>JBAMJR010000335.1:105000-480000 GCA_038501785.1 Myoxocephalus aenaeus
AGACACTTCTTCTTAACCGCCACGCTCCAGAGACACTTCTTCTTAACCGCCACGCTCCAGAGTCACTTCTTCTTAACCGCCATGTACCAGAGACACTTCTTCTTAACCGCCACGCTCCAGAGACACTTCTTCTTAACCGCCACGCTCCAGAGACACTTCTTCTTAACCGCCATGTACCAGAGACACTTCTTCTTAACCGCCACGCTCCAGAGACACTTCTTCTTAACCGCCACGCTCCAGAGACACTTCTTCTTAACGCGCCACGCTCCAGAGACACTTCTTCTTAGCCGCCACGCTCCAGAGACACTTCTTCTTAACCGCCACGCTCCAGAGACACTTCTTCTTAACCGCCATGTACCAGAGACACTTCTTCTTAACCGCCACGCTCCAGAGACACTTCTTCTTAACAAGATAATCGACACTGAAAGTGATAAGATGATGCGGTGGATTGTTACTGAGTGACAAACTAAATTTAGCAGTTTTTTTTCTGCCACGCTCCAGAGACACTTCTTCTTAACCGCCATGTACCAGAGACACTTCTTCTTAACACGCCACGCTCCAGAGACACTTCTTCTTAACCGCCACGCTCCAGAGACACTTCTTCTTAACCGCCACGCTCCAGAGACACTTCTTCTTAACCGCCATGTACCAGAGACACTTCTTCTTAACCGCCACGCTCCAGAGACACTTCTTCTTAACCGCCACGCTCCAGAGACACTTCTTCTTAACCGCCATGTACCAGAGACACTTCTTCTTAACCGCCACGCTCCAGAGACACTTCTTCTTAACAAGATAATCGACACTGAAAGTGATAAGATGATGCGGTGGATTGTTACTGAGTGACAAACTTAATTTAGCAGTTTTTTTTCTGCCACGCTCCAGAGACACTTCTTCTTAACCGCCACGTACCAGAGACACTTCTTCTTAACACGCCACGCTCCAGAGACACTTCTTCTTAACCGCCACGCTCCAGAGACACTTCTTCTTAACGCGCCACGCTCCAGAGACACTTCTTCTTAACCGCCACGCTCCAGAGACACTTCTTCTTAACCGCGACGCTCCAGAGACACTTCTTCTTAACGCGCCACGCTCCAGAGACACTTCTTCTTAACGCGCCACGCTCCAGAGACACTTCTTCTTAACCGCGACGCTCCAGAGACACTTCTTCTTAACCGCGACGCTCCAGAGACACTTCTTCTTAACACGCCACGCTCCAGAGACACTTCTTCTTAACCGCCATGTACCAGAGACACTTCTTCTTAACCGCCACGCTCCAGAGACACTTCTTCTTAACCGCCACGCTCCAGAGACACTTCTTCTTAACCGCCACGCTCCAGAGACACTTCTTCTTAACCGCCACGCTCCAGAGACACTTCTTCTTAGCGCGCCACACTCCAGAGACACTTCTTCTTAGCGCGCCACGCTCCAGAGACACTTCTTCTTAACCGCCACGCTCCAGAGACACTTCTTCTTAACCGCCACGCTCCAGAGACACTTCTTCTTAACCGCCATGGAAGTCACACAGAAAGATTCATGGGAACGTTTTCTTCCAAAGACGGAGATGGCCGTCACAATGCCAACTCTGTCCTCGACTTTCATCTCTGGCCTCCTTCCTTCTGTCCTCGTCTTTCATCTCGGTCCTCCTTCTGTGTGTGTGTGTGTGTGTGTGTGTGTTTTCCACAGGTCACATGCATAGTGCCTTTTCAAAATAAAGGTCCATCGTAGGTTTACTTAGGGAGTTGTTGGGTTTAGGTAAGAGATGGTAGTCTGGGTTGAAATAAGTGTGTTTGACACATGAAATGTACAGTTGGTGAGGGAACACAGCGGCGTTACAGTCAGTCCACATGACAGAGGACATACCAGCGTCTCCTGGGTGAAAGTCCTGTGTTTGCTTGACCACTCCAAGGTCTGCTCACACCTCAAAGCCACTCAGTGGCTCCAATAGGAGTTCATTGAAAGGGTTTCCCCCACCAGTCAGACGTAGAGCGGATGAATTAACAGCTATGGAAACAGAAATGAACTGTTTCTGTCTGTCGGGAACCTCTGTGACATGACACCGTTTCAAATGCAGGTGTAAGAAATCAGTCCTGACATGAGGAACAGGTATGCACCGAGCAGCTGGAACAGTGTTGATTATGTGTTTCTGAGCTTCCTCGTTCAGCACCGCCCCGTTTCGCCCAAAAAAAAGTGTGTTTTTTAAAACGTCACCTTGCATATCTCCAATATATCAAGTCAATACAATTCATTTAAATTGCTAAAATACCGCAACTCTTGTCAGATGGGGAATGTGGTTAAAAGAAATAATAATCGTTAAGTTGAATTATTTACGTAAACTCACAAACTTGCTGATGCGATTTTAAAGTTTCACTAAAACCTTTATAAGTAACCTTACAACGTCGGCTTTCAGTCAAAGACATCCCTGTAACCGTACGGGCCGGTGAGTCTAATAAAGCATCAACACCCATAGCTGACCCCTATCATTATCTCTACATTTACAAACAAAGCCAGAGCTTATTTTTTCCTCTCCCCGCGGGTGATTCAAAATCCTACGTCTCAGTGGTCCGTTTACTGCTTTACTGCTTTGACCGGTCATTTTTCCATTTTTGATCCGAAAAACACGTTTTTTTGACTGAATATGCTTCATAACATGCCAATGCTTTCCTGGATTGTGTTTATTGTTGCAGATTTTGATGCTTTAGATCGTAATCTTTTATTACTAGTCTGTGGGTTGTTGTTAGGGCACCAAACAATACGCTTTAAAAAACTTGAGGAGTCTTTTTTGATACACCTTGCTCATACTCATGCTGGATGTTCATAGTTAAGATAAAAATTGCTTTTAAAAGTGATTTTTTTTGCAAATATGCATTTTTTTCCCAAGACTTTGCTGAAAAAATGGGGTTCCTACGAAAAGAGGTCTAGACCCCTAGGGGGTGTACCGTTTCCAAGAAGTGTTAAATAGAACAAACATTACAGAAACCGGTCGGATAGAATTCGCTGCAGCGTGCTGGTTAAGTGTTGTGCAAGCGGGGTGCCTTTGGTCTTTGGCCCCGCCCCCTTCACGTTCACTCCCCTCCGTGTGACATTCCACGCGTCTTCATGCGACCTGCAGTCTACATCATCGTTCAAAGCTCCGGGTGCAGAAACGTAGAAACGTTCCTCTGGAATAAAACAAGTTGTCAAAAAGTTGACGCTTCCCTCCGAGTCTCATTTCTCTGTTTCTCTTGATCTGCCTCACATCCTCTTCACTCTCCGCCAGTCTTCATATTTCATAATCCTTCTTGCACACACACACACACACACACACACACACACACACACACACACACAGCAGCCTGGAGGAATGGCTGATGACTAAATAGCTATATTCACTATGTCTAAAAATACACCCCACAGCCCAGAGAGAGAGAGATAATCAGAAATGTCAGTTCACCCTCCCAACACTCTATCTGTCTTTGAGTGCGTGTGTGCAATATTAAAGTGTGTGTCCAGACTTCTTGTGTGCAGGTCTTTCACATTGTGTCTGAGCATTTCATCGGAGAGCCTGTTTTATCAGCTCCCGTGGCGCTGACTCCACGGGAGCTGATCATTCCATATCCATGAATTATACGCGGCGTCGTCCCGCCAGCTGAGGGCTGAAGTTTCCTCCTCCACGGTGAGGAAAGTGCCGCCGTTTGTTTTAATGCCGTGCCATCAATCCTGCTGCAGTATAGGTGTCACCTTTTTCGTAAGTGCTGCACGTAACTTTGGAATGAAACTGATCCTCGGGTTCATGAGCGGGTGTAACGGGATGTGTGTGTAGGGGGTTTGAGGATAGCATTTTATTTAGTGCTTTTTGCTCTTTTTTGCGTTGCTAGATCAGTTCTCTGGGAGCCCGCCAATGACTGCAGGGCTTGAACAACAAGTTAAAGGAATGTCTAAAGAGGAGCGCTGGCAGGACTCAAATACTCGCAGAGGTAAAGAAAAGAAAAACGCTTCTGTTCCTAAAGCCGCTTTTGATTCATAGAAGCACATTTTCTATCTTTAGCTGTGAGCAAAGACCCAGCTCATCAAGGCGTGAGTAAACACGGCTGATTGACTCCTTCACTCCTGGGCTCCGTCGCTCTTCTGGCAACGAGGAGGATGTTTAAGATGTATATCGTATTTATGTGAGAGGAACAGTGGCATATCAAAGGGCTGCTGCCATTCACTGTCGGTTTGAGTTTCACAGAGATCTTTCTTTAATAAAGGGACTGAAGTATGCAGCGATTAGACAGTGTTAATGTCCCTTCTTTGATCTTGGAGTTAAGATGAGTTATTCAGAATTTCAACGTGTCAAACAAGGACACAGACTGTTTGGTTATTAATCTACACACTTGTACATTTGTTCACTTTGCAGACAAGTGAAGAACTTTTTCTGCTCCAAGATCCAAACCCCGGGGATCAGCTCGGCACCCTTAGGAAGTCTGTTTTTTTTTCCCGGGCACAGCCGCTCCGTTTTCACATGCCCTGTTCACGATGACTTCGCTCCAGCCAGCATCCATGGCTTCGCAGTCCCCGAGAAGATCACTGGGCATTTCCCATCCCAGTCTCCACAGAGGTGTACGACTACCATGAGTCGTTCTCTGGTTCAACCAGAGACCGGCCTGGTCAGTAGTCGACCTGGCATCAAGCTCAACCTGTGGCTCCTTCTCTCACTCCCCCAATCGGGCCCCAACGTCTGTGGCTTCAGGCCCCAAGGCCTTTCCCAGGCTTCCAACCTGAAGAGACAGTTAATGTGGAGACGGGCATCCAAAACCAGTGTGCCTGAGACGAACCCGCCCTGCGAGAAAGGAAAAGACAATTGACCCCGGCGGTCAACGTGCCTGAGCTGGAGAAGGCTTTAACGTTGCAAAACAATGATCTGATCTCAGGACTGGTTCAAGGGTTCATAAGCTGGTTTGACTGGTTTGCCAGAAGGGTCATTCGTTTGCAATACTACACAATCTGCTTTCAAGGAGCCCGAGATAGTTGATCCATTACTGGAAAAAAAAGAGGTGAAGAAAGGATTCATCATTGGTTCATTTGTTAAATCCTCCTTTCCAACGGACAAAAATAGTCCTACAGGTAAGTTAGCTGTAAATATTCTAGGAAATAGCGCCTCATCATTGATGCATCTGACCCTCACAATGACCAAAGCATCGATAGTCTCATCCTTTGGCATCATTCTCCCTGTTTTATGTCTCTGTGGACGATGTCATTAAGTTTATTAGGAAACCAAGGCAGATTTCACAGACATTTTCAAAGTAATGCCTTCACACACCTTCACAAAGGCATCTATGGAGAGATAAAATGTGTTTCTCAGTTGGGTTCACCTTTGGTTGTCACCGCAGCCCAAAAATATTCAATACTCTGTCAGAGGCGCTTTGCTGGATTCTTCTAAAATAACCGTGAGGTACCTTTTGAGCTTCATCTCTGAGATGATTTTCTGACAGAGGACGATCCAAATTCCAAACCCAGATAAATGAATCTCTGCTCTCTCACATGCTTTTTGTGGAACTGGGTATCCCTCTATCTGAAGGTAAAAGCGTTAGATTTGTAACCTGGTGTGAGCCTCCCTGCCTCCTGAAGAATGTCCATCACGTTAGAGGTCCCGAGGAAGGCACAGGAGGCGTCGCGATTTTTAAAAAGCGAATTGCTTTCTTTGTTCGGGAATCATATTTTTTCCGATGCGTGTTATTCCCCAAGGACGCTCCTTCACACCAGCTGATGTACGGCCAGAACGATGATCTGTGGCAGCTCACACTTCTTATTTTTTCCCAATCATTAGAGGTTGTCTTCTGCTTGCTAAATACACATCAATTTCCTTAACAAAGGGCACTCCTTAGTTCCATGTATTGATGGACTGTAAGGCGCCTTACGTGGTCCTTATGGGTAACTCATATTCCAGGCTTTGAAAATTAAATCGCTGCGCCATCCAGCCGGACCCAGATTAAACATAACCCTGCAAAGCTATATGCGATCTGGCTCCACTAAACATAAAAAGATATTCATGATTCATGCAATATTTCCATCATAGGTGCTTTGTTGTTCACCATTTGCAGCCGTCCTCCATAGAAGGACTTGTCGCAGGTATGCAATCCCAGCTGAGCTGTTTGGATCCATCCGCCAAAAACCTGCTTGGAAACCCATCTATTTGTGATTAGAAACCACAAGGCGACAATATTAGTCTCCTACTCCTGCAAAAAAAATCACATATTTAAGGAATGGGTGCTTTTGGTCCTCATGCAGACTCACTATGAGAATCAGTCTTCCTCACAGCTTTTCATGGGTTTCTCAGAGGTGGAGAGTTCCCTACAACTGCCGTAACAATCAACCCTCAGTGCCTCTCTATACTCTTAAAACGCTCAGAGACCGACAGGTTTAGGAAAGGGACGTCAACTTTTAACTTAACTTTCTGTCCTTTTCTCTCCTCTGACTCCCTCTCGACCTCGAGCCAGCCAACGAGAGCCTCCCTCTGTCACAGAGGAGGGAAACCCATATCCCAAGCTTAATTTGCCACTTGCCTTTGCCTCCTCCTGCCGATCCCGGAGGGCTCCGGAGGGCTGCTGGATCTTTCTGCACAGGAGCAGCATTAGCTTCCTGTCTGGGTGCTCAAGGCCAGATGGGCCGATTGGTCTTCATCCGCCTGACATCGTTACTGCCGGCACGAGGCTCGAGCCATCCTCCAGCAGCCTCACTGCTTGTCCTTTTTAAGTCTAATTGGGGAGTCCTTACCACAACATAGATCCAGTTTGTTTGACAAAGTGGTCCTGACAGGAATTAAAAACATGCAATCGTCCAGAAAAAAAGCTCAAACCGACGGAGTGTGGATGCATCGCAAGAACTCCTGTTATACTCAAAAAGGATTTTGATATTTACTGTAAATGTGGATCTGAGTTGAGAAGGTCACGAGCCGGCCGCACTGCAGACGTAACGCACAAATCATCTCGTGCTTTGGCGACAGTCGACTCGGACCACACGCCGTCCTTTTTGTGGCAGAGAAGAGCCCGCCCAGCAATGGGGAGCTCTTCAGCGTTTAAGACATATTTTAAGATAACAAAAGTATCCTGATATCAGCATTCTCACCAACAAGCATCGCGTTCGCTCCTCTGCTCTTCATTATGGGCGACTATATATCTGTTTTGACAATATTTTTTTTTCCCACTATGAGCACCAACTGGAGTGAATGAGCTCGTCACGGTTCCATCTAACCGCCCGGCCCAGACGCTCCCTCAAATGTCTGTTGTCGTCTTCATCATGAAGTCCGAAATGATCAAGTTCAGGATGGTCAGACACAACCCAAACCAGCTGCTCCTCCATTTCCTACGATGACATCACCAGCACTTTGCTGAAAAGTTCAGATCATTTCAACTTGAAGCGTTCGGAGCGGCCACACAAAGAAGTGCGAGCGCTGCAGACCCTAACCCTAACCCGCTCCTCACTGGGAACAATTGGAAAATGTTTCAGAAATTTTGTTTTTGCAATTGCAAAAATGTCTGTATTTGAAGCCTTTTAACTCGCTTTATAATTTACATTATGTTCTTTACAACGATACATATCTCTCCTTTCAGTAAGGCAACTTGTGCTAATGTTTCACCTTTTGTAAGTCACAATGGGTCCTTTAATCACCAAGTAGGGTCACATTAATACTCCGATTCATGCCCCCTCTCTTCTTTCATATTTCATCTTTAACTGACCCTCAAACCCTCATTACTGTCAGGAAGTGGGGATGTCTCTGGAAGGCCACAGCAATAACACTTCCATGTTTGCCTCTGCAGCGAGCTTCAGCCGGATCGTGCCAAGTCTCGTCTCCCCGATGCCGAGCCGTCTCGCGTACTTCATCAGGACGGTCGATGAATCCCGCCGAGAAATAATCACAGACTTCGCGATTAGTTTAGTGAAATTGAATCATCGAGATTGAATTCTCACTCTGCACAGAGGTTGTTGTTTTTTTGACTTCGAGTGCTGCGATATCCTGGCGCTGATCTGGTGTCTGGCTCCCTGACAGCAGGAAGGGTCCGGACAGCTGCTCCATCTGCAACCAACCAATGTGTGTGCAGGGCCAGACTAACAGTGCTGGTTCCAAGAGGAAGAGAAAAAAAGGAAAGGAGGAAATAAAGGTCCGTGCAGAGCATCCAGAGCATCAGAGCCGCCGCTGCAGTGTGACGAGGCCTTGGGGCGCCAGGCAAACAACATGCTGGGTCCCCCTAAATGGGGGGCGGGACGATCTGGTCATCTTTCACACTTACTAAAGGTTATTGAAACAGGTTGTTGAACATAGTTGTCAAGGAATCTATGTCTGTGTGTGTGTGTGTGTGTGTGTGTGTGTGTGTGTGTGTGTGTGTGTGTGTGTGTGTGTGTGTGTGTGTGTGTGTGTGTGTCCTTTGCAAATTTCAAGAACCGCTCATCGGATCTGCTTCACGCTTGGCGGGTGTGTTGCTGAGGACCCAAGGTGGTGCTTTCTTGAATTTGGTGCAATTTTAGACATATTCAACATTAATAAGCTTTAAATAACAATGCAAACAGAGGGCGGGCTTCAGAGTCCAGGATGTCGTTGCAGACGGACTTCCTCAAGTCCACTTTTCACTTCATTTCATTTTTCTTTATTTTTCTTAATCTTTTTTCATATATTGTTTTTTTTTTAATGTTTTTTCTTTTCTTTATTTTTTGTATGTTTTTTTCTTTTCTTTTTTTCTTGGTTTTCTTTTTTTCTTTCTCCTTTTCTTTTGTATAATATATTTAAAGTAAGAAAACAAGTCAGTCATCAAGTCACACTTGGAAAAAAAAACTTGTCTTGGTGACTAACTGGTGCACGCCACAGTTTAGACTGGCCCTTTAAATATGCATTGTGCAATTACCAATAATAACCAGATCCTATAAAACAAGGAACGGGAATGCCATGGTGGACTCGCCTCAGACCAACAGTCACGTGAAACTTTGACTGAACACAGAGCCGAGAGGAGAGGCTGTAAAGATGTCTCATTGCATCCCACATGGAGCCTCCATTCTTTCCCCAACAATGTTAAGGTACATTATATATATATATATATATATATATAGACTCCATTGTTGGCCAATCTTTGTAAAACAAATTATCAAAGATTTAGTTGCATTTTTGCTTCATTGTAACTCTGTTATTCTGCACAAAAAGACATTTTGGGAGTTTTGGAGTCGTGGTTGTTCTGTTTCCATCGAGGCGTCGCAGTGAAAGTCAAAGCCTCAGAGAGAAAGAACGCCCCGAAACGTATGTGATGATCAGAGGATTTGTTCCAACATAATCAGAGCTCACAAACACTGACGATGGTCGAGCGGTGAACTCGTGACCTTCAGGTCCTCCTTATTTGCGTGAGCTGGTCTCAGATGGCCTTTTTTTTCTCAAATTTCTTTAAGGAGATCAGACCCCAACATGGCCTCCAGTCATGTGGGTAAATCTCATTAAAGCCTTTTTGAGCTGCATCCGCCGCCCCGCGATCAGAGAGAACATCAAAGTGTCATTTGGGGGAAACGGCAGGATCTTTCCTCTCAAAGTTGAGAAGTATTTTTGGAAACAGTTTTTCAAAGGAATGTTAAAGGAACGGCTTTGGTTGGAGTTAGAAATGAACCGTCGGTTCTGGGTGAGATTTATTGCACTGAATGTACCGCCCTGTGGCGACCATGGCATTATTTATATGAGATGGAGAACGTTCTGGCGACCATGCGGCACAAAACAACACGGGCACTTTGTGGCACGATGCATATTTTGGGCATGAGTTCAATTTTAAGTGCAATATCCCGATTTGACCAAGATGATCAACGTCATTCAGGAGTAGAAGACAACAGGATGCTGTCAGACATCTAATTGGTGAAACGCTTTGTTCAGTTCCCCTCTAGCGGGATGTGAAACCAACACGGGTCACATCCTGCTCAGGACTCGCTTCATCAGAATCACGATCAAAAGGGTTTATTTGCCGGTACGTTGAAAGGTGCATAACACAGGGTTGTTACGGTCATGGAAAACCTGGAAAAGTCACAGCGTTTTAAAATGGTTATCTGGAAAAGTCCTTGAAAAAAATAAAATCCCCAAAGTTTAGTAAAAGTCATGTAAATGTGTTATATTCATGTGTTCATGACGTTCATTTACGCTGAGTTTGAAATAATGAATATGCTTTTAAAAGAAAGACTCAAAATATAAGCAGGCATACATACAGGCATCTATATAAATGTTTATTCTTTTAATCAAACTATTGTCTCATTCATTTGAGTCATTTAAGGTTTACTGTATGCTTTGTATTCTCATTGTTAGTTTAAATACTACATTTACTCACTTTTTACTGTTTACACCCAGATTTCACTAAATGTTTGCTCATGGACATTTGGTTTACATGATTTATTATTACATCACATTCATGCACACAAACTCTCTGACGGAGCCCACCATGAAGCGTCACAGCATCAACCCACCGATGAGGAGGAGAGAACGATGAGGTCTGACTCCACCAGAGAGTACGTCTGAGACTGAGACCTGCAGCAAACCGGACACGACATGAACCATGAAGCCAGGCCGAACACGACATCTTCAAAAGCCTTTCAACTGTCCAAAGGTGCACCATTTGGACCAAAACGCTCTCACACATTCTACCTCCAGTTTGACCATTTCACCGTTGCTCTCTTGGATCACCGTGTTTTATTTTTTCCGCAACCAATGACAAGAAGTGGTCATATTTGGACTGAGGAGTGATGTAGAGACGGCGTATACGTCTCTGGTGTTGACCTGTCAATCACCTTGTAGCCCCGCCCCTAAAGCGTCCCCTGCTTTATGGTCTGTTTGACTCTAAATGACCATAATTTACTAAATGAACATCATGCTGTATTGAAGAAGACTTGAAACTAGAGATTGAGACATAAACTCATGTTTACAATGTTTACTGAGGGAATACATCAAGAGAAGTAGAGTCATTTATATAGACTTCTATACAACCAGAGGAGTCACCCCCTGGTGGTCAGGAGAGAAAATGCAGCTTTAACACATGAAGCATAGACTTCTATACAACCAGAGGAGTCGCCCCCTGGTGGTCAGGAGAGAGAATGCAGCTTTAACACATGAAGCATAGACTTCTATACAACCAGAGGAGTCGCCCCCTGGTGGTCAGGAGAGAGAATGCAGCTTTAACACATGAAGCATATACTTCTATACAACCAGAGGAGTCGCCCCCTGGTGGTCAGGAGAGAGAATGCAGCTTTAACACATGAAGCATAGACTTCTATACAACCAGAGGAGTCGCCCCCTGGTGGTCAGTAGAGAGAATGCAGCTTTAACACATGAAGCATATACTTCTATACAACCAGAGGAGTCCAGTCAGAAAACAAGCATTTTAAAAGTGGTTAGCTTGTCGTCGGGCAGACAGACCTGACAAAGCATGAATTCAGACTTCTTTCAAATCTGCATCGATAAGTAGTTAGTTCGGCATCCCTTTTGCTTTTGAATTACCAGGGGAAAAAAATAAAACCAGCCGTGACGTGTGGCCTGCTAGTTCAGTGAATACGGCTCCCCATTAAGATTCCCATATACATGTAACCCGAGCGCGGCTGAACTTCTGAGATCACACTTTCTCTTGCCGCCTCTCTGCACGACCGAACCGGTCTCGGCAAAAGACACTGCCGGGGAACGAGGAGCGCGCCGCCTCCCTAAACCGCCCCAATCTCATTTAGATTAGCCCGGAACATTCCCTCCACATTCTCTGAGCTGTTGATATTACAAACATTGCACACAACAGCCGGGCGTGTTCAGAGAATGTCAACATGATCCCTGCTTGAGGGTGTGTGTGTGTGTGTGTGTGTGTGTGTGTGGGCTTGTTTGTTCATGTCTGCTTGCCATTTGTGTAGGTGTCTCGGGAAATCCGATGCGTCTCTTCTCAGCCAGCATGTGTGTCTGTGTTGTCTGTGTGTCGGTGTTTGTCGGTTCCCTCCACCGTGTCGGCGAGGGGATCCATCGTTACGTAATCATATGTTTGTGACCATGAAAGGTTTCAATGAAGTTTAACTTCATTCAACTGCTAATCTGTAGTACTTTGTACATGCACACGGGTCCAAATATGTCTCTTTTATGATCCAATATTAAATGTTTTAGAGGAGAAAGACAGAAAGGGAAAGTTCCTCTTTTAGGAACCCTAACCAAGCTGTGTTGCCTAATCCTACTAAACCAACGGCACTGCATTTAAATGCCAAGCGGTTAAACCGGACACCGTTGATCAGGGTTCATACACATTCTGACCAGTGCATTTCATGACTTTTCCATGACTTTAAACCAAATGTCCATGAGCAAACATTTAGTGAAATCTGGGTGTAAACAGTAAAAAGTGAGTAAATGTAGTATTTAAACTAACAATGAGAATACAAAGCATACAGTAAACCTTAAATGACTCAAATGAATGAGACAATAGTTTGATTAAAAGAATAAACATTTATATAGATGCCTGTATGTATGCCTGCTTATATTTTGAGTCTTTCTTTTAAAAGCATATTCATTATTTCAAACTCAGCGTAAATGAACGTCATGAACACATGAATATAACACATTTACATGACTTTTACAACACTTTGGGGATTTTATTTTTTATCAAGGACTTTTCCAGGCCTGGAAATAACCGTGAGAACCCTGGTTGAACCCCTCATCCTTGTGTACATAAGTATTACCGTGAGGAATTATTAATATCATCCATGACTTATCCTCCAACTGGCCAACGTTTCCTCACACATTTGATATCTTACGAAAAAGTTCCTCCACATTTTTCTTAAACATTTTCCTACGAAGGTCCTGCAAAACGCAGCAATTTACGAGCATACACTCTTTTCAATATTATTTAATTGATTATAATAAAATTCACAGGACACAACTTAGTGAGGTTTAGGCAACAAAAGTACCTGGTTATGTTTCGGAAAAGATGATGATGGCGTTATTTAGGAACGGAAGTTATGTGACAAATAACGCGATGTAGGCTTCTGGTTCCTCGTCTCCTGGAGGCTTAAGACCCGTTGTTGTGTTCCACCTGTGAGGGGTTTTATACTTCCTGGTTCATGATCACGTGAATTACATGTGGACTGATTTCGTGGGATATCTATGAATTACAGCACATTCATGTTATGCTTAAATACTGTTCTGAAAATGTGGGTACAATGCTCCACTTACAGGGAAATGATGTACTGTATGTTATGTCTTCTCCAAAGTGTTACAGGAGGCTCTTTGTGTGTGTGTGTGTGTGTGTGTGTGTGTGTGTGTGTGTGTGTGTGTGTGTGTGTGTGTGTGTGTGTGTGTGTGCAGGTGTGTGTGTTTCTCCATCAGGTCATCTCAACCTGACTAATCTCTTCCCTGACCTCGCCCGACACACACACACACACACACACACACACACACACACACACACACACAGCCATTCATAACTCTTCGTGTCTCTGCGACCACAAACATGTTTTTAGCCCCGCCTCCTTCCCACGGATGACCTTATCTCCACCTCGCTGTCCTCTGTCGCCTTGAGTTGAACAAAACACCGTTAGCTGTGAAAACACGAGCGCATACCGTTCTGGTACGTTTCGACATCGAGCAACAACGCGCTGAGCCTTGGGATGGTATTTGTTTTTATTTGACAAAGAAGAAAGAACCAAAATAAGAATTCTTCAGCAAAGACAAAAAAAATGGCTTCTCTCTGAAAGTGTTTCGTGAGACGAAAGCCTGGAGCTCCAGTCCTTCCATCTCCTTTCCTTCTCGATCGTCTGCACTTCTATTGTCTTCTCTGTTGTCGTGTTTCTGATATCCTGGACCTCATCTCCCTCCCTGTCTTTTCATTTCCTCCTTTCCTCTCTTCATCGCCTCTCTCCTCCACAGCTGATTGGAAAGCCATATCGCCACAATGTGACATATTGTTAGAGCTCAAGAAAAGATATCTGATGACCATATAGGTCGTAGCATTTACGGATCATCGCTGCTCCCCTGTTGGGATTAACGTCTGCAGACTCGTCTTCACTCCATATCTCATTTGTTTTGCTTCCCTGTGCTCTCCAGCCCACTTCTCTCACCGCCTCTGCTCTCTCATCTCATTTCCTCTCCTTTTCTCTGCTCTTTGGTACTCATCTTTCCTCCCATTCACTTTCCTCCCCTCTCAAACACACAAGCCTCTTCTGCAGAACCGCTTTCCCCTGACGTCTTTAAATGTGAGTTGTGTTTGGATCTACTGCTGGTCGGCATTGGTGGAAATGAAGTCACCGGTCAACACGGTCACTCGATGAACCGAAACACCGGCTACGAGTTATTATCACATGTTGGCTACCTTTGGACTGTTTGTCTCGTCCATTTTAAATCTCAATAAAGTCAACGTTACACACTACCTTTCTCCATCATATTCATGTACATATCTGGAAAATATCTTTAAATATTGGGCCAATCGCTAATGGGTTAGCCCCGCTCACTGACGGCACACGGATCTGTAGGTTGCATTCGCTGTGGTGGTTAAAGTTCTCGCATAGCTTTCACTCACTTAGACTAACACACTGGTGTTGTGTGTCTTTGCAAATGTGTTTTGACTCTTTGTGGTCATTTCCTGTGTCTTTGTAGTTGTGTGTATCTATTTGTGGTCATTGTATATCTCTTGTAGTTGTTTTGGTCTCATTAGAATATATGTTGTGTCTTTGAGGTCATTTCCAGGTTCTTCCTGGTTGGTACGCGTCTCTTTAAATGATACTCTGCAGGTCAAGGGGCAGTAATCCTTTCATGGTGGTAGTATTTGAGTTTAGTAGTTTCAATGCAATATATATATATATATATTTTAGAAGCTCTCTATGTCCCTTGACAGCCACTGCTTTCTTGGTTGTATCAAACAAAGATGTCTTCCATGTGATAAGCGGGAATCACTGTCTCAGACGTTTATTGAGCCCCGCTATGGAACGGAAGGCAGAGGGGGAACAGAAGATGTTGCTGACAGGAATATAGAGACAGGAAGTGTCAATATACTGTAGATGGTGTGTCAGCCTTTCTGTCAGTCGGCTCGGGGGTTTTGTAGAAGAGGGGAAACGTTTCCTCTCCAGACGAGCAAGAGCAAGAGAGATGAAGCCGATGGGGAGGGAGCACACTTCCCTATACCTCTTGTTCAAAATGTCTTTACAAATCTGCTCCCTTCTCCTCATTTCACTACAACTTACTGTTTACACAATAGAAATGACTGTTCCACCTGAGATGCTGGTGAGCGCCTCATTGGCTGCAATGTGGACCTGACCTGTGAGTCATCATGATGGTGGTCACCACCAAAATACTAAAAGTCTCTTCCAGAATAAAGGTTGAGAATCAATCAATGGTGGTTGAATTACAATATTGCTCGACTGCCAAAAGGAAAATGCATTTTTTTTCTGCTGACCCACATTTTCTCAGGTCTAATAAATAGTCTCTGTGTTTAATTATATATATATTTCGTCTTTTTGTTCCATAAATCAATGCTTTCGGCCACCCTGTGTCTGTGTTTTTTGTCAGATACAAATGAAAAGTATTAAATAGAACTTGTAGAACTAGTAATTGCATCGGATCATCAAACTACCCCCACAACCGCCGACTTCATGGTCGGCATTATCTGTCCATATATTAGAACACATCCCCAACTCTGACGATGCAGAACAGGGTTTCTTCTGAATATTAATGTTTTTGGACACACAAGGTTTCTGGCCCACAGTGTAAAAACATGCCCTGAAACTGGAGTTTGTGACCCCCTGCAGGAAAAGGTATTTTCTTCTTCATGACAATACTTTTTAACCTGGCAGGAAGTCCGATGTGCTGCTGGAAGCAACAACAGTAATGGGGCTTTATTTCCACTCAATTGGGCTATTTCTGTAGAATGGTCGATAGCAGATGAAATCTGGCCTTTTTCAACATTTAATGGTTCAAAACACAGAAACACAATTCAGTAAACCTTGTTGTGTCCACTCACATGGATTATTGAATCAGTTCATTTGAGAACGATTTGATTGACATTTTAACTAGGAGCTGCTCACCTTGACGGCATCGCCAATGACGAGGGAATTTATATATTGTTTTGTGTATTGGTTGTCAGATCCTATTCTTTGCGGATTGTAGAATTTTATCTTTGGTTATTTGCTCTCCAGTTCTGTTCGCTAATGCTGTGTTTTCTATTGTGCATGTCCTGGTTTGACAGTCCAATTTCTGTAATTTGTGCTGTTTTTTTATTGACTTGGCACATTTTGGGCTGGAAACCGGCAATCGGATGGCAACACTGGCCAGAAGTTGAAATGGTGTAAATGCATTTTTCTCTCCAAGATACACACACATATGTATATTTCACACATGTGTATATTTACCTCCACTAAATGTGACAAAGTAGCCAATGCAAAGGAGTTGAGTGATAATGGCTCCTATAGATAATGGATCATTTAGACAAGAAGAACATATTTCAACGCAGTCATAAATGTGCACAAAGCCATTGGAGGGTTCATCTGACCATATAGAACATTACATGATCTGTTCATATTGTAGTGAAATTAATAAGAATCTATCAATATATCTACTGTATTTCAAGATGATTTATTTTCATTTTGGGTAAATATATATATATATTCAATAGCATGGTTTTACTGGGGAATCTTGATCATAAGATGGATCTCCAGTGCTGGTGTGTGTTAATATACATTAAAACTCTTCCAACTCATCTCCATCACACACTGCTCCAAATGTGTTTTTGGGCACTTCTCACTAATTGTGCAGCTACATTGCAAAATGTGACTCTCACATGCTGGATGTCTAATTTGGAATGAAGGTGAAGAATCATGTGATGACCAAGCGGTCCGGATGAGGTTTCCTCGTGCGTGAAGCTGGACGGTTACCAAGCAAGGCGCACTTCACGCTCGGCCTCCTCATCTTTGTTTCTGGCAAACAAACCCTCCCTTTACACTCCGCCCCGACTCCGGCTCTGGAAAGTTCTACACTGCACTGCAATTATTGACATTGTATTGCTATTTTACCTGTTATTTCAATATCAAACAATATCTTTTGCTACGTTTACACTGAGCGTCCTCACTACAGACTTTTAGAGCAGCGCAAACGGAGGAGGACGGACACGTCTTCACTAGCGGACGCCTCAGTGTCTCACGAGCTGCCACAGAACCAGCAGCAGGAGTGGAGTTTGGAGACGTGATCCACTTCCTGAAAGTATGTTTACTTTACTCAGTTTGCTACAGCAGTTGAGGAATCGCTCTTCTTTACTCTTCTGCAGCTTGATACCTTTCAGCAGATGCTGTGTGTTTGTTCTGGAAGAGTCTTTCAACATTTAATGTTTTGTTGTTTGATCATTTCTCCCCACATATCAAGCAGACAGGTCAGCAGCATCGTTGGCAGTGAAAACAAATGACTCCGTCTACGCAGAATTAAACTCTTTTCTCCGTGACTTTAAAAAACCATAATAGTTTACCGAGGGCGGGGCTCTGCATATCACGAGCAGCCAGCTGCAGGGGAAGAGGCTTGACAGCCACATGACTGCACATTTTAGTTAAACAAATATTTAAACTTGTTTTAATCAGCGACCCAATATCACCTCAAACTCCAAGATAAGAAGAGTTACCTTTTTTTTTTTTAAAGCCTCCGGGAGCCGCAACAGAGGTGCGAAAGTTGGTTTAGGGCCTGAGTATGTTTGTGATCTGCTGGTCTACCTTATGAACCATCCCGGCCCCTCAGGTCGTCTGGGACGGGTCTACTTCCTGTTCCAAGAGTCAGAACTAAACATGGAGAAGCAGCGTTCAGCTTTTCTGCTCCACATATCTGGAACAAGGTTCCTGAAAGCTGCAGGTCTGCTGAGACCCTCAGAGACCACCAGAGACCCTCAGCTCCTTTAAATCCAGATTGAAGACTTTTCTGTTTGCTGTTGCCTTTAATTGAACCAGATTCAATTGCTGCATCTCACTACTGCATTTTATTTCTTAAATTGCACTGAAACCTTTTGCTTCGTGACTGTTTTTAATGTTTTAAATATTGTTTCTTCTGCATTATGTTTTGATGCTTTTAATGGTTTTATGTGAAGCACTTTGAATCGCCTTGTTGTTGAAATGTGCTCTACAAATAAAACTTGCCTTGCCTTCTTCAGCAGTCTCGTTGAACCTGCATTTCCTCTTCTGATCTCTCTGCCTTCCTCTTATCTTCTTGGCATTTTGCTTCCTCTCTTCCGGCTTTGTGTCGCTTCCCATCGCTCTGTCTCTGAACATCTGGGTTCTGTGTTTACTCGTTCGACGGCGGAGTATTTATATCAGGGTATTAGTATAATTGCCACACTTTTCTAGCGGCTCGGTGAGGAATGCATTTGTCTCCCAGTCAGATGGAGACGTGGTGGCAAGGCGCCCAGCAGCCGGGGTGACGGTGCCGCGTTCCACTGGTAACAGGTGCACGGAGGCTGCTGTGGCTTTACACTGGATCCTGATTGTGAGCAGGTGAGCGTGGGAGACAATGGATGTGTGTCAGATTGCATGTGCGCACATGATTGAGACGGAAACAATTCTCCTGCACTGCTTTTTTATTATTTGTTTTATTCATTTAAATGCAACTTTCATCGATATCTGGGTTTTCGTTCCTCTCATTTACCAATGAAAGCTGAGTTCATGGGATCATCTAAAAACAGGAAATGGAAAGCAGAAAAGCTGTTTAAATGCTAATCAATATTTAGTCAAAGTTCATAATATTCTGTCCTGTTTAAGTACCTGTTCATAGACAATAGCAAAACCAGTTAATTCCAATGGAATCAGAACAATAAGTAAAACCATGCATTATATTCAGAATGGACCCTGAATTTCTGCCAACAAACACATTTCTGAAAGCACAACCTGACAAACAAATAACCCTTTTTAAATATATTGAATGACCATAATACAAATTGTAAATGATAATATAGAATGCAGTGGCGGGCCGTGGATTTTCTACCTGCGGGTTCAGGGGATCAGCTGTTAAAAATTTCAATTCAAAAATGTAATTATAAAATAGCTATAACTTTGTGATTCTGTTTAGGCCAGCAGAGAAGGCTTAGCTGAATCTGACGGCCCGCCACTGATAGAATGTAATAGATCTATTTAATTGAATCCACATTACTGACAAAACCTCCTCTGATGTTCTGAGCATGGTTTAATGCCTGCGTACTGTAGCAGGGAACCGAGAGGTAAAGCAGAACGCTAAAGAATCTGCTGTGGTTTTGTCCGTGTTTACTTTACTTTTAGGAATATAAATGCTTTTGTATTAGGGTTCAAGCGAAGAAGAGGAAGATCAACATGAAGACGAGCAGAAGTTAAGTAAACAAAGCATGACACTAACAAAACATGATCGGAAATGTTTCCATTATTGTGTTTAACTCTTGAATTACAAAGCATGTGTATGATTGTTTCCTGATACATCCAATGTAGAAAATACATAATTAAATAAAAACAGTTTATGCACTCTCACATACTTGCTTGGAGACATTCAGTTGTCAGGTTGGCTTTCCCACTGTGTTTGTTTCCTTCTTCTTTCTTCTCTTTTGCTGAGCTGTAGGTTATGATCATATTTACCAAACAGATCACACGGTCCACTCGTCAACAGCTTTGATTAGCCGGGCCTAAAACAAATATGTAGGCCGACTGTTCAATAAGAAATGGCAAAATCTCACAGGGAAAACTAAACAAAACGTACCTTATGCAAAATGTAATGTTTCTATTATCCCGAAAGTATTGACCTCCAAATGCATGCAATGTGCCGTCCTAACCCCTGTGTGCATGAGGCGGAGGGGTTAGGCGTATTATAAGGCCGAAGGAGGCCAAAGAGCTATCTGTGAGTAAAGCAGCAGTGAGCGATAATTGGATGAACTAAATGGACCACTGCCTGGCCTCTGTCTATCATTTTGGGCACAAACTATGGATGTTTAGATAAACAGAGGGTTGAATTGAAGTGAAGCTTTAACTTGAAGATCGGAATATGTTTAACAACTTGAATGTTAAAATCAAGATGGGAAACACCAAATTCCAGACTACTGCCATGCAGGTTTTTAACTGCAAGTAAATGTACAATGCTTGTGTCACATGGAAAGATGACACGATGACGCTGCGTTTGTTTTTCTTCGTATAAGCTTCAGCGCTTTGGCCGATACTGAACACTGAACTTGCATGTTACAGTGAAACCCTGCAGAGTAATGAGAAACCAAACCTCTGGAGGTCACGCGGAACTAAATACGACTTCCTTTTTGAGCATCACGGTTGATGCACATTGCAATCGTTGGCCTCGTCTAGTTTACCCATAGACATTGTGCAATATGTTGCAAACACGTGCACGCACACCTATTGTGTTGAAGTGTGCTCAAACACAAACACAGGTTATGTAACAGGGCACGGCAATAATTACAGTAAGCCCACATGAGCGTTTTATGATCTATTTCTCTTGTGTCTCAGGTTTAATACAACAGTTATGGCTAGGAAACATGTCTTCCTTCAATAATTATGATATGGTTATTATCACATGATACCAAGGGTGACTGAAGCGACAGTACAAACAAGGAGTTTTACGTCAACGAATACAGTTGCATAATACACGCCAAGAAGCCAAAGCTGGTTTGCCTGTGAGCGAAATACACTGCTGTGTTTTACAAAAGCGATTCAGAAGAAACTCCATCAGCAGACGATCGTACAGAATGACTTGCATTGGATGTTTCCAGGCTAAAAACAGTTGAAAATGTCTCACTTCTCTAAATGTCCATTACATCAGAACAGAGTGGCTTGCACACTGTCCACTTTATGGTATGCTAATTATTACTAAAATGGAAACACTTTCTATGTAAAAACGTTTTTTTTTCCAATGTTCAAAAATTCAATTATTTAAAAAACAAAATGTGTTTTGTCATTTTATTTTTTATGGCCTTGTATACGCATATCTGTCTGACTGTGTGTGGGTGCAGAGTTTGCTTCCTCAACCTGGAAATGAAGGTGTAAATTATAGTGTAGTGTGTGCACAAACAGGAAATATGGGGAAGCTGATGTTGCTCTCTTTGATAGATCAGCATATGAATCAGAATAATAAATGGCTGTGGTCGGAGCCATTTACGGGAGTGCTAGAGTGCTCTGTAATCAATGGATTCTAATTATACCTGTAAAGGTTTGTTATTGTGCACCTCTGAATCTGTTCAGCGGTTAGTTTTGTAATATTTTTTCACTGTCTTTCCGTCATCACGTTCATGTTTGGCAGAACACGTTTTTTAAGCCCAGCCGTGTTTTCTAAAAAATTCCGAATGGTTTGCATACCCATGCTAAATCCAGATTATCTCCTCAACCACAACCTCTTGTGTTAGCTTTCTGTTAGCATCTCTTGTGTTAACGGGTCAGTTTTGACCCATGTCTTAAATCAGCTGTAAAATACACTAAAAACAATTATCTATCATCCAATGTGTTTCTCATCTCTTGGTTACCTTGTTAGGCTTCCTTATCCATGAACATATTGTTTATGTTTTAATATTTTTGGTGTGGGCCTCTGGGCCTTTTCTTTGTCAGGATACCTCCATTTCAATTAAATAAATGGTAAAATGAACCCAAAATTAATACCCTCCGGGGTCCGTGCCCGCAATCGAAGCGGAATATGATGTTTGTATTAATAGCTCCGCGAAAAAACGGCACAGAAATATGATTCAGCTGTTGTTGGATGCGCCACTCTTGAGTTCCCGCCCCCTTGCTCTATGAGCTCCTACGTGGCTCTCACAGGAGCTCTCAGCCTGTGGAGTTTGTATAGAGCTCCGCCTTTCATCATCATTTGTCGATTCAGGTAACTAGGGCTGCAACAACGAATCGATAAAATCGATAAAAATCGATTATCAAAAGTGTTGGCAACGAATTTCATTATCGATTTGTTGTGTCGCGCGATTATTACGCCAGTCAATATGTCGCGGAGAGAAAAAAAAAGAGCGGAGCAGAGCAACTGGCCTGGCGGCGTTTCTGAGATTAGAGTGAGACGAGGAAAAAGCGGAGGTCGTGATCTTCTCAAAAATAGAAGATCTTTGACGTGTCGAGTCTTAGCCAATCAGCGTTAAGATGTCTACAGCGGCTTCATTTCCCTCAAACTTGTTTTTAATGGAAGCTAGTCAGCTTGCTATCACGTTAGCTAGCTAACGTGTTTGGGTTGTGTATTGTCGTTAAAGTTGCTTTATGTTCCGTTACAGTTCAGTCTTGCTTGTAAAAAAACGTAACGTGATGAAACATGCCGTAACCCCCCCGGTCTGGTTCAGTTCACGCTGTCACTCGTTAACGTTAAACCGGAACACCGGTGGATCTGGCTGCAGTTTTTTTTTTTACTCGAAGTAGAATGAAGTTTGGCTTAGCCAACAACGTGATGTCGTGGTCATAAGAAGCCCAGAATGAAATGGTTTAAGGAAGAGGACGCTCTATATGCAGCAGTACAGCTTCCACTGTCCCAGTGTTTCATACATATTGATAAAGCAGGTATGATAAATGCAGCCTCTGCTCCAAGGACATCAATTACAGTAAAAAGGGCTCACATTTGGCAGATGTAAAGATACATGTGTATGTTTTTAGTGTTAGTCCATTTTTATTTTATTTTTTTAATTAACAGCTCAGGGATGTTCAAGGAGAAACCTGTTTGTGCACTTTCTGAAGATGTTTTGCACTGTCAGCTCTGTTTTTGAATAAAGGGTTGGAAATTAATGCTTTTTTTGATTATTTTATTTTTTATCAGATTCATCGAAAAAATAATCAACCGATTCATCGATTATTAAAATAATCGTTAGTTGCAGCCCTAAATCTAACCAATGAACACTCAGGAAATACCTAATGACCTATCCACCTACACTGCAAAAAGACACTGGCTTTCAGTCAGAGACAAGACAGCCCTACCAACACACCTTACACTGTAAAAAAACACTTTTTTTTCAGCCCTACGCAACACACGACCATGCACTGGTAAAGAGTACATAGTACATACTTACATACAGAGTACACATGTTGTTCTTGTTCTGAAAACTGTTGAAAAGGTTGAAAAGACGAAACTGAAACTGAAACACACCCCATGAAGCTTGATCTGTACTATGAAGTCATTCCTCACTCCCATTGTATCTCAGTCCCTCTCTCATTTAGGTGAAAGTAGTTACACACAACACTTCTACTTAAAAAACGATAACACAAAATTTGGTATTAGACATTTATTAACATGTATCTACCATTGTATTCACATATTCGTCCAGTTCGTCCAGGAAAGTTATGTTTTCACAAGAAATATGAAGAATTTCAAAAATCAAGCTTTAGGGCCATATTATCTCTTTACACTTGTGCTTTAGGACAATGGTGCCTCATTATAGAGAGAGATGAGATTGATTTGATAAACAAAACATGAAGGCCTCAATCAGAGCTGACAGCCAACAGGTGAGATGCAACAGCAATCAATTTGGTGCATTATTGTGGATCAGCAAAACATCTTGTCCAGGATCTTCTCTTTCATGGTAGCTTCACTGACCGTTGCCCTGGCAGTATGTATAACTCCACCGACGGTCACTGTCAACGAGAAACAATAACGTTTTAAGAGCATTAACACACTGCTTATTCCATTGATATTAAGAATAAAAGGTGAACAGCTTTGGCATCTGAGAGTCGCTGTAAGTGGGATGTGGATGTGATAAACTGTTACTAATGATCTTACCGACTGTTACTATCATAGGAGCTTGACACTCCAGTCAGGAAGTGGTCGCTGGCAACCGTCCAGCTGAAGTATTCCTTATAGTAGTTGACGTCTGTCACTGTTTGGCAGTTGGATGTGGTAAAATCAGGAGAACTGCAGCACTGAAAGCGCCATCTGAAAATAAAGAATATTGGGTTCATATACATCCGCAACTACGTTAATTTAGTTAACAACAGGATTGTTTCACTCCACCAGTACTTAAAGTTTCCCCAATTTATGTTTTCTTTCTTCAAAATGATCTGATTGATTATCTTTTTATTAATTCAGGCATAGACAAATGACTCACTTCCTGTCCTTAAAGACGTTGCTGCGTTCACTGTGGACGCCTGCGATCACTTCATTCTCTCCACATTTGAAGCTCTTTGACTCCCAATGTTCGTTCGTAGCCTTCGACCACTTGCATGTTCTTTCTAACTTGAAAGCCTTGCACGAAAACGCCCAAAGTCGATCTGTTTTGTCGTTATTGTAGAGACTATTGTGGAAAGAAATCAGCACGTTAGAAAGTTATGGATTAACATGTTGAGGAATAATGTATAAACCTTAACTGGATTTGTACTGCCTACCTTGTAATGCCAGATACAGCTTGGCTGTCAGGACAAGTGCGACTGAACGTGTTCTCCAACGTATTGTCCCACTCGCCGTATGCATGGAGGTAATCCGCTGTAAGAGAAAGGTAAGTTTACTGGGTGAGTTACAGGCAAAGCTGTGAACAGGAAAAGGTCTAACAGACTGGAAAAGTTACATTTAACTAGCATGGTTAAGATATTCCCTATTGATCTAACTGCTTTATTTGTGTACTTACTGCAGACATAAAGCTTGTTGATCTTCAGAATGTCATTCTCTGACATGCCGTCCCTCTGGCCTATTTGTGCTGAGGTGTCAAGGGGAGTGATGGTATCTTCTGAATTCTTTGAGAAGTCTTTCGGTGCATAATGCATTACGGACGTGTAGTCGTATGGAACATTGAGGTTATTTGTGTCCATTCGTTTAAAGTTTCCTTCTTGTCCTTCCAGGATGTTTCCAAAATTGATCCTGACGAAAGTGTCCCTGTCACTTCTATTTTGCTCGTGCCAGAAGCCGAGTGCGTGGATGAGCTCATGCTGAATGATGCCCTTCTGAAGGCATCCTGTACCCAGAGATAGTTCTTGGGACTTTCCGGTTCGCCCAACCCACGACCAACATCCGCTTTGTTTCACGATCCTGATGAAGTCGGTCTGGTCAGTACGAGTAACAAACCGGATGCAGGTGCTCATGTGGAAGCCACTGATTGCATTGTCAATCTGGATCTTTTCAGAGCTGGTAAAGGAATCACTCACGACATATGGCACTTTAACTGTCTTCAGTAACTTTAGCCATCTGCAGTTTTCACAGATTCTGGCATTCCTTGCGTTTGAGACGAAAACATCCCCTTCCATTAAATGCTCTTTTATTTGTTGGTTTGCTGTCAGGATTTGTGAGTTGACTGTCTTGGTATCTATAAAGAGAATAACATAGGTTTAGTCAGATTAAATAGATCCTAGACACATTGTTAATTGTTGTATGTATCTCTGAAACTAATTACCTTGTGTTTTTCCTCTGCAGAAATTGAAACTCCAGCGATGATCTCTATCAATAAAAAAGCAACGTCATTAGAAAGTTAAAGTTATTGTTACTAAATTCATCAATAGAGGCCCAATATGACTGGCAGCAGTGGTAGTAAACAGTGGCGGTGTGTCAATAGAGGGCGCTAGGGCGCCGCCCCTCTTTAAATTTTGCGATGAAAAAAAAAAAGAAGAAAAAAAAAATAATATAGTCAAAAAACATTATATACCAAATCATTTAAATAAGAAATATACCGTGTTGACGAGCTAAATGTGTGTGGGAGACCGTAAGCCCCTGTCAACAACCACTTAAGATATACCAAATATAATATATCGCCATTCATCATCACTGAGAAAAGCCCCTCCCCCTGTCGGGGCGCCGGCCCAATGTGTGGCTATGGCAGCGAACAAACATTTCACCCTCGTTGCGGCAAGGACAGCTTCTCATTGGCGGATGAAACGTGAATCTTCGGGCGCACAAATCTGCGCCCTAGCCAATGACATCGTTTCTTATTGCAACGTGGTTGGACTATTCGTTGAATCAGAGACCTTTATCATTCCCTCACATCCCATATAGCTCCCACGTAGCTACGCGAGCAACACAGCTAGCAGAGCCTTTGATTATGTTAGTATGGCGACTGAAAACTCTGTGGTATCTCTACGCGAAACACCTTTCAATCCACGATCAGATGTTGACAAGAAGAGGCTGAAAGAGTTGGGACCCGAACGTCCGGATTTAAAAAGTCAGCAGCAAAGCACTGACCGCGGGAGGACGTACACCCGGAGCTTCTCCTCAAGCTACATGCTAACCGGAGCTGCTAGCTGGAGGCTCCGTGTGCAGTGGCTCTGAGCAGCCGAGGAAGCGCCGGCTATGAAGGAAGATGAGCTTGAAGGATTGCTGCAGAGGTGAGTGTCAAAATCAGCAGATGCCTGTTAGAGTTTAATGTTTTATCTTTCCCACAGCAGAACACATGTTGGACATTGTTAGATTTGGGTGGATATCATATCAGGCTATAACTTTATCTAAAATACCAATTCAACCCTCAACAAGTGTGTGTGTGTGTGTGTGTGTGTGTGTGTGTGTGTGTGTGTGTGTGTGTGTGTGTGTGTGTCATAGCTACAGCCATCAAGGTGGCTCCTGGACTTTTGTCTATGTTGCTGAGCCATCAAGACACACAAAACATAGTTTTTTGTCTGTAGTATGAAGCCTGTTTGTAGTAGATATTTCCCCACAACTTATCTGTCTGTCTCTGTCTCTCTCTATATATTTATCTGTAGGTTTGTGACACCATACTTGGACACACCAGGGAACGCTTTGCCTTCAAAGACCACCTCACCAGTGCCACCTTACTGCAGGGCCCCCAGTTTGAATGCTACGTCAATGTATTCCCTGAAGTTGCTCTGGCCACCACATTGAATGTTTCTTAAACCATTCTGCTCTGAACCTCTCATGCCCAAAGTTACAGTTTGTTGATAGTTGTTATTGGACAGTGTTGAGCACTGTGTTTTCTTGAAATAAAGCTTTGTTTTTTAGAATATTCTACTCAAAACCTCTTTTCTTCTCATTGTGGAGTGCTATTTAAACCGCGCCGCCCAACTGCGCCCCCCCCAAAAAAATGTCACCAGCCGCCACTGGTAGTAAACACAATATAAATGTTGACTGTTTCATTGAATGTCTATAAACATGAACATGTAACTAGGGCTGCATCTAACGATTATTTTAATAATCGATTAATCGGTTGATTATTAACGTTAACGAGTGACAGGTGAACTGAACCAGACAGGGGAGTTACGGCATGTTTCATCACGTTACGTTTTTTTACAAGCAAGACTGAACTGTAATGGAACATAAAGTAACTTTAACGACAATACACAACCCAAACACGTTAGCTAACGTGATAGCAAGCCGACTAGCTTCCATTAAAAAGTTTGAGGGAAATGAAGACACTGTAGCCATCTTAACACTGATTGGCCAAGACATCAAAGATGTTCTATTTTTGCGAAGATCACGACCTCAGCTTTTTTCCTCGTCTCACTCCAATCTCAGAAACGCCGCCAGGCCAGTTGCTCTGCTCCGCTCATTTTTTTCTCCGCGACTTATTGACTGCCGTAATAATCGCGCGACACAACGAATCGATAATGAAATTCGTCGTCAACACTTTTGATAATCGATTTTATCAATTTTTTGTTGCTGCCCTACATGTAACATTAATAAATGTTAAAAGTAGAAACATATTCTGGCGTCAGTATATTTACCTGTTGTCATTATTCTTGATGGTCTGGACTCCTGTGAGGAAGTGGCCTGCAGGAAGTTGCCAGTTGAAGTCTTCGCCCCAGTAGTTGACCATCGGAGTTTTACGACATTCAAATGTGAGCAAGTTTGGAGCAGAGCAGCAGAGGAACTTCCAACTGAAACAAGATCAGATCAAGCAAACCATTTAACATTTAATCAAGTAGTGAAACTTGACTATGATGTGACTGTTAAGAACATGGACAATCTTCATTAATGACAGGTATGCATGAAGTCATTGAGGTGTGCGCATGGATTTCAGACCTCAGTCTCAAGAACAAAGCAGTTCCCTCAAGCTGGTGTTAGATGTTGTTGTGCGCTCACAATCATTAGTTAAATGTTTAACACTAGCATTTTTTGTTGAACAAGCAGTTTTCTGACATTTAACAAAATGTATGGATATGTGTTTCAAAATGAACTCATCATCTCAGTTCCAATGTGATTGTTAATCATGTAAATTCAAAGGCCTACATTCAATAGTGTTAATATTTCAGTGCATAAGTACAACAAACTACCAACCTTCTGCCTCCTTGTGCGTTGTTGTAATTGCTGTAGACGCCAGCAACCACATGATTGGCCGAGCAATTGTAGCTGAGTTCATTCTCATATAAGTCCTGGGAACTGGACCAGGAGCAGTCTGAGGTGGGGCCGAAAGACTTGCACTCAATCTTCCATTGGCGATCTTGGTCATTGGCACTGTAGGAGCTTTAACATGAATCAAAATGATTTAATGGAAGGATCAGTAGAAACTGTTAAATACATGGTGTATGACAGCAATAGTACATCCATTGATAACTTAAGAAATTGTTGAAATGTTTTCATATTCATCTGCAAGTTTACCTATTAATCTGAGACACGACATGTTTGTCTGGACAAGCATGACGCAAAATGCCTCTCAAGCTGTTGCCATAGTCCTCTGCTCTGAGTCCAGCTGCAAACAACAAGTGGTTCCATGATTAATAATCAACATCATCAATACAATACAAACTCAGTCTATACTTACAAATAAGAGATCACTGATCTTACTTGTCAGAATTACGGAAACCACGATGAAGGTCCACATTGTGAGTGATGTGTCGGTGTCTAACCTGTGAGGAGACTGCCTTCACTGACTGCAGGTGCTGCAATTTATACGCTTGTGACAAGGATCTGTGGCACATTTCATGAGCGTGTGTGTGTTTTGGAACACTTCACGAGCAGGTGTGTGTGTTGGCACATTTCTTAAAGCATGTGTTTATTTTGGCATGTTTCATGAGCTTGTGTATTTGCTATCGCAAACCAAACAGCAGAGTTATGTGAGGTCACTTGTTAACAAAAGAGCAAAGCAATTCCCCATCTCTTCCCTCGATCCCCATCTCCACATCCCTCGACGCTAAACCCTACATCTCTTCATCCTTCGATCCCCATCTCCTCAACCCTATAGGAAAGGAAACCTTAAATTAATTCTGTTGCGATCTGGTGCGATAGAGAAAATTACAGGGGGGCGCCCCGACCCCCTAATAAGGTAGGGGAAACACTGGAACTGCTATGTTCTTGAGATTGAGGTCTGAAATCCATCCGCACACACACCTCAATGACTTCATGCATGCCTGTCATTAACACTTGGAGGTCTGGGGGTCAATTTCTTGATTTTTCTTGATTTTACATACTTTTTAAATTCCCCTTTTTAAAGTCACTAGCATATGATACATAATCATGTGTTGTATATCAAAAAATACAGAACAATCTCAGCTATCTATATAATGAGGCACCATTGTCCCAAAGGCACAAGTGTAAATATGAAAATATGACTAAAGCTGAAAAATGTAATCTTGATTTTGGAAATGTCTCATATTTGTTGGAAAACATAACTTTACTCCGGTGGGATATCGGTTTTGGTGATGGAAATTGGTTTACCAAAGGTCTTAGGTTCACAAAAGCAGTGGAATATATGAATAAAATGGTAGACACATGTAATTTATTGTCTAAAACCAAATGTATTATTATATGGTGGGGATGATGAGCTGTGGCTGGCTTTGCAGCCTGCTAGGTGATGTGTTGGCAGGCAGGCAGAGGGACAGGGAGGCTGCTGCAGTGATGCTGCATGTTGTCCTCTGGACCCTCACAGCTCTGAATCCACTCTGTAAAATACATTAAGAGAGAGAGAGAGAAAGAGAGAGAGAGAGAGAGAGAGAGAGCGAGGAGGAGGAGGACACTTCGTCGTGGGGGGGGGGGGGGAGGAGGATGACGGAGCTTTTTTAGGTCTCGAAAAGAGGACATGTCCGGGAAAAAGAGGACGTCTGGTCACCCTAGATTATGCCCCGTTCAGTCATATATACGGATGATAACAGCCAAAACGGCACTGTGTAGTGTCGTGCTAAGCGCTACGTAGCTCTCGTCAACACACACATGTTATGTTATTTACTGTCTTACAAACATATAATGGAGGTCCAGCACTACTGGTCGTACTATGTTCACTGTAACAAGTTAACGTGATAGATTCAACAATTGATTACTCACCGTTCAGTCTCACAGAAACGCTGTGGCCAGCTATCTGGCCCGTTAGCTCCGGCTAGCTCCTTGTTAGTGAATCCTTCAGCTCTGAAGCTGCGCCGTCAGTCCCCTCCAATATAGCTCTGCTCAGGACTCTTTGCTTGGCACCTTCTGACTCACAGTGAAGCTTTGCAAGCCTCATACATGTCCATGTTTAGATGCTCAGACGCGGAAGTGGAAACCATATCCGCCAGATTTTTAACCATATTTATGTGACGTATTATTGTGATGATTATAATTTTATTAAACATTTAGACACCTGGTTTAACGCTTCGACGCGGGCGCCGACCTCAGAGGGTTAATGAAGATTGTTCTTAAAAGTCATATCATAGTCAAGTTTCACTCCTTGATTAAATGTTAAATGGTTTGCTTGATCTGATCTTGTTTAAGTTGAAAATTCCTCTGCTGCTCTGTTCCAAACTTGCTCACATTTGAATGTTGTGTAACGGGTAAATATACTGACGCCAGAATATGTCTCTACTTTTAATATTTATTAATGTTACATGTTCATGTATGGGCGTCGAGGGATGAATGGATGAAGAGATGGGGGTCAAGGGATGTGTAGATGGGTTGATTGTTAAAGGGATGTAGAGATTGGGGTCGAGGGGTTTAGGGATGTAGAGGTGGGGGTAGAGGGGTGCAGGAATGAAGAGATGCGGGTGGAGGGATGGAGGGATGAAGACATGGGGGTCGAGGGATGAAGGGATGTAGATATGGGGCTGAAGGGATGTAGAGATGGGGGTCGAGGGATGAAAGGATGTAGAGATAAGGGTCAAGGGATGAATTGACTATTATTTGAGATATTATGGCCATTTTTACATTGTTCAAAAAATAGGAGAAAAAAAGGGAATAAGGCCAACATTTTGGCTGAATTTTACCCTTTGGGCCTGTTTTTGGAAACCTTAACTTGCAGCGAGGAGCACCATATTTTAGGCATTTCATGTTCACAAGTCCCTTTTTGAAGATGAAAAGGATCCATGTCCCAACTTTGATTGAAAGTATATAATGAAGGGAAAAGACTGGTGTGACTGCCCAAATGGCACACATTTCCCTCTATTTCCAAAACTATATCTGCAGAATGCTCTTGGCTAGAAGGCTGAAAATTATTTTAAAAAAAAGGCCATGCCTGGGAAGAGCCCTCTTATGCTGCCTTCACACCAAACGTTTACCACGTCAGTTTACTCGCTCGACAATAAAAGTGTGTTCACACCAAAACGAGGCGTGGCTTATCTCCGTTGCATATCGCCGTGAAAAAAGCTATCATTTCCGCTATCGACGATGGAAGAAATAACCATTAATTCTGCGTTATACTTGTTGTGGAAGTCCCAAAAACGTTGAAACATGAAACGCCCTTGTGTTTGGGTTCATAACACCATCCATAGCCGCACACAGCTCGGTGAATTTCACCGACTCCTCCAGGAACTGCGTCTGGCTTATCTCGGTAAAAACAGTGACCATTTCCACCATCCACTATGGAAATAACCACTAGTTCTGCGTTATACTGCGTAAATTCCACATACGTCGGAAAATCAAACTCCATCGTGTCTGGGTTCATAATATTATCCGTAGTCCCTGAATGAAGCTGCTACCAGCGCTACTTCAGCAGCCGACCAGCAGCAGTTGGATTTAGCAATGGCAAGACGGCGGTGATGACGGGCAGAGTTTCTCAACGCTGATTCAACGCATTGTCACGCGATTTTTTTTTTCTTCCCCAGAATTGGAAAATTTCAACTTCAAACGCGAATTCAAACGCGAATTCAAACGCTCTGTTCGCGCCGCCTGGAAAAAACGTTTTTTCGCAACCTATGGCGTCTGTGCATTGACTTTTCATTTAATCTGGTTGCATGTCAAATTTGCGCATTTGGTGTGAACGCAGCATTTGTGTACCGAGTTTTAAGCAAATCAGATGAGTTAGAACTTTCAGTGGGTCATTGCGGATTTATTTAATCCGATTTTGGGCACCATTCCTCGTGTAAAAGTCATCTTATTTCCACTTGGCCATTTGAAATTGAAAGTCTCCCGAAAAACTGTGCTATCATCGTGCTATTAACACCAGCTTAGACATAGGTCGAGATGATCTTAGATGTTTAATATCAGCTTCTTAGCCCCTTGGAAAAGGGCCGAAAATAGGCCATGTTGCGGTGGTATTTAGGGCCACCTTCCCCATGTTAAATTCAGCAGATTTCACCTGAGCCATTTAACCTTGAAAGTCTCCAGAAAATGTTGTACTATCACACTGCCATTCACACCAGTTCATATATAGGTCCAGACAATATTACAGGTGTTATATCAGTGTCTTTGCCCCTTGGAAAAGGGCAGCAAAAAGGGCAAGTTAGGGAGGTATTGAAGCCGTTTTTGGGTACCCTTTCTCGGGTAAAAGTCTCCGGATTTCCCCTTGGCCATTTGAAATTAAAAGTCTCCAGAAAACTTTGTGTTTATTTTATTTTATTTTTTCCTTAAAGTTTATTGTAATTCCGTGTTAGGAGGACCAGCACAATAAGCTTTTCATTGTACATAACAACTGACTGTTATCTGTGCATATGACAATAAAGAAATATCTTGAATAGGTTGAGATGATTGTACATGTGTAATATCATCTACTAAGCCCCTTGGAAAAAGGTCAAAAAAATTGCACGTTACGGAGGTATTGAATCCGATTTTGGGTACCCTTCCTCGGGAAAAAGTCAGCGGATTTCCCCTTGGTCATTTGAAATCGAAAGTCTCCAGAAAACGTTGTGCTATCACGCTGCCATTCCCACCAGTATAGACATGGGCGGCTGTAGCTCATGGGGAAAGTGGTCTTTCTGAAACTACAAGGTAGCCGGGTAGCTCCCTGAAATGTAATGTAAATCCCTGGTCTCCCTATAGTTCGCCTAATGATAATAATAATAATAATAATAATAATAATAATAATAATAATAATAATAAATTTCATTTTTAAACGCACTTTTCTTTCAAAAGAAACTCAGAGTGTCACAGTGCCAATATATAGTAAAACAAATAAAAACATAGTTAAAACGTAGTTAAAGCAACCCATAATAAAAAATAAAAAAAATAGCTGACATGAATCAACACAAGGTAAAAAATGCCTTCCTGAATAAAAAGGTTAAAAAAGTTCTGTGTCTGAGTTGCCCTTAGGTGGTCAGGGAGACTGTTCCAGAGACGTGGCACTGCCCTGAAAAGATTCAGTCAAATTTCCGCTTTCACTGCCTTCTGCCCGCAAGATCGTACGAGATTCCCAACGAGATCAGAGCATCTAAACATGGAAAAAGCTTCACTGAGTCAGAGGGAAGAGAGAGCAGGGAGTTTAGCCTGAACAAAGATAATTTTTGGAGAGGATGACGGAGCTTCAGAGCCTGAAGGATTCGATTTCTGCGATGAAGAGGACAACGCCAATAAAATGGATCTATTTGAAGAGGGGTAAGTGTATTTACTGAACTTTGCAATAGCATATTTACGTTAGTAACGGGACCTGTAGCCAGCTAGCGCTGCTGCTAACAGCCGTTAACTTTCTTTCAGTGAACTTAGTACGCCTAGAAGTGTTGGATCTCCGCTACGTGTTTGTAAGACTGTAATTATCGATAGTTTGACGTTAACTTAGTGTAGCAGTTGTGTACTCTCTCTTGCGTTGTGTTTTAGTCAGTCAAGCACATTTGATTTTGCATTGGCTCCAACCAGCCGTTTATTCAATTAGACGGCTCCCGTAGATCTGTGACACAGAGATACCGTACTGGCAAACCAACAGACACACATTAGTTTCCTCATAAGCCACCTCTTCGTAATATGTCCGTGTTAGATGTCGTCTCACGTGTCTGTAATACTGAACGGTGCGAAATCAACTTTTGTCACTATCACCGTTAACTTATTTTCAGTGAACTCAGTGAGACTAGTAGTGTTGGATCTCTGTTACGTGTTTCTAAGACTGTAACTAACTTATTTTGTTTACGTTAGCTTAGCAACGTTAGCATGTAGCTCATGCAGTGTCTTTAGCATAGTCCGTGTTGGATCTCCGTTACGTGTCGGTATGTAATCGTAACTTTCTTTCAGTGAACTCATACTGACTAGTAGTAATGTATTTTACAGAGAGGATTCACAGCTGCCAGGATCCAGTGGACAACATGCAGCATCGCTGCAGCAGCCTCCCAGTCCGTCTGCCTACCAAGAGATCACCAACGCAGGCCACAGCACATCATCCCCACCACATAATAAAACATTTGGTTTTAGATATTTATTTACATGTGTCTACCATTGTATTCATATATTCCACTGCTTTTGTGAACCTAAGACCTTTGGTAAAACAATGTCTAGCACCAAAACAGTTTGACCACCTGAGTAAAGTTATGTTTTCACAAGAGAAATTAAGAATTTCCAAAATCAAGAATACATTTTTCAGCTTTAGGGCCATATTATCTCTTTACACTTGTGCCTTAGGACAATGGTGCCTCATTATATAGAGAGCTGAGATTGTTCTGCAATTTTTGATGTAAAACACATGGGTATTTATCATATGCAAGTGCATTTAAAAAGGTGAATTTAAGAAATTATGTAAAATCGAGAAAATGACCCCCGACTCCAGAGGGTTAACCCTTCAGGGTCTTAGGCCATTTTCTCGATTTTACATAAAGCAGTGAATAGATAATAAAATGGTAGATACATGTAAATAAATGTCTAAAACCAAATGTTGTATTATTATTTATTTTTTTGAAATGTTGTCTGTCACACCTTTCACCAAAATGATAAAAATGGGACTGAGAAATGACTTCATACTGCAGATCAAGCTTCATGGGGTGTGTGCAAATGAAAAATGACCATTAGAACATTTTTTGTTTTCAAATAAAAATATGTATTATACATTATACACAATATACATGTTCAGAAATAGAAAGCAGTCCTCGGGGCACACGCGTATTTCTGTGCCGTATTATCGCAGAGATATGAATATTTACAAAACATAAACATCGTTCGACGCAGACCCGCGTTCCAAGTCCCGGAAGGGTTAAGCAAGACACTGAACCCCCAGTTGCTCCCCGGGAGCTTCTCAGCAGCCCACTGCTCCTACTAAGGATGGTTAAATGCAGAAGACCTATTTCATGTATGTATGTAAAAAAGTATGTAATATGACCAACAAAATAAAGTTTAGTTTAAAGTATAGGTTGAGAGTATCTTACATGTAATATCAGCTTCTTAGCCCCTTGGAAAAGGGCCAAAGTCTCCAGTAAACTGTGTGCTGTCACACTGCCATGCACACCAGTGCATACCTAGGTCGAGACCACAGTACAGGTATAATTTCAGTTTCCAAGCCCCTTGGGTTATGGAGATATTCTAGGCCAAAGGGCAGTTTCCTTATCTCAATGTATCTCCAATAAGATAATTGTATATACAAGTGTATGTATTCATGTAGGCAAATTGTCCTATCCCAAATGGCAGGTATTGTCCGGAGTGACCCGCTGCCACTCAGGGCAATTTCTGTCCAAAATGTTAGGACTATTGGCCTACATGACCGACCCATTAAAAACGTAGCCCAAATGGCAATTTTTAGATCATAAGGGATCAGGCCCTGTTTTTGAAGAACTTTAGATTCATTCCTGGACTCAAGTGGGTTATTGCTGGGTGCAATACAAACATATTTAAATGACTTGTTGTCACAACACTTGCTTATGGTGGACACTCTTCAAGGATCTATTTGTTTCAACTCCCAAACTAAGTTTTATAAAACATTACTTATCGCATCAAAGGTCAAAAGTTGGAAGTACTCATCACCACAGTTTTTGGAAAAGTCTCAACATTATTGTGGCTGAATTAACATCAAATATATGAATATTGCAGTGTGAACATGTATTGAATCAGGTTATTAAGCCCAGAAACTCAGATATTATATTTCATGTTGACTTTATTTACAAGTTAGAAAAGTAAATACAGGATTTTGTCTATCTACCAATATCTATGTACATCAATTGCAATATATTAATCTGCATTACAATCCACAAATGAATACTATACATTTAAACATATATACATTAAAACACTTTGGAGGTATCAAAGTATTCAACTCAAGTCTGGTTCGTCACCTGACAGAGAATGACCGAATGATCTAATATAGATCAGTAATTAATTACATAACATTAGTCACATATGTAATGTTACAAACCTGGTTAAACACCAGGAGAGGGACATTGCATGAGAAACATGGACCCTGCCAGCTATGTGACACATACACAGCTCCACCAATCTGATCCACTGTGTGAGAACAGGGAATAACTCAGAAATCATTGAGCTTTGCATCAACACACTGGAACCATGTTGAGGTTGGGTTTTCTTTCACAAGTGCATCACGAGTGCAGCTCTGAGACCATTTTCTCTGTTGAGGTATTATTGATCTTACATCAGCACAATCTGTATGAATGCAGGGCAGTAACCCCACCAGTGATGGTGACACAGTTGCTGCTATAAGAAAGTGAAGGAGTCTCTTAACATTTACAACTTCAACTTTCAGGAGGCAGATGGACATTGATTGCACTCTTTGAATATATTTTGTTTTCCATAGTGTCCAGTTGAAGCACGGTAATGCATCTGGCACACAAAACAGAGCATCATGCCAAACTAAGTATCTGTCAGTGACCTTTCTGGTCACGAGTCTTAGTTGGTTCAACCAGCAGCCGCTCACAAATATGCATTTAGAAGGCCTCAATCAGAGCTGACAGCCAACAGGTGAGATGCAACAGCAATCAATTTGGTGCATTATTGTGGATCAGCAAAACATCTTGTCCAGGATCTTCTCTTTCATGGTAGCTTCACTGACCGTTGCCCTGGCAGTATGTATAACTCCACCGACGGTCACTGTCAACGAGAAACAATAAAGTTTTAAGAGCATTAACAAACTGCTTATTCCATTGATATTAAGAATGAAAGGTGAAAAGCTTTGGCGCTGTAAGTGGGATGTGGATGTGATAAACTGTTACTAATGATCTTACCGACTGTTACTATCAAAGGAGCTTGACACTCCAGTCAGGAAGTGGTCGCTGGCAACCGTCCAGCTGAAGTATTCCTTATAGTAGTTGACGTCTGTCACTGTTTGGCAGTTGGATGTGGTAAAATCAGGAGAACTGCAGCACTGAAAGCTCCATCTGAAAATAAAGAATATTGGGTTCATATACATCCGCAACTACGTTAATTTAACAACAGGATTGTTTCACTCCACCAGTACTTAAAGTTTCCCCAATTTATGTTTTCTTTCTTCAAAATGATCTGATTGATTATCTTTTTATTAATTCAGGCATAGACAAATGACTCACTTCCTGTCCTTAAAGATGTTGCTGCGTTCACTGTGGACGCCTGCGATCACTTCATTCTCTCCACATTTGAAGCTCTTTGACTCCCAATGTTCGTTCGTAGCCTTCGACCACTTGCATGTTCTTTCTAACTTGAAAGCCTTGCACGAAAACGCCCAAAGTCGATCTGTTTTGTCGTTATTGTAGAGACTATTGTGGAAAGAAATCAGCACGTTAGAAAGTTATGGATTAACATGTTGAGGAATAATGTATAAACCTTAACTGGATTTGTACTGCCTACCTTGTAATGCCAGATACAGCTTGACCGTTAGGACAAGTGCGACTGAACGTGTTCTCCAACGTATTGTCCCACTCGCCGTATGCATGGAGGTAATCCGCTGTAAGAGAAAGGTAAGTTTACTGGGTGAGTTACAGGCAAAGCTGTGAACAGGAAAAGGTCTAACAGACTGGTAAAGTTACATTTAACGAGCATGGTTAAGATATTCCCTATTGATCTAACTGCTTTATTTGTGTACTTACTGCAGACATAAAGCTTGTTGATCTTCAGAATGTCATTCTCTGACATGCCGTCCCTCTGGCCTATTTGTGCTGAGGCGTCCCGGGGAACGATGGTATCTCCTGAATTCTTTGAGAAGTCTTTGGGTGCATAATGCATTACGGACGTGTAGTCGTATGGAACATTGAGGTTGTTTGTCTCCCATCGGCCAAAGTTTCCTTCTTGTCCTTCCAGGATGTTTCCAAAGTTGATCTTGACGAAAGCGTCCCTGTCACTTCTACTTTGCTCGTGCCAGAAGCCGAGTGCGTGGATGAGCTCATGCTGAATGATGCCCTTCTGAAGGCATCCTGTACCCAGAGATAGTTCTTGGGACTTTCCGGTTCGCCCAACCCACGACCAACATCCGTTTTGTTTCACGATGCTGACGTAGTCGGTCTGGTCAGTACGAGTAACAAACCGGATGCAGGTGCTCATGTGGAAGCCACTGATTGCATTGTCAATCTGGATCTTTTCAGAGTTGGTAAAGGAATCACTCACGACATATGGCACTTTAACTGTCTTCAGTAACTTTAGCCATCTGCAGTTTTCACAGATTCTGGCATTCCTTGCGTTTGAGACGAAAACATCTCCTTGGATTAAATGCTCTTCTATTTGTCGGTTTGCTGTCAGGATTTGTGAGTTGACTGTCTTGGTATCTATAAAGAGAATAAAATAGGTTTAGTCAGATTATACTGATTTGCGAAACAATGTTAATTGTTCTACTGATAACAAATATAGCCAACACAAAGATACATGTATATATAAATAGTACACGGCAGTCATTGGCAAGTACAATGAAACTAATTACCTTGTGTTTTTCCTCTGCAGAAATTGAAACTCCAGCGATGATCTCTGTAAAAAAAAAAGCAACGTCATTAGAAAGTTAAAGTTATTGTTACTAATGTCATCAATAGAGGCCCAGTATCACTGGCAGCAGTAGTGGTAAACACAATATGAATGTTGACTGTTTCATTTAATGTCTATAAACATGAACATGTAACATTAATAAATGTTAAAAGTAGAAACATATTCTGGCGTCAGTATATTTACCCGTTGTCATTATTCTTGAGCTGGGTCTGGACTCCTGTGAGGAAGTGGCCTGCAGGAAGTTGCCAGTTGAAGTCTTCGCCCCAGTAGTTGACCATCGGAGTTTTACGACATTCAAATGTGAGCAAGTTTGGAGCAGAGCAGCAGAGGAACTTCCAACTGAAACAAGATCAGATCAAGCAAACCATTTAACATTTAATCAAGTAGTGAAACTTGACTATGATGTGACTGTTAAGAACATTGACAATCTTCATTAATGACAGGTATGCATGAAGTCATTGAGGTGTGCGCATGGATTTCAGACCTCAGTCTCAAGAACAAAGCAGTTCCCTCAAGCTGGTGTTAGATGTTGTTGTGCGCTCACAATCATTAGTTAAATGTTTAACACTAGCATTTTTTATTGAACAAGCAGTTTTCTAACATTTAACAAAATGTATGGATATGTGTTTCAAAATGAACTCATCATCTCAGTTCCAATGTGATTGTTAATCATGTAAATTGAAAGGCTTACATTCAATAGTGTTAATATTTCAGTGCATAAGTACAACAAACTACCAACCTTCTGCCTCCTTGTGCGTTGTTGTAGTCGCTGTAGACGCCAGCAACCACATGATTGACCGGGCAATTGTAGCTGAGTTCGTTCTCATATAAGTCCTGGGAACTGGACCAGGAGCAGTCTGAGGTGGGGCCGAAAGACTTGCACTCAATCTTCCATTGGCGATCTTGGTCATTGGCACTGTAGGAGCTTTAACATGAATCAAAATGATTTAATGGAAGGAGCAGTAGAAACATTGAATATGAAGTGTACATTTTGATTTAGAAGTTATTGAAATGGTTTCATATTCATGTGCAAGTTTACCTATTAATCTGAGACACGACGTGTTTGTCTGGACAAGCATGACGCAAAATGCCTCTCAAGCTGTTGCCATAGTCCTCTGCTCTGAGTCCAGCTGCAAACAACATGTGGTTCCATGATTAATAATCAACATCATCAATACAATACAAACTCAGTCTATACTTACAAATGAGAGATCAATGATCTTACCTGTCAGAAGGACGGAAACCACGATGAAGGTCCACATTGTGAGTGATGTGTCGGTGTCTAACCTGTGAGGAGACTGCCTTCACTGACTGCAGGTGCTGCAATTTATACGCTTGTGACAAGGAAATAGTGACACTAATTCTTCACCTGTGGGCGTGTTGACCCATTTCTTGAGCATGTGTGTGTTGACACATTCCTTGAGCATGTGTATTTGTTACCTCATTCCAAACAGCAGAGCTATGTGAGGTCACTTGTTAACAAAAGAGAAGATAAATTCCCCTCTCTTCTTCTGTCGTGCCATAAGTACTACTTATCTAATGACTTGCATAATAATTACAACATTTTCATCATCGCTGATCATTTACCAGAACCAATGAATAGTATTATCAAGGTAAAAATATCCCAGCACCAGATCACGTCAACTGTGGGGAAACATGTTTGCACAATGTGTTTGTCAAATAATTCCACAATTTGTGTAGTTGCTTTTTCTACACTGATGACAGATAAAGTTAGAGGGAAAGAGATCCTGCTCGGGTAAATATAGTATCATGCACATTTACCATCAGTGACTGAACATGGTGAACTATAGAAGGAAATAAATACAATGAAAAGACAGCAACACAGTCTTGTAATGATCTCCAACTCATACCAGGGTGCTCAGTTCCAATGAGAATCTCTTGGTCGCTGTTTAAATGCATCTGGTTGTCCTACCATGCACCTAACATCTTCAAGGAATACTCCACTGACATGATGAAGAGAGGAGGATGAGGAGAAACCTTGAATCCATCATGGATCCATGAGCTCAATGTGTTACAAGCATTGCTCCTTCTTTATGTCACTGAATATGTTACTCCTGGTGGAGGATTTAACGTGAAACTGTGCATTCATCTTCATCCCAACTCCAACATGACACAGAGGTGGACTAAAGCACTTGGGAGGTAGATGTGAAGAAGCCTTGAATGCACAGCTGGATGCAGTGATATCTGACCATGTAAACACTCACATGAGCAAATTAACAATACATTTGGTTATAACTACTGATTATTGTCGACACCTAAACAACTTAGTGTCATCATGGGTGTGATTATTATGACTGCTGTCTAAAGCAGTTAATCTTCTCAGGTGATGACGAAGCCACGAGCTATTTGTCTGAGCTCTATTATCATCTAATTAAACTTTTGGCTTATAACTAATAATTGGAGAGTTTAGAAAATATTTGACCTAAATAAAACAAGGTGTGTCTCTTTTAATTGTAGCTCACGTTTAGTTGAACACCTCACCAGTCCAGTCTGCTGTAACAGCAGCAGCCAACTGATTCACAAGTATCCAACACTCAATGTTCTACATTTGCACTTCATTTGGATGAGTTTGTAGACATCTTTTCACTTTGACACTGAGGAGTCTGTTTCTGTTCTTCAATGACAAAAGCTTGAAAAAGTCCACTGAGATTCAAAGTGTAACATAGGAAAAGTCTTGAACTCTGGAATCTTGAACTGTTCATCACTCAAGGTGCGCCAAAACAATCCAGTGGGTGTGGACCAGAATATTTGACATTTAGATATATTTTTTTATGCCAGATGTCGTGCTGAATTACAGTCAACAGTTTAATTATCAATATTCCACCTGCATGTGTGTCAAATGAATCTCCGCAATTCATAGTCATCATTTACAGTCAATCAGGTGAAAAGCATTCAAAACGTAAGATGATACTGATACACATGAATGCAGGTAATAGCTTGGCAATAACGAGCAAGTCATTGCTTCTGTTGTTGACTGTGATTCATTCATTGGTGGGAAGTCCTTCGGTGAGGAATCTGTTACGGTAATTATATGAGTCGCTTCTTGGTATTTGATAGAAATATCTTTCTGACGTCTGGGCTCAAACTGGTTTTGTGCAATAATTAGGTCAAAGTCATTATCAGCATAACGTTTATGGATAAACAAGAGGAGCACAGCCAAGAGAAACTCACGCAACATGAGTTATTAAATAACAGCAGCAATATGTATGTCAAACTACTGAACTGCTGGTTAGAAAGGAAAAAGGATGGATGTCAATGAGGTCACATCCATTCAGTTGTCTTGACCATGACATCTTATTACAGAGACTAGACCAGTCGATTGGTATTAAAGGTACAGCACTAAGCTGGTTTAAGTCGTATTTATCAGATTGATCTCAGTTTGTAATTGTAAACGATGAGGCCTCGATGACCACCGCCGTTCGTCATGGAGTTCCACAAGGTGCTGCGCTTGGACCAATTTTATTCACCTTATATATGCTTCCTTTAGGCAATATTATCAGTAAACACTCCATAAACTTTCACTGCTATGCCGATGATACTCAAATGAAGCTCATGCGCAAGTTCAGTAAGGAAGACAAGAGTTACGGGCTGGTTCATTCAGGAGCCAGGCGGTAGTCTCACAGCGGTGGCTCCATCAGCTGATTAGGGGGGCGTGAATGAACCAACCTGTCAGAGCATTTACCTAAACCTATCACAATGTTGTGTCTACTTTAAATGGTTTCTCCGCAGGGCTGTCAGTTGTCTTTGCAGCTCTAACCGAGGCGACCCTCCTCCACCCCGGGCACCACCAGTCAGCAGGTGGTCCGGCGTGATTCCTCAGAGGGGCTTCGTCATCTCTCGGCTTCTTCTTCTTCTTCTTCTTCTCCACCACCAGTATCTAGACTCCAGGGGGGATTCTGCTGCCGCAGATGTCAGCATCTCTACCCCATTGCTTATCCTAGTACAGGATGGAGTCTAATCGCCAAAGACTTTGCACAATTCATTCGTAGGCAATTGTGTTATATGGTGTAATAAATTATGCTTATTCCGTAACTAGTCTCTCCTGATTGAACTATATCTGTCGATCAAGCCAGATGAAATCCACCAGGACGCTAAACTTCAAGCGTGTCTTAAAGACATCAAAACCTGGATGACCTGCAACTTCCTGCTGCTGAACTCGGACAAGACTGAAGTGATTTTACTCGGCCCAGAACACCTCAGAAATCAATTATCTGATGATATGGTTTCTCTGGATGGCATCGCTCTGGCATCCACCACCACCGTAAGGAATCTCAGAGTTATTTTTGACCAGGACCTATCCTTTGACTCCCACGTGAAACAAATCTCAAGGACTGCCTTTTTTCACCTACGGAACATTTAAAAAATCCGGCACATCCTGTCTCAAAGCGATGCAGAAACATTGATCCACACATTTGTTACTTCAAGACTGGATTACTGTAACTCCTTATTATCAGGCTGCTCCGGTAAGTCCCTTGGGTCTCTCCAGTTGATCCAGAATGCTGAAGCTCGTGTACTAACTAGGACGGAAGAGAGATCACATTACTCCTGTACTAGCTGCTCTCCACTGGCTTCCTGTAAGATCGAGAATCATATTTAAAATCCTTCTCCTTACCTAGAAAGCCTTAACCTGGTGATGCACCATCATATCTTAAGGAGCTTATGGTGCCATATTACCCCACTAGAGTGTTACGCTCTAGTGGGGTGGGAGAGTGAGAGTTGTGCTGAGAGTCCGTGAAAAGACTGATGGTGTTGCGTTGGATGGACCGTCAGAATGGTGAATGAGGGTTGCAGTGATTTTGTCCGTCGTTTGAGTGACTGGATCAGGTGGGAATGCGGTGTTGAGAACACCAAAGACGGGCTCTCCATTTAGAGGTAAAGCGGTGTGGAGAACGCCAAAGACGGTATCTCCACTGGTTGGGAAAGCGGCGTGGGGAAGGCCGAGGTCGGGATCTCCATTGGGTGGGAGAGTGGCATGGGGGACACCCCCCGCTGTGGCTGTTGGAAGGGGAGGCAGTCCCCCACGCCGTTGTCGGAGGATGGATACAGATAGCTGAGGTGATCGCGGATGGCTAAACGCAGCCAAGGATGCTGATGACGAAACGTGGTAAGAAAAGGAGGGAGCTCCGGGACTTCAGGATATTGTTGGTCGTCCGTGAGGGTTGAGAAAGAGTGTTTGTATAAGTAAAGTATTAAAAAGTTTGCTTGTGTGTCGCACGTCGAAGAGGAACTGAACGGGTTCGTTGTACTTAACTCTTCCAACACATTTTCAGTCAATTTTCTCGATTTTACATAATTTCTTTAAATTAAAGGCAGTTGCATATAAGATACATACCCATGTTTTACATCATAAATTGCAGAACAATCTCAGCTCTCTATATAATGAGGCACCATTGTCATAAGGCAATGGTGTAAAGAGAAAATATGACTCTAAAGCTGAAAAATGGAATCTTGATTTTTGGAAATTCTTCATATCTCTTGTGAAAACATAACTTTACTCAGGTGTGTAGTTAGATGCTGGTTCTTTGTGAGTTTCTTGAGTGTTCATTGGTTCATTGATTTCACCAAATGTCGACGGACAGATGATTCAACAAATCATGGTGAAGAATTTCGTGTGACGAGTACTTTCTTGACCCGCGTCATATGACACGCCGATGCCCCTAACTCTTGCCTGAATGATGGTAAAATGTTGCAGGGCGCAGGCAGCGGAACAGGAAGTCTCCTCTTTCAGCTAGACGTCAAACCATATTTATGCGATGTATTATCGCGAAACTATGAATATTTTAGAAACGTAAACGCTGTCAATACGCAGCCTCGCGGGCGCAGTGTTTGAATAGTTAAGGACTTAGTGCACGGGCATTTAGCTATGTTCGGGGTGCGGTCTTCGTTCTCAAACTAAGTTTTATAAAACACTATTCATCGTATCAAGGGTCAAAATGATTGACGCATAAGCAAGTCTTGTATCATATTTGGTATATTCTACACTGTTTATACACTAGCAACAGCATGTAATGTGTGTATTTTCAGTGAGTAAGGTTGGACCAGCCCAGTATTAAATACTTTCTCATGTTTGTGTCGTCAGTTTTTTTTTAAGTTTGCGACATTCAAAACATGCTCACATTAAAGCTCAGCTAGATTAGTAGTTGTCTCTTGGAAAGACTCATCACCACTGTTTTTGGAAAAGTCTGAACATTAATGTGAACATGTATTGAATCAGGTTATTAAGCCCAGAGACTCAGATATTATATTTCATGTTGACTTTATTTACAAGTTAGAAAAGCAAATACAGGATTTTGTCACCGATATCTATGTACATCAATTGCAATACATTAATCTGCATTAAAATCCACAAATGCATACTATACATTTAAACATATATACATTAAATCACTTTGGAGGTATCAAAGTATTCAACTCAAGTCTGGTTCGTCACCTGACAGAGAATGACCGAATGATCTAATATAGATCAGTAATTAATTACATAACATTAGTCACATATTTAATGTTACAAACCTGGTTAAACACCAGGAGAGGGACATTGCATGAGAAACATGGACCCTGCCAGCTATGTGACACATACACAGCTCCACCAATCTGATCCACTGTGTGAGAACAGGGAATAACTCAGAAATCATTGAGCTTTGCATCAACACACTGGAACCATGTTGAGGTTGTGTTTTCTTTCACAAGTGCATCACGAGTGCAGCTCTGAGACCAGTTTCTCTGTTCAGGTATTATTGATCTTACATCAGCACAATCTGTATGAATGCAGGGCAGTAACCCCACCAGTGATGGTGACACAGTTGCTGCTATAAGAAAGTGAAGGAGTCTCTTAACATTTACAACTTCAACTTTCAGGAGGCAGATGGACATTGATTGCACTCTTTGAATATATTTTGTTTTCCATAGTGTCCAGTTGAAGCACGGTAATGCATCTGGCACACAAAACAGAGCATCATGCCAAACTAAGTATCTGTCAGTGACCTTTCTGGTCACGAGTCTTAGTTGGTTCAACCAGCAGCCGCTCACAAATATGCATTTAGAAGGCCTCAATCAGAGCTGACAGCCAACAGGTGAGATGCAACAGCAATCAATTTGGTGCATTATTGTGGATCAGCAAAACATCTTGTCCAGGATCTTCTCTTTCATGGTAGCTTCACTGACTGTTGCCCTGGCAGTATGTATAACTCCACCGACGGTCACTGTCAACGAGAAACAATAAAGTTTTAAGAGCATTAACACACTGCTTATTCCATTGATATTAAGAATGAAAGGTGAAAAGCTTTGGCGCTGTAAGTGGGATGTGGATGTGATAAACTGTTACTAATGATCTTACCGACTGTTACTATCAAAGGAGCTTGACACTCCAGTCAGGAAGTGGTCGCTGGCAACCGTCCAGCTGAAGTATTCCTTATAGTAGTTGACGTCTGTCACTGTTTGGCAGTTGGATGTGGTAAAATCAGGAGAACTGCAGCACTGAAAGCTCCATCTGAAAATAAAGAATATTGGGTTCATATACATCCGCAACTACGTTAATTTAGTTAACAACAGGATTGTTTCACTCCACCAGTACTTAAAGTTTCCCCAATTTATGTTTTCTTTCTTCAAAATGATCTGATTGATTATCTTTTTATTAATTCAGGCATAGACAAATGACTCACTTCCTGTCCTTAAAGACGTTGCTGCGTTCACTGTGGACGCCTGCGATCACTTCATTCTCTCCACATTTGAAGCTCTTTGACTCCCAATGTTCGTTCGTAGCCTTCGACCACTTGCATGTTCTTTCTAACTTGAAAGCCTTGCACGAAAACGCCCAAAGTCGATCTGTTTTGTCGTTATTGTAGAGACTATTGTGGAAAGAAATCAGCACGTTAGAAAGTTATGGATTAACATGTTGAGGAATAATGTATAAACCTTAACTGGATTTGTACTGCCTACCTTGTAATGCCAGATACAGCTTGGCTGTCAGGACAAGTGCGACTGAACGTGTTCTCCAACGTATTGTCCCACTCGCCGTATGCATGGAGGTAATCCGCTGTAAGAGAAAGGTAAGTTTACTGGGTGAGTTACAGGCAAAGCTGTGAACAGGAAAAGGTCTAACAGACTGGTAAAGTTACATTTAACTAGCATGGTTAAGATATTCCCTATTGATCTAACTGCTTTATTTGTGTACTTACTGCAGACATAAAGCTTGTTGATCTTCAGAATGTCATTCTCTGACATGCCGTCCCTCTGGCCTATTTGTGCTGAGGCGTCGAGGGGAACGATGGTATCTCCTGAATTCTTTGAGAAGTCTTTGGGTGCATAATGCATTACAGACGTGTAGTCGTATGGAACATTGAGGTTGTTTGTCTCCCATCGGCCAAAGTTTCCTTCTTGTCCTTCCAGGATGTTTCCAAAGTTGATCTTGACGAAAGCGTCCCTGTCAATTCTACTTTGCTCGTGCCAGAAGCCGAGTGCGTGGATGAGCTCATGCTGAATGATGCCCTTCTGAAGGCATCCTGTACCCAGAGATAGTTCTTGGGACTTTCCGGTTCGCCCAACCCACGACCAACATCCGTTTTGTTTCACGATGCTGACGTAGTCGGTCTGGTCAGTACGAGTAACAAACCGGATGCAGGTGCTCATGTGGAAGCCACTGATTGCATTGTCAATCTGGATCTTTTCAGAGCTGGTAAAGGAATCACTCACGACATATGGCACTTTAACTGTCTTCAGTAACTTTAGCCATCTGCAGTTTTCACAGATTCTGGCATTCCTTGCGTTTGAGACGAAAACATCTCCTTGGATTAAATGCTCTTCTATTTGTCGGTTTGCTGTCAGGATTTGTGAGTTGACTGTCTTGGTATCTATAAAGAGAATAAAATAGGTTTAGTCAGATTATACTGATTTGTGAAACAATGTTAATTGTTCTACTGATAACAAATATAGCCAACACAAAGATACATGTATATATAAATAGTACACGGCAGTCATTGGCAAGTACAATGAAACTAATTACCTTGTGTTTTTCCTCTGCAGAAATTGAAACTCCAGCGATGATCTCTGTCAAAAAAAAGCAACGTCATTAGAAAGTTAAAGTTATTGTTACTAATGTCATCAATAGAGGCCCAGTATGACTGGCAGCAGTAGTGGTAAACACAATATGAATGTTGACTGTTTCATTTAATGTCTATAAACATGAACATGTAACATTAATAAATGTTAAAAGTAGAAACATATTCTGGCGTCAGTATATTTACCCGTCATTATTCTTGAGCTGGGTCTGGACTCCTGTGAGGAAGTGGCCTGCAGGAAGTTGCCAGTTGAAGTCTTCGCCCCAGTAGTTGACCATCGGAGTTTTACGACATTCAAATGTGAGCAAGTTTGGAGCAGAGCAGCAGAGGAACTTCCAACTGAAACAAGATCAGATCAAGCAAACCATTTAACATTTAATCAAGTAGTGAAACTTGACTATGATGTGACTGTTAAGAACATGGACAATCTTCATTAATGACAGGTATGCATGAAGTCATTGAGGTGTGCGCATGGATTTCAGACCTCAGTCTCAAGAACAAAGCAGTTCCCTCAAGCTGGTGTTAGATGTTGTTGTGCGCTCACAATCATTAGTTAAATGTTTAACACTAGCATTTTTTATTGAACAAGCAGTTTTCTAACATTTAACAAAATGTATGGATATGTGTTTCAAAATGAACTCATCATCTCAGTTCCAATGTGATTGTTAATCATGTAAATTCAAAGTCCTACATTCAATAGTGTTAATATTTCAGTGCATAAGTACAACAAACTACCAACCTTCTGCCTCCTTGTGCGTTGTTGTAGTCGCTGTAGACGCCAGCAACCACATGATTGACCGGGCAATTGTAGCTGAGTTCGTTCTCATATAAGTCCTGGGAACTGGACCAGGAGCAGTCTGAGGTGGGGCCGAAAGACTTGCACTCAATCTTCCATTGGCGATCTTGGTCATTGGCACTGTAGGAGCTTTAACATGAATCAAAATGATTTAATGGAAGGATCAGTAGAAACATTGAATATGAAGTGTACATTTTGATTTAGAAGTTATTGAAATGGTTTCATATTCATGTGCAAGTTTACCTATTAATCTGAGACACGACGTGTTTGTCTGGACAAGCATGACGCAAAATGCCTCTCAAGCTGTTGCCATAGTCCTCTGCTCTGAGTCCAGCTGCAAACAACATGTGGTTCCATGATTAATAATCAACATCATCAATACAATACAAACTCAGTCTATACTTACAAATGAGAGATCAATGATCTTACCTGTCAGAAGGACGGAAACCACGATGAAGGTCCACATTGTGAGTGATGTGTCGGTGTCTAACCTGTGAGGAGACTGCCTTCACTGACTGCAGGTGCTGCAATTTATACGCTTGTGACAAGGAAATAGTGACACTAATTCTTCACCTGTGGGCGTGTTGACCCATTTCTTGAGCATGTGTGTGTTGACACATTCCTTGAGCATGTGTATTTGTTACCTCATTCCAAACAGCAGAGCTATGTGAGGTCACTTGTTAACAAAAGAGAAGATAAATTCCCCTCTCTTCTTCTGTCGTGCCATAAGTACTACTTATCTAATGACTTGCATAATAATTACAACATTTTCATCATCGCTGATCATTTACCAGAACCAATGAATAGTATTATCAAGGTAAAAATATCCCAGCACCAGATCACGTCAACTGTGGGGAAACATGTTTGCACAATGTGTTTGTCAAATAATTCCACAATTTGTGTAGTTGCTTTTTCTACACTGATGACAGATAAAGTTAGAGGGAAAGAGATCCTGCTCGGGTAAATATAGTATCATGCACATTTACCATCAGTGACTGAACATGGTGAACTATAGAAGGAAATAAATACAATGAAAAGACAGCAACACAGTCTTGTAATGATCTCCAACTCATACCAGGGTGCTCAGTTCCAATGAGAATCTCTTGGTCGCTGTTTAAATGCATCTGGTTGTCCTACCATGCACCTAACATCTTCAAGGAATACTCCACTGACATGATGAAGAGAGGAGGATGAGGAGAAACCTTGAATCCATCATGGATCCATGAGCTCAATGTGTTACAAGCATTGCTCCTTCTTTATGTCACTGAATATGTTACTCCTGGTGGAGGATTTAACGTGAAACTGTGCATTCATCTTCATCCCAACTCCAACATGACACAGAGGTGGACTAAAGCACTTGGGAGGTAGATGTGAAGAAGCCTTGAATGCACAGCTGGATGCAGTGATATCTGACCATGTAAACACTCACATGAGCAAATTAACAATACATTTGGTTATAACTACTGATTATTGTCGACACCTAAACAACTTAGTGTCATCATGGGTGTGATTATTATGACTGCTGTCTAAAGCAGTTAATCTTCTCTGGTGATGACGAAGCCACGAGCTATTTGTCTGAGCTCTATTATCATCTAATTAAACTTTTGGCTTATAACTAATAATTGGAGAGTTTAGAAAATATTTGACCTAAATAAAACCAGGTGTGTCTCTTTTAATTGTAGCTCACGTTTAGTTGAACACCTCACCAGTCCAGTCTGCTGTAACAGCAGCAGCCAACTGATTCACAAGTATCCAACACTCAATGTTCTACATTTGCACTTCATTTGGATGAGTTTGTAGACATCTTTTCACTTTGACACTGAGGAGTCTGTTTCTGTTCTTCAATGACAAAAGCTTGAAAAAGTCCACTGAGATTCAAAGTGTAACATAGGAAAAGTCTTGAACTCTGGAATCTTGAACTGTTCATCACTCAAGGTGCGCCAAAACAATCCAGTGGGTGTGGACCAGAATATTTGACATTTAGATATTTTTTTATGCCAGATGTCGTGCTGAATTACAGTCAACAGTTTAATTATCAATATTCCACCTGCATGTGTGTCAAATGAATCTCCGCAATTCATAGTCATCATTTACAGTCAATCAGGTGAAAAGCATTCAAAACGTAAGATGATACTGATACACATGAATGCAGGTAATAGCTTGGCAATAACGAGCAAGTCATTGCTTCTGTTGTTGACTGTGATTCATTCATTGGTGGGAAGTCCTTCGGTGAGGAATCTGTTACGGTAATTATATGAGTCGCTTCTTGGTATTTGATAGAAATATCTTTCTGACGTCTGGGCTCAAACTGGTTTTGTGCAATAATTAGGTCAAAGTCATTATCAGCATAACTTTTATGGATAAACAAGAGGAGCACAGCCAAGAGAAACTCACGCAACATGAGTTATTAAATAACAGCAGCAATATGTATGTCAAACTACTGAACTGCTGGTTAGAAAGGAAAAAGGATGGATGTCAATGAGGTCACATCCATTCAGTTGTCTTGACCATGACATCTTATTACAGAGACTAGACCAGTCGATTGGTATTAAAGGTACAGCACTAAGCTGGTTTAAGTCGTATTTATCAGATTGATCTCAGTTTGTAATTGTAAACGATGAGGCCTCGATGACCACCGCCGTTCGTCATGGAGTTCCACAAGGTGCTGCGCTTGGACCAATTTTATTCACCTTATATATGCTTCCTTTAGGCAATATTATCAGTAAACACTCCATAAACTTTCACTGCTATGCCGATGATACTCAAATGAAGCTCATGCGCAAGTTCAGTAAGGAAGACAAGAGTTACGGGCTGGTTCATTCAGGAGCCAGGCGGTAGTCTCACAGCGGTGGCTCCATCAGCTGATTAGGGGGGCGTGAATGAACCAACCTGTCAGAGCATTTACCTAAACCTATCACAGCGTTGTGTCTACTTTAAATGGTTTCTCCGCAGGGCTGTCAGTTGTCTTTGCAGCTCTAACCGAGGCGACCCTCCTCCACCCCGGGCACCACCAGTCAGCAGGTGGTCCGGCGTGATTCCTCAGAGGGGCTTCGTCATCTCTCGGCTTCTTCTTCTTCTTCTTCTCCACCACCAGTATCTAGACTCCAGGGGGGATTCTGCTGCCGCAGATGTCAGCATCTCTACCCCATTGCTTATCCTAGTACAGGATGGAGTCTAATCGCCAAAGACTTTGCACAATTCATTCGTAGGCAATTGTGTTATATGGTGTAATAAATTATGCTTATTCCGTAACTAGTCTCTCCTGATTGAACTACATCTGTCGATCAAGCCAGATGAAATCCACCAGGACGCTAAACTTCAAGCGTGTCTTAAAGACATCAAAACCTGGATGACCTGCAACTTCCTGCTGCTGAACTCGGACAAGACTGAAGTGATTTTACTCGGCCCAGAACACCTCAGAAATCAATTATCTGATGATATGGTTTCTCTGGATGGCATCGCTCTGGCATCCACCACCACCGTAAGGAATCTCAGAGTTATTTTTGACCAGGACCTATCCTTTGACTCCCACGTGAAACAAATCTCAAGGACTGCCTTTTTTCACCTACGGAACATTTAAAAAATCCGGCACATCCTGTCTCAAAGCGATGCAGAAACATTGATCCACACATTTGTTACTTCAAGACTGGATTACTGTAACTCCTTATTATCAGGCTGCTCCGGTAAGTCCCTTGGGTCTCTCCAGTTGATCCAGAATGCTGAAGCTCGTGTACTAACTAGGACGGAAGAGAGATCACATTACTCCTGTACTAGCTGCTCTCCACTGGCTTCCTGTAAGATCGAGAATCATATTTAAAATCCTTCTCCTTACCTAGAAAGCCTTAACCTGGTGATGCACCATCATATCTTAAGGAGCTTATGGTGCCATATTACCCCACTAGAGTGTTACGCTCTAGTGGGGTGGGAGAGTGAGAGTTGTGCTGAGAGTCCGTGAAAAGACTGATGGTGTTGCGTTGGATGGACCGTCAGAATGGTGAATGAGGGTTGCAGTGATTTTGTCCGTCGTTTGAGTGACTGGATCAGGTGGGAATGCGGTGTTGAGAACACCAAAGACGGGCTCTCCATTTAGAGGTAAAGCGGTGTGGAGAACGCCAAAGACGGTATCTCCACTGGTTGGGAAAGCGGCGTGGGGAAGGCCGAGGTCGGGATCTCCATTGGGTGGGAGAGTGGCATGGGGGACACCCCCCCCGCTGTGGCTGTTGGAAGGGGAGGCAGTCCCCCACGCCGTTGTCGGAGGATGGATACAGATAGCTGAGGTGATCGTGGATGGCTAAACGCAGCCAAGGATGCTGATGACGAAACGTGGTAAGAAAAGGAGGGAGCTCCGGGACTTCAGGATATTGTTGGTCGTCCGTGAGGGTTGAGAAAGAGTGTTTGTATAAGTAAAGTATTAAAAAGTTTGCTTGTGTGTCGCACGTCGAAGAGGAACTGACCGGGTTCGTTGTACTTAACTCTTCCAACACATTTTCAGTCAATTTTCTCGATTTTACATAATTTCTTTAAATTAAAGGCAGTTGCATATAAGATACATACCCATGTTTTACATCATAAATTGCAGAACAATCTCAGCTCTCTATATAATGAGGCACCATTGTCATAAGGCAATGGTGTAAAGAGAAAATATGACTCTAAAGCTGAAAAATGGAATCTTGATTTTTGGAAATTCTTCATATCTCTTGTGAAAACATAACTTTACTCAGGTGTGTAGTTAGATGCTGGTTCTTTGTGAGTTTCTTGAGTGTTCATTGGTTCATTGATTTCACCAAATGTCGACGGACACATGATTCAACAAATCATGGTAAAGAATTTCGTGTGACGAGTACTTTCTTGACCCGCGTCATATGACACGCCGATGCCCCTAACTCTTGCCTGAATGATGGTAAAATGTTGCAGGGCGCAGGCAGCGGAACAGGAAGTCTCCTCTTTCAGCTAGACGTCAAACCATATTTATGCGATGTATTATCGCGAAACTATGAATATTTTAGAAACGTAAACGCTGTCAATACGCAGCCTCGCGGGCGCAGTGTTTGAATAGTTAAGGACTTAGTGCACGGGCATTTAGCTATGTTCGGGGTGCGGTCTTCGTTCTCAAACTAAGTTTTATAAAACACTATTCATCGTATCAAGGGTCAAAATGATTGACGCATAAGCAAGTCTTGTATCATATTTAGTATATTCTACACTGTTTATACACTAGCAACAGCATGTAATGTGTGTATTTTCAGTGAGTAAGGTTGGACCAGCCCAGTATTAAATACTTTCTCATGTTTGTGTCGTCAGTTTTTTTTTAAGTTTGCGACATTCAAAACATGCTCACATTAAAGCTCAGCTAGATTAGTAGTTGTCTCTTGGAAAGACTCATCACCACTGTTTTTGGAAAAGTCTGAACATTAATGTGAACATGTATTGAATCAGGTTATTAAGCCCAGAGACTCAGATATTATATTTCATGTTGACTTTATTTACAAGTTAGAAAAGCAAATACAGGATTTTGTCACCGATATCTATGTACATCAATTGCAATACATTAATCTGCATTAAAATCCACAAATGCATACTATACATTTAAACATATATACATTAAATCACTTTGGAGGTATCAAAGTATTCAAGTCTAGTCTGGTTCGTCACCTGACAGAGAATGACCGAATGATCTAATATAGATCAGTAATTAATTACATAACATTAGTCACATATTTAATGTTACAAACCTGGTTAAACACCAGGAGAGGGACATTGCATGAGAAACATGGACCCTGCCAGCTATGTGACACATACACAGCTCCACCAATCTGATCCACTGTGTGAGAACAGGGAATAACTCAGAAATCATTGAGCTTTGCATCAACACACTGGAACCATGTTGAGGTTGTGTTTTCTTTCACAAGTGCATCACGAGTGCAGCTCTGAGACCAGTTTCTCTGTTGAGGTATTATTGATCTTACATCAGCACAATCTGTATGAATGCAGGGCAGTAACCCCACCAGTGATGGTGACACAGTTGCTGCTATAAGAAAGTGAAGGAGTCTCTTAACATTTACAACTTCAACTTTCAGGAGGCAGATGGACATTGATTGCACTCTTTGAATATATTTTGTTTTCCATAGTGTCCAGTTGAAGCACGGTAATGCATCTGGCACACAAAACAGAGCATCATGCCAAACTAAGTATCTGTCAGTGACCTTTCTGGTCACGAGTCTTAGTTGGTTCAACCAGCAGCCGCTCACAAATATGCATTTAGAAGGCCTCAATCAGAGCTGACAGCCAACAGGTGAGATGCAACAGCAATCAATTTGGTGCATTATTGTGGATCAGCAAAACATCTTGGCCAGGATCTTCTCTTTCATGGTAGCTTCACTGACCGTTGCCCTGGCAGTATGTATAACTCCACCGACGGTCACTGTCAACGAGAAACAATAACGTTTTAAGAGCATTAACACACTGCTTATTCCATTGATATTAAGAATGAAAGGTGAAAAGCTTTGGCATCTGAGAGTCGCTGTAAGTGGGATGTGGATGTGATAAACTGTTACTAATGATCTTACCGACTGTTACTATCAAAGGAGCTGGACACTCCAGTCAGGAAGTGGTCGCTGGCAACCGTCCAGCTGAAGTATTCCTTATAGTAGTTGACGTCTGTCACTGTTTGGCAGTTGGATGTGGTAAAATCAGGAGAACTGCAGCACTGAAAGCTCCATCTGAAAATAAAGAATATTGGGTTCATATACATCCGCAACTACGTTAATTTAGTTAACAACAGGATTGTTTCACTCCACCAGTACTTAAAGTTTCCCCAATTTATGTTTTCTTTCTTCAAAATGATCTGATTGATTATCTTTTTATTAATTCAGGCATAGACAAATGACTCACTTCCTGTCCTTAAAGACGTTGCTGCGTTCACTGTGGACGCCTGCGATCACTTCATTCTCTCCACATTTGAAGCTCTTTGACTCCCAATGTTCGTTCGTAGCCTTCGACCACTTGCATGTTCTTTCTAACTTGAAAGCCTTGCACGAAAACGCCCAAAGTCGATCTGTTTTGTCGTTATTGTAGAGACTATTGTGGAAAGAAATCAGCACGTTAGAAAGTTATGGATTAACATGTTGAGGAATAATGTATAAACCTTAACTGGATTTGTACTGCCTACCTTGTAATGCCAGATACAGCTTGGCTGTCAGGACAAGTGCGACTGAACGTGTTCTCCAACGTATTGTCCCACTCGCCGTATGCATGGAGGTAATCCGCTGTAAGAGAAAGGTAAGTTTACTGGGTGAGTTACAGGCAAAGCTGTAAACAGGAAAAGGTCTAACAGACTGGAAAAGTTACATTTAACTAGCATGGTTAAGATATTCCCTATTGATCTAACTGCTTTATTTGTGTACTTACTGCAGACATAAAGCTTGTTGATCTTCAGAATGTCATTCTCTGACATGCCGTCCCTCTGGCCTATTTGTGCTGAGGCGTCCCGGGGAACGATGGTATCTCCTGAATTCTTTGAGAAGTCTTTGGGTGCATAATGCATTACGGACGTGTAGTCGTATGGAACATTGAGGTTGTTTGTCTCCCATCGGCCAAAGTTTCCTTCTCGTCCTTCCAGGATGTTTCCAAAGTTGATCTTGACGAAAGCGTCCCTGTCACTTCTACTTTGCTCGTGCCAGAAGCCGAGTGCGTGGATGAGCTCATGCTGAATGATGCCCTTCTGAAGGCATCCTGTACCCAGAGATAGTTCTTGGGACTTTCCGGTTCGCCCAACCCACGACCAACATCCGTTTTGTTTCACGATGCTGACGTAGTCGGTCTGGTCAGTACGAGTAACAAACCGGATGCAGGTGCTCATGTGGAAGCCACTGATTGCATTGTCAATCTGGATCTTTTCAGAGTTGGTAAAGGAATCACTCACGACATATGGCACTTTAACTGTCTTCAGTAACTTTAGCCATCTGCAGTTTTCACAGATTCTGGCATTCCTTGCGTTTGAGACGAAAACATCTCCTTGGATTAAATGCTCTTCTATTTGTCGGTTTGCTGTCAGGATTTGTGAGTTGACTGTCTTGGTATCTATAAAGAGAATAAAATAGGTTTAGTCAGATTATACTGATTTGCGAAACAATGTTAATTGTTCTACTGATAACAAATATAGCCAACACAAAGATACAAGTATATATAAATAGTACACGGCAGTCATTGGCAAGTACAATGAAACTAATTACCTTGTGTTTTTCCTCTGCAGAAATTGAAACGCCAGCGATGATCTCTGTCAAAAAAAAGCAACGTCATTAGAAAGTTAAAGTTATTGTTACTAATGTCATCAATAGAGGCCCAATATGACTGGCAGCAGTAGTGGTAAACACAATATGAATGTTGACTGTTTCATTTAATGTCTATAAACATGAACATGTAACATTAATAAATGTTAAAAGTAGAAACATATTCTGGCGTCAGTATATTTACCCGTCATTATTCTTGAGCTGGGTCTGTACTCCTGTGAGGAAGTGGCCTGCAGGAAGTTGCCAGTTGAAGTCTTCGCCCCAGTAGTTGACCATCGGAGTTTTACGACATTCAAATGTGAGCAAGTTTGGAGCAGAGCAGCAGAGGAACTTCCAACTGAAACAAGATCAGATCAAGCAAACCATTTAACATTTAATCAAGTAGTGAAACTTGACTATGATGTGACTGTTAAGAACATGGACAATCTTCATTAATGACAGGTATGCATGAAGTCATTGAGGTGTGCGCATGGATTTCAGACCTCAGTCTCAAGAACAAAGCAGTTCCCTCAAGCTGGTGTTAGATGTTGTTGTGCGCTCACAATCATTAGTTAAATGTTTAACACTAGCATTTTTTATTGAACAAGCAGTTTTCTGACATTTAACAAAATGTATGGATATGTGTTTCAAAATGAACTCATCATCTCAGTTCCAATGTGATTGTTAATCATGTAAATTCAAAGGCCTACATTCAATAGTGTTAATATTTCAGTGCATAAGTACAACAAACTACCAACCTTCTGCCTCCTCGTGCCTTGTTGTAATTGCTGTAGACGCCAGCAACCACATGGTTGACCGGGCAATTGTAGCTGAGTTCGTTCTCATATAAGTCCTGGGAACTGGACCAGGAGCAGTCTGAGGTGGGGCCGAAAGACTTGCACTCAATCTTCCATTGGCGATCTTGGTCATTGGCACTGTAGGAGCTTTAACATGAATCAAAATGATTTAATGGAAGGATCAGTAGAAACATTGAATATGAAGTGTACATTTTGATTTCGAAGTTATTGAAATGGTTTCATATTCATGTGCAAGTTTACCTATTAATCTGAGACACGACGTGTTTGTCTGGACAAGCATGACGCAAAATGCCTCTCAAGCTGTTGCCATAGTCCTCTGCTCTGAGTCCAGCTGCAAACAACATGTGGTTCCATGATTAATAATCAACATCATCAATACAATACAAACTCAGTCTATACTTACAAATGAGAGATCAATGATCTTACCTGTCAGAAGGACGGAAACCACGATGAAGGTCCACATTGTGAGTGATGTGTCGGTGTCTAACCTGTGAGGAGACTGCCTTCACTGACTGCAGGTGCTGCAATTTATACGCTTGTGACAAGGAAATAGTGACACTAATTCTTCACCTGTGGGCGTGTTGACCCATTTCTTGAGCATGTGTGTGTTGACACATTCCTTGAGCATGTGTATTTGTTACCTCATTCAAAAAAGCAGAGCTATGTGAGGTCACTTGTTAACAAAAGAGAAGATAAATTCCCCTCTCTTCTTCTGTCGTGACATAAGTAATAATTATCTAATGACTTGCATTATAATTACAACATCTTCATCATTGCTGATCATTTACCAGAACTACTGTCTAGTATAATTAGTGGGAAATAATCTTCTCACCAGATCACGTCAACTGAGGGGAAATATTTCAGCAAAATTCACATGTACTAATTCTACAAAAGTACTCTATTTTCAGTTTTTACACTGAAGACAGATGAAGTTACAACACTTAGAATGAGATCCTGCTTGGGTAGATATCGTATCATGCACCTTTACCTGCATAACTTTAACATTTTAACATATAAAATGAAACAAATTAAATAAAACCACAATATTAAATAAAAAAACGTCATGACATGAAATGTCAATTATCGTGCTTCTGGATCTCAGTGCACGGTCCACGATTGGTTCAATTCTTATCTTCTTGGAGCGTGATGTGGAGTTCCTCAAGGCTCCACCTTCGGACCTCTGCTGTGTGACCTCTACATGCTCTCTTTAGGCACATTCATACATTGTTTGTCATGATTATACGGATGATATATACAGATGACATTCAGCTTCATATTGCACTTTCACTACTATGACTATGATCCAATAGACTTGCTGCATCACTGCGTGACCCAACAAAAGGGAAGGTGAATCAGAAGTTTTCTTTTATTCAATAAAGAAAATACTAAAAGTATTGTCTTTGGTGCTAAAAAAAAGCAGAGGCGCATCTTCGCTCTATTTTAATTGAAAACCAGGTTGAATTGTTTGTATTTGTCAGAGATATCTGTCAGACATCCAGACTCAAACTGGTTTTCCACAATAATTAGGTCACAGCAATCATCAGCAGGCCCGTTCTGGATAAACAGGTGTAACACTGCCAGGAGAAAATCACGCGACATGAGCTATTAAATATCAGAGGATCACTGTCTGCTAAAATATATATTCATATTCATTTAATTTCAGTGACAAGGAAGGCCCTGCCATTGTTTTAAAGGAGTAGTGTGCTAAAATATTGCATCATCACGACAAACCACTATTTACCCCAATCAAAACGCATCGATGCATCCATCAGTCCTTGCTGCAGGTTGGAGGCCTCCATCTGCACACACAGAATTATTGCTACCATCTATGACACGTCTTCCGTTTTTCTTCATCTTCTTCGCGAGGAAACATTGGTTTTGCATCAGGAGGACATTGTTTAGTAAATGGCATTGCTGTGCCCTGTAGCTGGCTCTTCGTGGAAATACTGCCAATAAGGTCTGTTCACCACAATTTTGGTATATTAAAAGGTTATACTCCCAAGAAAAACAACTGCACAAGTAGTTCAAGAAAATGCCTCAAAACAACAGTTGTTGTGCCAAAGCGCTTCAGCAGCTGTAGTAATTATGACGGTTGACCTTTGGGACAAAGAAGGACGTTTGGATATGTTGTTTTATCGGAAAAATGTCACCAGTATTCACAAAGTTGACCCACTGTTCCACAACGAATCAGCTTTGTACTTTTGTTATGCTTTACCGGAGGTACTTGCTCTCTGAAAAAGAATATTCATCATCTTTTTTTTTCATAAACCCGTTTACAGCAAAAAAAATAAAGGTGACATTATTCATAAAAAAAAGCAGATTTACTCCAGCCATGCATGCCGTTTTGAAAAAAGAAATACATGTTGTCATTGGAATGTCTGTTTTCAGTCAGTTTCTCTTGATGAAGAGGTTTGATAACTTTGCTCTGGTATGAATGAGTATTTGATGTATGTGTGTTGTCAACAATGGCTTAATGATAGATCAATCAGACAGAAGGAGTGGCTGCCAGGTATGGCTCAGGTATTAGTGTGTGTGTGTGTGTGTGTGTGTGTGTGTGTGTGTGTGTGTGTGTGTGTGTGTGTGTGTGTGTGTGTGTGTGTGTGTGTGTGTGTGTGTGTGTGTGCATGCTCCTCTTTGGCTCACACACTTTTCCGCTGCACACGTTTCTTTGTGAGAGCAGAGGTAAAAATGGGTGAGAAGGAGGATTTGGGGGTTTTGGACTTCCCTAATACAATGAAAAGCCACTTTGCCTTTTGTTTGCCTTGCATGACGGGGGACAAAGCCAGCCACAAGTGGAGCTTAACATTCCATTTGGCTGAAGGAGGGAAAGGCAGCTGGCACAGCGGAAAGGCCACACTGAGGATCTGTGGACACACCAAAAGGGGCATATTGGGTTTCTGAGGCCACAAAGAATGCATGGGAACTAGGGGGTTGCATTGGAGGGGGCAGGTTGCAGAGTTGAGGAGGGAAAGGAAAGAGAATACAACATTTTTTTTTTACCTCTTTGGTGCTGACAAAACTTCAGGGGAGAGGAAATCCTGTCACAAATATACCCCCCCTTTACACTTTAAACTGGTTGTGACAAAGACTCAATTTGAAACTAATGCCTTTGAATGACCAACATGAGCAAACAAGATCACCAGCCAGAATATATTTGGATATAGTTATTCTTAATTCTTAATGCCTGTCATCGGGTCTGACTACCTGCTTTCTAAAGGGACTCAGAAACACTGTTGTTTTTGTCTTCAGGGTCTGCCAAAACCAACAGAACAAAAGATCCTCATAGTAGCTTTAACAAATAAAATGTAAAGAGACGAGACAGCATGTCACAAAAAATCAGGTAACGTCAACTATTGCAAACACTGCTGAGCCCAGCAATAGCTGTTGTTAACGTCCTTCTGTGGTGTTGAGTAACACTTAGACACAGAGTGTCTCTTACATAACCCTCCTGTTTGGCAGTAGGGACTCCAGGTGGAGAGATTTGTTTTAGAGTTTAAAAATAATGTATTATAATTGCATATATTTGAATAGTGTAAAGTCTTTGGCAATTGGACTCCATCCTGAATTCGGATAAGCAAGGGGTAGTGATGCTGACATCTGCAAATGCAGAATCCCCCTGGAGTCCAGACACTGGTGGTGATGAAGAAGAAGGGAGTTGCTGTAACCCGATGATGAATGAAGAGCAGGACTGACTTCTGACTGGAGGAGCCTGGGGTGGAGGAGGGTCGCATCGATTTGAGCTGAAATGACAACTGACAGCAAGCAGAGCGGGGAAACTATTTAAAAGTTTGACAACAACACTGTGATTGGCTTACGGCAACTGTGCCGACTCAGACTGGTTGGTTCATTCAACATACACGCCCCCAATCAGCTGATGGAGTAATACCTATGAGACTTAGAGGCAGAGCTTATGAATGAACCGGAGAGTAAAGAGTGTCTTCCTTACTGGACTTATGCTTGAGCTTCATTTCTGCTGTTATTTAATAACTCATGTTGCGTGAGTTTCTCTTGGCTGTGCTCCTCTTGTTTATCCATAAAAGTTATGCTGATAATGACTTTGACCTAATTATTGCACAAAACCAGTTTGAGCCCAGACGTCAGAAAGATATTTCTATCAAATACCAAGAAGCGACTCATATAATTACCGTAACAGATTCCTCACCGAAGGACTTCCCACCAATGAATGAATCACAGTCAACAACAGAAGCAATGACTTGCTCGTTATTGCCAAGCTATTACCTGCATTCATGTGTATCAGTATCATCTTACGTTTTGAATGCTTTTCACCTGATTGACTGTAAATGATGACTATGAATTGCGGAGATTCATTTGACACACATGCAGGTGGAATATTGATAATTAAACTGTTGACTGTAATTCAGCACGACATCTGGCATAAAAAAATATCTAAATGTCAAATATTCTGGTCCACACCCACTGGATTGTTTTGGCGCACCTTGAGTGATGAACAGTTCAAGATTCCAGAGTTCAAGACTTTTCCTATGTTACACTTTGAATCTCAGTGGACTTTTTCAAGCTTTTGTCATTGAAGAACAGAAACAGACTCCTCAGTGTCAAAGTGAAAAGATGTCTACAAACTCATCCAAATGAAGTGCAAATGTAGAACATTGAGTGTTGGATACTTGTGAATCAGTTGGCTGCTGCTGTTACAGCAGACTGGACTGGTGAGGTGTTCAACTAAACGTGAGCTACAATTAAAAGAGACACACCTGGTTTTATTTAGGTCAAATATTTTCTAAACTCTCCAATTATTAGTTATAAGCCAAAAGTTTAATTAGATGATAATAGAGCTCAGACAAATAGCTCGTGGCTTCGTCATCACCAGAGAAGATTAACTGCTTTAGACAGCAGTCATAATAATCACACCCATGATGACACTAAGTTGTTTAGGTGTCGACAATAATCAGTAGTTATAACCAAATGTATTGTTAATTTGCTCATGTGAGTGTTTACATGGTCAGATATCACTGCATCCAGCTGTGCATTCAAGGCTTCTTCACATCTACCTCCCAAGTGCTTTAGTCCACCTCTGTGTCATGTTGGAGTTGGGATGAAGATGAATGCACAGTTTCACGTTAAATCCTCCACCAGGAGTAACATATTCAGTGACATAAAGAAGGAGCAATGCTTGTAACACATTGAGCTCATGGATCCATGATGGATTCAAGGTTTCTCCTCATCCTCCTCTCTTCATCATGTCAGTGGAGTATTCCTTGAAGATGTTAGGTGCATGGTAGGACAACCAGATGCATTTAAACAGCGACCAAGAGATTCTCATTGGAACTGAGCACCCTGGTATGAGTTGGAGATCATTACAAGACTGTGTTGCTGTCTTTTCATTGTATTTATTTCCTTCTATAGTTCACCATGTTCAGTCACTGATGGTAAATGTGCATGATACTATATTTACCCGAGCAGGATCTCTTTCCCTCTAACTTTATCTGTCATCAGTGTAGAAAAAGCAACTACACAAATTGTGGAATTATTTGACAAACACATTGTGCAAACATGTTTCCCCACAGTTGACGTGATCTGGTGCTGGGATATTTTTACCTTGATAATACTATTCATTGGTTCTGGTAAATGATCAGCGATGATGAAAATGTTGTAATTATTATGCAAGTCATTAGATAAGTAGTACTTATGGCACGACAGAAGAAGAGAGGGGAATTTATCTTCTCTTTTGTTAACAAGTGACCTCACATAGCTCTGCTGTTTGGAATGAGGTAACAAATACACATGCTCAAGGAATGTGTCAACACACACATGCTCAAGAAATGGGTCAACACGCCCACAGGTGAAGAATTAGTGTCACTATTTCCTTGTCACAAGCGTATAAATTGCAGCACCTGCAGTCAGTGAAGGCAGTCTCCTCACAGGTTAGACACCGACACATCACTCACAATGTGGACCTTCATCGTGGTTTCCGTCCTTCTGACAGGTAAGATCATTGATCTCTCATTTGTAAGTATAGACTGAGTTTGTATTGTATTGATGATGTTGATTATTAATCATGGAACCACATGTTGTTTGCAGCTGGACTCAGAGCAGAGGACTATGGCAACAGCTTGAGAGGCATTTTGCGTCATGCTTGTCCAGACAAACACGTCGTGTCTCAGATTAATAGGTAAACTTGCACATGAATATGAAACCATTTCAATAACTTCTAAATCAAAATGTACACTTCATATTCAATGTTTCTACTGATCCTTCCATTAAATCATTTTGATTCATGTTAAAGCTCCTACAGTGCCAATGACCAAGATCGCCAATGGAAGATTGAGTGCAAGTCTTTCGGCCCCACCTCAGACTGCTCCTGGTCCAGTTCCCAGGACTTATATGAGAACGAACTCAGCTACAATTGCCCGGTCAATCATGTGGTTGCTGGCGTCTACAGCGACTACAACAACGCACAAGGAGGCAGAAGGTTGGTAGTTTGTTGTACTTATGCACTGAAATATTAACACTATTGAATGTAGGACTTTGAATTTACATGATTAACAATCACATTGGAACTGAGATGATGAGTTCATTTTGAAACACATATCCATACATTTTGTTAAATGTTAGAAAACTGCTTGTTCAATAAAAAATGCTAGTGTTAAACATTTAACTAATGATTGTGAGCGCACAACAACATCTAACACCAGCTTGAGGGAACTGCTTTGTTCTTGAGACTGAGGTCTGAAATCCATGCGCACACCTCAATGACTTCATGCATACCTGTCATTAATGAAGATTGTCCATGTTCTTAACAGTCACATCATAGTCAAGTTTCACTACTTGATTAAATGTTAAATGGTTTGCTTGATCTGATCTTGTTTCAGTTGGAAGTTCCTCTGCTGCTCTGCTCCAAACTTGCTCACATTTGAATGTCGTAAAACTCCGATGGTCAACTACTGGGGCGAAGACTTCAACTGGCAACTTCCTGCAGGCCACTTCCTCACAGGAGTCCAGACCCAGCTCAAGAATAATGACGGGTAAATATACTGACGCCAGAATATGTTTCTACTTTTAACATTTATTAATGTTACATGTTCATGTTTATAGACATTAAATGAAACAGTCAACATTCATATTGTGTTTACCACTACTGCTGCCAGTCATACTGGGCCTCTATTGATGACATTAGTAACAATAACTTTAACTTTCTAATGACGTTGCTTTTTTTTGACAGAGATCATCGCTGGAGTTTCAATTTCTGCAGAGGAAAAACACAAGGTAATTAGTTTCATTGTACTTGCCAATGACTGCCGTGTACTATTTATATATACATGTATCTTTGTGTTGGCTATATTTGTTATCAGTAGAACAATTAACATTGTTTCACAAATCAGTATAATCTGACTAAACCTATTTTATTCTCTTTATAGATACCAAGACAGTCAACTCACAAATCCTGACAGCAAACCGACAAATAGAAGAGCATTTAATCCAAGGAGATGTTTTCGTCTCAAACGCAAGGAATGCCAGAATCTGTGAAAACTGCAGATGGCTAAAGTTACTGAAGACAGTTAAAGTGCCATATGTCGTGAGTGATTCCTTTACCAGCTCTGAAAAGATCCAGATTGACAATGCAATCAGTGGCTTCCACATGAGCACCTGCATCCGGTTTGTTACTCGTACTGACCAGACCGACTACGTCAGCATCGTGAAACAAAACGGATGTTGGTCGTGGGTTGGGCGAACCGGAAAGTCCCAAGAACTATCTCTGGGTACAGGATGCCTTCAGAAGGGCATCATTCAGCATGAGCTCATCCACGCACTCGGCTTCTGGCACGAGCAAAGTAGAATTGACAGGGACGCTTTCGTCAAGATCAACTTTGGAAACATCCTGGAAGGACAAGAAGGAAACTTTGGCCGATGGGAGACAAACAACCTCAATGTTCCATACGACTACACGTCTGTAATGCATTATGCACCCAAAGACTTCTCAAAGAATTCAGGAGATACCATCGTTCCCCGGGACGCCTCAGCACAAATAGGCCAGAGGGACGGCATGTCAGAGAATGACATTCTGAAGATCAACAAGCTTTATGTCTGCAGTAAGTACACAAATAAAGCAGTTAGATCAATAGGGAATATCTTAACCATGCTAGTTAAATGTAACTTTACCAGTCTGTTAGACCTTTTCCTGTTCACAGCTTTGCCTGTAACTCACCCAGTAAACTTACCTTTCTCTTACAGCGGATTACCTCCATGCATACGGCGAGTGGGACAATACGTTGGAGAACACGTTCAGTCGCACTTGTCCTGACAGCCAAGCTGTATCTGGCATTACAAGGTAGGCAGTACAAATCCAGTTAAGGTTTATACATTATTCCTCAACATGTTAATCCATAACTTTCTAACGTGCTGATTTCTTTCCACAATAGTCTCTACAATAACGACAAAACAGATCGACTTTGGGCGTTTTCGTGCAAGGCTTTCAAGTTAGAAAGAACATGCAAGTGGTCGAAGGCTACGAACGAACATTGGGAGTCAAAGAGCTTCAAATGTGGAGAGAATGAAGTGATCGCAGGCGTCCACAGTGAACGCAGCAACGTCTTTAAGGACAGGAAGTGAGTCATTTGTCTATGCCTGAATTAATAAAAAGATAATCAATCAGATCATTTTGAAGAAAGAAAACATAAATTGGGGAAACTTTAAGTACTGGTGGAGTGAAACAATCCTGTTGTTAACTAAATTAACGTAGTTGCGGATGTATATGAACCCAATATTCTTTATTTTCAGATGGAGCTTTCAGTGCTGCAGTTCTCCTGATTTTACCACATCCAACTGCCAAACAGTGACAGACGTCAACTACTATAAGGAATACTTCAGCTGGACGGTTGCCAGCGACCACTTCCTGACTGGAGTGTCAAGCTCCTTTGATAGTAACAGTCGGTAAGATCATTAGTAACAGTTTATCACATCCACATCCCACTTACAGCGCCAAAGCTTTTCACCTTTCATTCTTAATATCAATGGAATAAGCAGTGTGTTAATGCTCTTAAAACGTTATTGTTTCTCGTTGACAGTGACCGTCGGTGGAGTTATACATACTGCCAGGGCAACGGTCAGTGAAGCTACCATGAAAGAGAAGATCCTGGACAAGATGTTTTGCTGATCCACAATAATGCACCAAATTGATTGCTGTTGCATCTCACCTGTTGGCTGTCAGCTCTGATTGAGGCCTTCTAAATGCATATTTGTGAGCGGCTGCTGGTTGAACCAACTAAGACTCGTGACCAGAAAGGTCACTGACAGATACTTAGTTTGGCATGATGCTCTGTTTTGTGTGCCAGATGCATTACCGTGCTTCAACTGGACACTATGGAAAACAAAATATATTCAAAGAGTGCAATCAATGTCCATCTGCCTCCTGAAAGTTGAAGTTGTAAATGTTAAGAGACTCCTTCACTTTCTTATAGCAGCAACTGTGTCACCATCACTGGTGGGGTTACTGCCCTGCATTCATACAGATTGTGCTGATGTAAGATCAATAATACCTCAACAGAGAAACTGGTCTCAGAGCTGCACTCGTGATGCACTTGTGAAAGAAAACACAACCTCAACATGGTTCCAGTGTGTTGATGCAAAGCTCAATGATTTCTGAGTTATTCTCTGTTCTCACACAGTGGATCAGATTGGTGGAGCTGTGTATGTGTCACATAGCTGGCAGGGTCCATGTTTCTCATGCAATGTCCCTCTCCTGGTGTTTAACCAGGTTTGTAACATTAAATATGTGACTAATGTTATGTAATAATTACTGATCTATATTAGATCATTCGGTCATTCTCTGTCAGGTGACGAACCAGACTTGAGTTGAATACTTTGATACCTCCAAAGTGTTTTAATGTATATATGTTTAAATGTATAGTATTCATTTGTGGATTGTAATGCAGATTAATATATTGCAATTGATGTACATAGATATTGGTAGATAGACAAAATCCTGTATTTGCTTTTCTAACTTGTAAATAAAGTCAACATGAAATATAATATCTGAGTTTCTGGGCTTAATAACCTAATTCAATACATGTTCACACTGCAATATTCATATATTTGATGTTAATTCAGCCACAATAATGTTGAGACTTTTCCAAAAACTGTGGTGATGAGTACTTCCAACTTTTGACCTTTGATGCGATAAGTAATGTTTTATAAAACTTAGTTTGGGAGTTGAAACAAATAGATCCTTGAAGAGTGTCCACCATAAGCAAGTGTTGTGACAACAAGTCATTTAAATATGTTTGTATTGCACCCAGCAATAACCCACTTGAGTCCAGGAATGAATCTAAAGTTCTTCAAAAACAGGGCCTGATCCCTTATGATCTAAAAATTGCCATTTGGGCTACGTTTTTAATGGGCCGGTCATGTAGGCCAATAGTCCTAACATTTTGGACAGAAATTGCCCTGAGTGGCAGCGGGTCACTCCGGACAATACCTGCCATTTGGGATAGGACAATTTGCCTACATGAATACATACACTTGTATATACAATTATCTTATTGGAGATACATTGAGATAAGGAAACTGCCCTTTGGCCTAGAATATCTCCATAACCCAAGGGGCTTGGAAACTGAAATTATACCTGTACTGTGGTCTCGACCTAGGTATGCACTGGTGTGCATGGCAGTGTGACAGCACACAGTTTACTGGAGACTTTGGCCCTTTTCCAAGGGGCTAAGAAGCTGATATTACATGTAAGATACTCTCAACCTATACTTTAAACTAAACTTTATTTTGTTGGTCATATTACATACTTTTTTACATACATACATGAAATAGGTCTTCTGCATTTAACCATCCTTAGTAGGAGCAGTGGGCTGCTGAGTTGTCTCACACAGTGGATTAGATTGGTGGAGCTGTGTATGTGTCACATAGCTGGCAGGGTCCATGTTTCTCATGCAATTTCCCTCATACCTGACTTGAATACTTTGATACCTCTAAGGTTTTTTTGTATATATTTGTAAATATAGAACATTATTTAGCAGATTACTGTATTGTAATCCATGTACATAGATATCAGGACTTGGACAAAAGACTGTATTCACTGAACTGTATATTTTTTACTGTACTTACTTTGAAATAAAGTCAATATGATTTATAATATCTGAGTTTTGGGGATTAATCACATGGGTCAATCAACATTTCTCACACTGCAATATTCATATATTGGCTGTTAGATGTACCACAATAATATTCACAATTTTGCAAAACACTGGTGATGAGTCTCACAGGACACGACTCATATCCTCACTTAACTTTAATGTCAGCAAGTATTTTGGATGATACATCCAACCTTTACAAACATTCAGAGAAAGTGAATTTAACAAGTGTGGAGTGAAAATTTAAGCAATAAGGTATGAGAGGCAGTACTGTGTCGTGCAATAATGTACTGTTCAAGGGTGTTGTTACAAACCCTTGAACTGTACATTATTGTAGACACAGTACTGCCTCGAGTACCTTATTGCTTTTATAATACGGGCACCTGCGACTTTATAAATAGTAATAGTAAGCTCCCTTTCAGCACAAAATAGTTGTAGCCACCAAACGTTGTGTATCGCATTTCAGCGACAGAGAAAATAGTCCCGTATGCCGCCATACACTTACGGGACACACATACGGAACTATAAAACTGACTGCCTGGTCAGACCAGGCCGGTTGAAAGCAGGGTGGAGGATGACACTCAGCCACCGATGTAAAGAAGTGCTCTCGCTGCTTCTGTCCGTCTTTTCTCCTCCATGATGTTTCGAGAACTTGCCTCGCGTCGGGAAATTACCGACGTAATTATCTCTCAATGGAAATGATCACGATTTTGTGACAACTAACGGTCGCGCAATTTAAATCTAGCTGTTATTTTAAGTGCGCACTGATATGGAACGCTCTAAATGTAAACAGGCTGTACAGTACTTTATGGCTGAATAAAGTACACCCCGTGACTCACTCTCAACCAATCAGAATGCTTGATTTGATCTACCCGTATTATACATATATATATATATATATATATATATATATATATATATATATATATATATATATATATATCTTCCCTAACGTTGCAGCTGTTAGCGGTGCAGCTCAGTAGATTGCAGAGCTCCACCAGGTGTGACTGCAACAACCACCGCTCTGTTGCGTGATTGAAGTGTGTGCTGGTTGTCTGTCAGCGGTTCACCAAACACACTGTCCAAACGCAAACAGGAGCTTGTACTTATGCCTGGCGGAAGTAATAACGCTCGTAATGTATTTGTTGAATAATGTTTGTAATTCGAGAATAAGAGTAAAGAAGAAAAGTACCTCAAAGATTTACCAAAGTCCAATACTTGAGTACCGTAGAGGTATTTAGTTGCATTCCATTGCAAGGTTTTTGTGCAATCGTGCAGCTGTGTCTGTCTACTTCCTGTCCAATGAGATATCCATCTTTGAGATTTCAGCCTCTACTCCATAGCAAAGCAGGTGAATCATCATCAGAAAGTGATATTAAAATGAACAGTATCGACAGTATCATCTCCTTGAGCTCACTACAGGTCTTTGCAAAGACGTTTACGCCTTAGTAGAAAGTTGATCTATTGAAACTACTACTGACAGTGATGTTGGCTGATGACTTATCATCCAGCGCCACCTGCAGGTCAAAGTTTTCACTCATCCTGTGAAATATCTCGACATTTACTGGATGGATTTACTGGATTAATAACTGCACAACATTGTGTACAGATATCAATGGTTGCCACATGATGAAACCAATCGTTGATCCCCTGAGCCTTTTCGTGTGCATTCACGTTTAAACTTTTCAAATGCTATCCAGTACTTTGGTTTATGACAAAAGGTCAGAAGTAATAACATTTCCAACTGACTCAGTTGCGTTTTTTTTAATGCTTATTATCAGCATGCTGAACTAAGATGGTGAACATGATTAGCTTGAAGCACTGTTGCTCAGCCTCATATTTAAATAATATATATATATATATATATATATATATATATATATATATATATATATATATATATATATATATATCTTGCACATACCTTTGCTCAATCATCAACACCACTCACTACTGCTGTATTTACTCTCCACACCCTGTGCCCTTTTGTAAATAGTTGTACTATTCACAGTTAGTTTAGTTAGTGTGTTCACATAGGAGATGTTGTAGAAAGACCAGGAATGTGAAATCAAGATGAGCTCATAGTTCTTCTCAAAATGGGTGCCGTGCCAGGTACCCCTCTGTACTGAAAAACAACTCTCCAGGGGAGGGAACTTGTGTCAGTTACACAGAGGGGTGGAGAGATGACGTCAAGAACCACGAAGCAAAGCATGCTGAAGTACCACCTCTGAACCAACCCGAATGCTGCCTCCACCTCTGTTAAACTTATAACCAATTGCACGCTGTAATGTTAAGCCAATGAGAGACGACAACGCCCATTATATTGATCTATAATATCAAATGTTTTACACCGATCGTGGTGCATCATTTGAAGGCTAGACAGTTAACTGCCGTTAGATATCCGGTGGTCCTTGGACGCTGTGTTTTTGTGCACCCTCGTATACACTGTACGATCAACTTTTTTATTGAATCCGTTTTATTATATAACTTACTGAATCCAGAACTATTTCTTCGAGTCTACCACCCAAAGATTTTTGAACATAACAGATACCAACAACATGCCAGTTACTGCAGCTTCGGTTTAGACCGTCACATTTAGTTTCTCCCATGGATCCCATTCAAGATTTGCATGGAGTTGTCGTGGCTGTCAGCTTGTGACGATGGCTTCTCTCGGAGAGAGTTTCATTCAGAATCCTTCAGTCTGTATAAGATCAGTGCACTAAGGAGCAGCTACTGAAGATGTCATAATGTTATGAGGTTGAAATTCCAGGTAGAAAGATAAAACACTGTGAACACTTGCTTACAACGTTTGAAGGAGGCTGGAATTTTCTGTATGCGGCCAGCCAGCAACTTATAGCCCAGGATAGAGTCAGTCCAAATAATAGTTGCAGTTGCAATTGGCACAGCAGCCAGAGTTAGAGAGGTTGAGGTATTTCAAAAAGAGGTCGAAATTGAATCTATCAAATACAAATTAGAGGGTGCAAAATTGGATGTGGAGTAGTATCAGTGACAGCTGGTAAAGTAAAGTTCCAGAAGACAGTGCTTCTCAGTTTGAGCTGGTTAACAACCGCCGCTTACTTCGCATATTCAGTGAATCCGATCAAGACACCTTTTCCTGTGAACTGCAGATTATCGTGACTGGCCAGATCTTTATAGATCTTTGTTACCACAGTGTGTGCTAACTGGGAAGGCACAAGAGGCCTAATCAGCTTTGAGTGTAACAGATAGTGAGGTCTGTGAATCAGTAAAGTCAGCACCCAGTGCATACCGCCTGCGTTTCCGATCTCAGAAGGTACTAGAAAACAAGACCGACATTAAATTTGGCGCGACTTGAAGTTAGCACATTTGAGGATCTTTGTGACCTGGTTGTCTTAGACCAACTCTAAAACCCAGTGCCAGAGCGTGTTACCACATTCATTAATGGACATAAAGGACAAACTCACAGTGAGTAAAAATCACCCTAAGCAAGGGAGGTTAAGAACAGGAGGTGATGCAGCTCATCATGAGTTTGGTTCTGGTGGGCTCGGTGGAATCGTTTGTTCTGGCGTTTTTAGATACTCACAGATGAGGAGGGGACTGGAAAGTGTCCCCCTGCTGAAAGCAAGGAGGTCCTCCGAGCTGATAACTCTTCATATACGATCGGTTGGTCGCACTGGTTGGAAGTAGTGTGCGGGTTCCCATTACAAAAGAGACACTGGAGTGTTGGATTCTTTCATTCTCAAGTCTGTGTGGCAATTATCACCCAAACCTGCTACTGGTGGATGTGCAATCATTATTGAGATGGGTTTTGTTCCATTGTATTACTTGTGGTTCTGGTTCAGGGTGAGGTGTCAGTTGGTGTCCAGCCCCACTGGCCTGTTGAAGGGCTGCATATGATTTGGTGGATTGGGCTTCTCCCAATGCGGTAGCAACCCCAACGAGGCCCTTTGGTTTTCAGCCTGTGCCGTCACTCGCGCTACCAGTCGGGCTGCAGATAACGTAGTGGAGCCAAAGTGTTTGGAGTTGTCTTCATTGCAGTTGGCTGGGCCATTTGCCGATTCTTATTCAGAGACATATATGACAGAGTCGTGTCAGCGTCAGAGGTGAGTAACGCTGCGGTTATTTTCTTACAGATGAATTACCGGTTTCATGGTGTACGATTTGTTGGAGAGACAATTTTTCAAGGTGTGTTGTTCCTACTAACTGCCCCGAGAAATGCAGCGCAGATCTCGCCGATCGTCCTGTTGAGCCAAACAACCAGGCAGCCGTGAGGTTGATCTAAAGAAAGGTATGGAAGATAAAGGCTTGATGGAACTCGTCGAAATGAATGCATCTGAAGGACTGCAACATCATGTGATGGCATACTACAACAAAGGCACACCAACCACAATCCAACAAATGAGATTTAAAAATAAAAAAACATTAAAAACAACAAGATATAATTTCTAGGGCCAAAAACCTGAGAGCAAAAACTTGCAGGGGGAAAATAGAGTGTGTGTTTGTGTGTGTCTTTGTGGGTGTGTGTTGGGGGGGGGAGATAGGAAAAAGAAAGAAATACATCAAAGAGGGGTAATGAAGCTTGTCCAATCCTGAAGAGCCACATAAGAAAACAGAAACACAGTGAATGTGGTGGGGTTGGTGGGAGAGAGATGGGGATGAATTATGATGAAGCTGTGGGTGATGAAGGGAGAAGGAAGAGGCAGCAGGTGGATGGTATTACATCGCCATTGTTACAGTCGCTCCCTCTCCTTTTGCCCTATTATCTCCATCCTCCCCCCTCTGTCTTGGTGTCCTGCGAAGCGAAGCCTGGCCCTAAATGGGAACAGGGAAGCAGTGATCACGCTGGTATCCTCCAGCAGGGCCCCTTCCTCAGCTCATTAAGCCCACGGCAGAGCTCTACTTACCTACCAGGGATACAGCGGGATTCGGAGGAAGAGAGAGCGATGAGGCGGGAGATGCAGCAGGCTTTCAGGGTCGGGTTTGGGGGGAGAAAAAAACGAGTGAGTGGATGAGAGAGATTACGCTGGGTGAGAGAAGAGCTCCATGGTTTTAGCAGCGTAGCGACTCAAAGTTTCCTCGGATTCTGATCCGGTTAACACTATGTAAACTGAGCCCCCCATATGAATCTACCCCATATGGGGGGCTCTTCTCAAAGTTCACCGTGGTCAAGTAGTTCAAGTAGTCATATGAACCCCAAATAAGTTCTAATATTGTAATAAAAAAAAACTTTTTATAACATATGTTGATCATAACTATGAGTATCCAGCATGATCTAAGCAAGATTGGCTGAAAATGCTTTTCGAGCGGTTTCCGACATGTTCAAAACGTGTGCTTCAGACCCACATACTAATAACACACCTTTTGGGAAAGAACAGACCCTAAAGAACCCGAATGTGCAATAAAAAACACACAAAAACAAAGTGTTGGTGTGATTCGAAGGTTTTTCTGAAAAAAAAAAGGTGTAAATTGGTTCAGAAATGGAAAAGTAAAAGGTTGTATGAGAAAACTACATTCCACTGAAGCATGCTGGGTATCTTTCTCTTCAGTAGCTTCTGCAGGTGCTGTATGACGTGGTTTGAAGATCATAAACCTGAACAGGAAGGCAACAGGACCCGGAAATGTGTGACGGCGTAAAAAATTAAATAATCTCCGGCCGTTTTGGGAATTTTAAGGTACAAATAGTTGGGCTAGATGGCTGTTGATTGCTTTGTTAGACTCATACAAGCCTGGACGGTTACGGAGATGTCTGTATTAGTGAAATCCGATGTTGTAAAGAGTACTTATTAGTTATTTTGTGAAACCTTACGGGCGCCGCGGAAAGTTGACGGAGCTGACGGCGAGTCATTGGAATTTAAGTAAATACTTAAACCTAACGGTTACTTTTATTATTTTTACAGCGCCGATGTCTTCTCAAAAGGGTTGCAGTATTGTAGCAACAATGTGGTTGTGGAGAAAATTAAGCAAGCGTCAAAGGAAAACTGTGTTTCATTCTATGTCCGATAATGGGCGCGGGGGGTTTTGGTGCGCTTGCTCGTTCATCACACACTCGTAGCGCCAGATAGCGCCGACCGGAGCGTCTTGGGGAAGACTGGACACTTTGTAGCGAGTGAATGTGCTTATTAACCTGGGTGCATGTCTTTTATTGTGTCGTCGGCCTTTTATTGTGCCAGAGTGATTTATGTATTTAATGTGCTGCATGTGTAACCTTTTATGTCCGTAGCTGCATTGCATGTTTCAATTAGTGCTGAACAAAGTCGTGTAGTATATCCTGTATTTATTTGTTTTCTTCTTTTTTTATACTAACGTCAATAATCTCTTTTTCTTTTACGATTGCTTTGGATATTGAACCTTACCAGAGGATCCACTCAAGGAGGCAAAATTCACTTTTATTTATATATTTATACATCGATCAACAGAATAAATAAAAAGACACCCTTAAACCAATAGAACACCAATCTATTTTTAGGCCCTTTCCTCGAAAATTGCAAAACCAAACTAAAAAGGGTGTATCTCTGCAACCACTAGGGCTTTTTGAATACATGTGAGATTTTGTTAAGATTTGTAAATATCAGTCTACATGTTACTGATTAAGAGTAAATGAAGATGACACACAGGTCTGCCTCGATAAACTCACTTTCAGGATGATTATTTCTTTGAAATGATGCAGCTGTAAGGTCCAACTCTAACCCAAATCATAGCTCAATATGTGAATATTCTCTAACCCAAATCATATCACAATATGTGAACATTCTCTAACCCAAATCATAACACAATATGTGAACATTCACTAACCCAAATCATAGCACAATATGTGAACATTCTCTAACCCAAATCATAACACAATATGTGAACATTCTCTAACCCAAATCATACACAATATGTGAACATTCACTAACTCAAATCATAGCACAATATGTGAACATTCTCTAACACAAATCATAGCTCAATATGTGAACATTCTCTAACCCAAATCATAGCACAATATGTGAACATTCTCTAACCCAAATCATAGCACAATATGTGAACATTCTCTCTGCAAAGGTTGACTTTGATAAAGTGAAGCAGAACAAAGAGAGAGGGTTTAGTACAAAGAAAATTTATTGCAAAAATTTGCAATGGGGCACATTTGCACACATCTGTGACATTTGAATTTTTTCATGTACCAAACCATATATTTCATTTGTATATTACAATTGAAATATTGTACTTCAATACATCCAAATACAGCAGTTTGGTGCTTTTTTTCATAAAACAAGCTATGATTTACAGTTTTATATAACAATCACTCAGTCTACCCCCCCCCCCCCCTAGGGGGGATTGACTGGTTTTTAAAAGGTATGGAGACTCTCCACTTGGTTAAAATGCCCTGTCAACCAGCTTTAACATGAAGTCTGATCTGTTATTTTCCAGCAGGCTTGATTCTGATGCCTCACACTCTGTCCGCGACTATTCTCAAAGGGCTCTTTTGCACGTGGAATCCTTCCAGCTATCCGATGGTCAACCAAACAAATATGCAAGTCATTGGCATTAAGAGCCAGTTTGACCTTGATCGCCTTGCGTCTTTCAGCTGATTGTGTGAGACAGCTGCCGCCTCACCGTGTCGCTCTTTACTGCCCTCTGACCGGATTTTGTTTGTCACGGCAGCCAACACATACACACAACACATGTTGCCGCACGAGGACGCACGGAACTGCACTCTTCCACACATGTGCAAGTTAAAAATGTGTTTAAAAAAATAAACAAAGTCCTGCAAACCCAGTATCATATTAAGTACAAAGCTGACAAGGCCATATTCACACGGAATACTGAATACATTTTAATTTGGACCACAGGGAAGAGATTCACCTGTTTGGTGTGACATTGTAATATGAAAAGACCTTTGTGTCTTCTACCAGCACTTTGTACTGAAGCCATAACACACCACATGACCCGTTTGTTCTCATGTTGCCTGTTGACACCTGCAGACAGCTGTGTGTGTGTGTGTGTGTGTGTGTGTGTGTAGCCAAGAAAGAAAAAAAAAATGTTTTGCCGAGAAAGACATGAAGACCAAACATTCTCATACCTCCAAAACGGAGGGGGTGTGGGGGGTGGGAACCAATGGTGGGAAAAGGAGCGAAAATAGGTGATCGGTTAGAAGAGGAGGGATCGATTGATTAGATGCCACAAAGCAAAGAGAGAAATGGAGATTAGTGAGAAATCTCATTGGGAAACGATGAAAGGGGAAAGGCAGATTTAGAAAAGAGCAGAGAGCTCGCGGTGATGAAGGTTTGAGGTCAAAGACTTTGCATCCACACCAAAAAAAAAAGAAAAGGGAAAAACAAAGAATTTTAAGTGATAAAAGGGAAAGCCGGCAGCAATGAAAGGCTCCGGGTTGTGTGAAAGCTCGTAGAAAGAACGAGCCACGGAAATGAAAAAGGCCACGGGTCACTCGGTCTGGAGCTCTCACTTTATAGAGAGACCAGACTAAAGAGCCGCCAACAGACAGGTGGGGGGGTGAGAGTCAACGCAAATAGCGCCGCCGCCCCTTGACCTTGGCTGTGGAATGCGCCTCCCCCACTTGCTTTGTCTTCGGGGTCAGACGTCATACTCCCCAATCCCATGGGTCTCTGTGAACCAAGCAGGTCTGGGTCAAAGGATCAAAACACGACCCAGAAGACGACAGACGCTCTGCTGGTTAACAGAAGAATCAATGTCGGCCCGGGGACGGACGACAAGGTGCACCACAAGAGAAAAGAGGCTCCTGTCAGTCATTTTTTTGGCCCTTTTGTTTTCTGATAAGAGTTATGCTCAAGGCCGTCCCTTTTGTTTCGCTGCTTTTTTCTCCCTTATCGCGGTCTGGAAGGCTGCTGTGGCTCCTCGGTTCTTGTGTTTAGGGAACGTGTTTCCCAAACGTTCCACTCGCCTTCAGCAGGACCTCGTCAGCCTGTCAGGGCCCCGGGGCCTACATGAGCTGGGGCCTCTGGTTGAGCACCCCCTCACACACAAACATCCCCCCCCACCCACCCACCCTGCCTTTATGCTTTCAGATTGATGTTCCTACTAAAACCCTCTAAGTGCCAAAGAGAGCAGCTGATCAGGGTTGTTCGGTCTCTCCAGGAGACAATATCACACCTCATCTACAAATATAGTACAAATATTCTCTACATTTAAAGGGCCAGTGTGTAGCATTTCAAGGGGTCTATTGGCAGAAATGGAATATAGTGCTCTCTTGTTTGAGGGCCATTTTAACTCCTCCCCTCCTCCACTCGTTTACGTGCCCTTTCTCCCACTTGACATTTGTCCACCTTGAGAAGAACCAAAGCTGGTATTTTATTATTTGTGTGTCTCTGAGGACTCAGCAGCTTCAGCCCAGTTGGCATCCCGGGCTGAAGCGCCATTGTGTAATAAAATGAAGTTATGCCCTTAATCATTGCCCTCTCCTCTCCTGCTCTCGCTCTCGTCCGCCGCCTCTCTTTATCTCCCTTCTTCCACACCAGCTCTTCATTTCCCCCCCCCCCCCCTTTTTCTTTTTGAAGTCATTATTGGATCTTGGGACACTTTTATGACATTTATTCTGCTTGGCAGTTCTCTCTCTCCGTCCCTATCCCATCTCTCTCCTTTCTCTCATCATCCCTCTCTCTTTCTGTTAATTACCCTTGCAGTCTTATCTGTCGACACCCTTCAAACTTGCAGTTCCCTGTCATGAATCAAGGGTCCCCCTCCTCCTCCCCATCCTCCTCCTCCTCTACCCGTATCAGCCAAACAATTAACCAACCGGCTCTCTAATTAAGCATCGCAGAGACACATGCAGAACTCCACCTCTTTTCCTTTGGACACGATAGCCGGCGCACTCATCCCGTCACTTTCTCTGTTGCATGTTCCCTGAACCCGAAAAGCATGTTTTCTTTAAACAATTTCCCAAACTGCATCGTTTATCTCAGCCTGAAGCTTTAAAAAACCTCATTATTGTCAGCTTTTTATCTTTCCAACGGTCCATGAACGCCTCACGTGTGACAAACGCTGAGAGAAAGGAACCGAAACCGAGCTTAAAACTGTGATATTTCATCAAAAACATGTATTGCAGTTCATATGTAACACAAGTGGTTCCAACATTGGTACCACTTGTGTTAACTTGGAAAGTTGTATGAAAAGATTCCATTGTTTGCCAATTTTGTAAACTATATTATCAAAGAAATTCAACTTGCGTTATTTTCTTTTTTGTGATTTATGGCATTGTTATTGCGTCATTCTGCACAAAAGACATTTTTGAGTTCTCTCCACTTCTCGCCGTGATTGTTCTGTTTCGAAAGAAGAGCAGGACTTTCATATTGCAGAGAAAATCAAGGCCACGGAGAGAGAAAAATGTGACAGGAGCGAAAAGAAATAAACCAGAAACTGCTTTGTGGGTTCGGAGGGTTAATAAGAAGAAAAACGCCTGCTGACAGTAAGCATTTTGTTATTGCTGCCACGGACTTTCAGCGGGAGAGAAGAAGGGAAAATGAAGTTGAAACAATAGATTACCATAATAGAATGTCACGCCTGTCCTCCCTAATGACTGAAATGTGCTTAAAAAAGTGCAAACTCTGTTACCTTTTTATCCCATGAATTCAGTGCGTGGGTCATTTCCTGCTGGAGTCTCAGCACTGAGGGCTTAATAATACCGGTCGATGAGGATATTGATTGAGCGGCTGATGAGGTGTCCCTGTTCAAGGCACTTAGCTTCCAGCTCGGTGTTCTGTTTTAAACGTCCACCTGTGTTGTGTGGTGCCGCTCACGGGAAGCGGTCCCACTCAAACCAGCAGACGTCGGGCAGCGTTAACGAGAGACGACGGGACGCGCCCCGAGAGGACCGGCACGTGCCGCTAACCTTCAAACGGAGCCGGGCCCCTTTTATGATTGATGGCTTTAATACAATTTATGCAATAAGGCAGAACTAAATACGAAATTAGCCACAGTGCTATGGGACATTATTACACTTCATTATTGCTTTCCAAAGTGGCAGATGACCCACATAATACAAAAGGCTACAATGTGATTTCATATGCTCTGTATTTGTGATGATTGGTGCTGACTGGGCGCTTTTGGAGCAGCACTTTCCCGTCCCGAATCACATCACTAATCTATTTGGGTTTCAGCTATTGGAGTTTCCAAACCTATTGGTTAATTTAAGGGCGTGGATTTTTAATGGTATTAACTATACATATTTGCTGATGCATGGCCAACTCAACTGCTTTTTGGTCATTTATGTTCTGCCCAGTCGGCAGGAAAAAGTGTTGGGATTGTACGTTTCTGCACGAATACCTTGACATTGCATTCGGTCAGCAAAGGACGTTGTTCAATAATGACCGTAAGATCCAAGAAGGTCAACATGAACAGCTGAGATTGGTGGTCAACACTTATTTAGTTGTTCAGGTAATGCTGTTACACTACGTGAAAAACGGTTATGTAATGTTACTTCACAAAGACCGCTCGGGGCGGTTGTTGCTTATTTACACTTGTTACATTGTTACGGTTGTTGCGTTACATTGTTACGTTACTATTTTAACACAACCCATCATGTTTTTTCTAACCCTTAACCAAGCAGTGTGGCTGCCTAAACCGAACCAATCGTTTCACGACGTTACGCAACACGGCTTTCCCCCAGGAGACCGCTGTTGGTGTCCCATGTGGGGGGAAGGAAACGTTGACGCTTTTTACGTAACATTGTTTACGGTAAGGTTGTTACGCTTGTGATACGAAATGTTGCTTCACGAAGACCGCTCGGGGGGGTTGTTGTTTATTTACACTAGTTACATTGTTACGTTGCTATTTTAACACAAACCATAATGTTTTTTCTCACCTGTTCTTGCTCCGTAAACCGAACCAATCGTTTCAACAACAGATTTTCACCCAGGAGACCGCTGTCGTGTCCCGTGCGTGCGGAACCAAACTGAAATGTTGACTTTTACGCCTTTTTATGTAACATTGTTTGAGGTAACATTGTTTGAGGTAACATTGTTTGAGGTCACGTTGTTTGAGGTAACGTTGTTTGAGGTCACATTGTTTGAGGTAACATTGTTTGAGGTAACGTTGTTTGAGGTCACATTGTTTGAGGTCACGTTGTTTGAGGTCACGTTGTTTGAGGTCACATTGTTTGAGGTAACGTGTTTGAAGTAACGTTGTTTGAGGTAATGTTTGATGTAATGTTGTTTGAGGTAACATTGTTTGTTGTTTGAGGTAACGTTGTTTGATGTAACATTGTTTGTTGTTTGAGGTAACGTTGTTTGAGGGTAACATTGTTTGAGGTAACGTTGTTTGAGGTTAACATTGTTTGAGGTAACGTTGTTTGAAGTAACGTTGTTTGAGGTAATGTTGTTTGATGTAACGTTGTTTGAGGTCACATTGTTTGTTGTTTGAGGTAACGTTGTTTGATGTAACATTGTTTGTTGTTTGAGGTAACGTTGTTTGAGGTTAACGTTGTTTGAGGTTAACGTTGTTTGAGGTAACGTTGTTTGAAGTAACGTTGTTTGAGGTAATGTTGTTTGATGTAACATTGTTTGATGTAACATTGTTTGTTGTTTGAGGTAACGTTGTTTGAGGTAATGTTGTTTTATGTAACGTTGTTTGAGGTAACATTGTTTGTTGTTTGAGCTAACGTTGTTTGAGGTAACGTTGTTTGTTGTTTGAGGTAATGTTGTTTGATGTAACGTTGTTTGAGGTAACATTGTTTGTTGTTTGAGGTAACGTTGTTTGAGGTAATGTTGTTTTATGTAACGTTGTTTGAGGTAACATTGTTTGTTGTTTGAGGTAACGTTGTTTGAGGTCACATTGTTTGAGGTAACGTTGTTTGAGGTAACATTGTTTGAGGTAACGTTGTTTGAGGTAACATTGTTTTAGGTAACATTGTTTGAGGTAACGTTGTTGAGGTCACGTTGTTGCGCTTGTTTTGTGTAAATGTGTGAGACGGATATCTCAAAACCTGGAAAAATTAAATATTTTCTTTTGTTGCTATTGACCGTTTCACCTTGAAGAATAGAACATTGAAGCCAGAATACAACCAAACGATCTACACACTGTCATGCAATGGGGACGAGCTAATGCAGCATCCCTTTTCCATCTCACTCTCCTTCATCTCTTTTATTCTCTTTTCCGTCACAAACGCGCACACCGACGTGTTTCCACGCCGACACACACACACACACACACTTACTCAACATGGGTGGAGGAAGCAATTGGGTGTGGAAGAAGATAGTTTTTTGTAATTATTTCAACGCGCCGTGGTCGACATGGAAAATATTACCCACATGAACAGAAGCAATCAGTTTCCTCCTCAAGGTGTCGGATACACTTAATACGTTGCACCGAGGACGATTTGAAATGCATAATCCCTCTCCCACACGCTTCCTCGTCTGCGTTTATTTAATAATTTCTCCCTCAATAACTGCATGAATATCATTAAAAAAATATGTCACAGCAGCGGTGTGTGAAGAAGTGCAGAAATACCTGAACGACCTGGAGTCTGACATTTTGTATTATTTGTTATTGCAAAGGTAGAGGATCTGATTGACACGCGGGGTCACACAGTGATTGAATCAAACGGTGAGATGGAACGTGACGGAAATTCAAGGGCGGCAGCACCGGAGGGCTTCCTGTTCACTCGGCGCTCAAGACCAGGTTTTGTTTTTTTTTCTCCTGAAAAGTGCCTCACTCCATTGGCGGTAAGAGCAGGACAGGTGGCTCCAGCTGCTGTTTGCTCTGCACTTCACTGCGCATTAGGGGTTAATTGTGAGATACCGGGCTTGTTACCGGATGGCTGCCAGTTCAAATCCCTTAACAGGCCTCGGAAATCAAGGCTGGGGAAAAGGTAGCGAGACGCAGTGTCGCCGCACATGTTGTTGTTGTAAAATGAGGGAACCAAGCAATCAGATGTGTGTGTGTGTGTGTGTGTGTGTGTGTGTGTGTGTGTGTGCATAACTCTCTCCCGCTCCCCTTGGCTGGTATTATAAATGTGTTACTTGTCAGCTCAGCGAGTGCATGTCGAGCTGGCGTAGAAGGTGTGTCTCAGAGAAGTGTGTCTGCAAATTGAAATGCTGATGGCTGAAAAGTGAAAATCTTTTTTTTAACAAGAATTGTTTCAGAAGATCTTTTTTTTTCAAGCAAACCAATTTCTAAAGCACTTTTTTTTAAGAGCAGCAGTTTCTCAACATGTCATTTGGTTTTAACACCAACCAGGAGCGTATCGGAGGAGACAGTTTGGGTTTGTCTGCTTTATTGAGAGTCGAGGTTTGCTGTGTTTGCTTCCTGCCCACATGGCCTCTGGTGATAAGAGAAAGAGCAATACCTGAACTTTTATTATTTATACTTTGTTATTCTTTTTGCTCGGTGCTCATGTGATTCTACTTTGTCTGACTGACTGACTTTGTGTGCCAGCATCAAAGAAGTCCATCAATCTTCTGCAATCATAATGATTCATGAATGTTTCGACATTTTAATAAAATGTTACTAGAAGCTACAAACAACAGCTAAATGCTACAACTTCCTTGGCCTTTTGGACAGATTGAAAATAAAAAAAAAACGTGATAATTTGTGAATTTAATACTCTTACTGTAGAGAGCCAGGCTAGCTGTTTACCCCTGTTTTCTGTCTTTGTGCTAAGCTAAGCTACTCAACCTTCTCATCGGTCTACAAGAAAGTGAATATGAGTATTTCCCAAAATGTCAAAACATTCCTTTAAGTTAGTATTAGTTGACTAAAGAAAACCATACCGTAGCAATAGAAATAGAAAGTCTTCTTAATTAAAAACCGTTACTGTTTTGTGAAAGATAATTTGGTCTTTGAAAGCTATCTTTAAAAATGTGTTCATGGCACACTCACTTTTGTGATTTCTTCGATTATCCTTGCTCCTCTTGGAACTTTTGTCCTCATCTAAATTAAATAGGACTCAATTATTCAAATAGATAACCTTCTTATCTTTCTCCTTCACCAACTCTTTTGTTGCCAGGTCTTTAATGAAAAAAAAATGCCCTGTTTGGAATGAGCGCTCGCTTGTCTCAGTAATTTAGTGCCACTGTTAAGATATGTTTAGTTGCGCTCTGTTATATGAGGGGTAGTTTACTCACTCGCTTCATAAAACTTATGTGGCGGAATAAAGACCTGAGCCTGATGGCACTAATTCATGCCGAGTACCTGATATCATCAAGAGGAGGTTGTCACTGGAGCAGTACGGCGGTTCTGATGCAGACCACGGCCTCCAGGTGGACATTTTGAGGGACAAAGCTGCATTCTCTCTCCTGACTACCAGGGGGCAACTCCTCTGGTTGTATAGAAGTCTATGCTTCATGTGTTAAAGCTGCATTCTCTCTCCTGACTACCAGGGGGCAACTCCTCTGGTTGTATAGAAGTCTATGCTTCATGTGTTAAAGCTGCATTCTCTCTCCTGACCACCAGGGGGCGACTCCTCTGTTTGTATAGAAGTCTATGCTTCATGTGTTAAAGCTGCATTCTCTCTCCTGACCACCAGGGGGCGACTCCTCTGGTTGTATAGAAGTCTATATAAATGACTCTACTTCTCTTGATGTATTCCCTCAGTAAACATTGTAAACATGAGTTTATGTCTCAATCTCTAGTTTCAAGTCTTCTTCAATACAGCATGATGTTCATTTAGTAAAGTATGGTCATTTAGAGTCAAACAGACCATAAAGCAGGGGACGCTTTAGGGCGGGGCTACAAGGTGATTGACAGGTCGCTCTCAGAGCCGTATACGGTACCACAGTGTCACTTCTCAGTCCAAATATGGTCGCTTCACTGGTTGTAGAAAAAACGAGTTGGCGATGGTCATCACAATGCCACTACATTACCGTATATAGTTAATATGTTGTGTCTATGTTTTTTGGCTTAATTTACTGCAACTACTTTTGTATCAATACCATCAGACCACGAGCAGGTGTAGTGAGGGACACACGAGCAGCCACTGACACCTGGCACCGGAGAGTTTAGCTCCACTGAAGCAGTTGCCGGTTGCATGATTGGAACACGGATTCCAATTACTGAGCGATCAGCAGGCTTGGTGTGTGTTTGTTTGTGTGTTTCTCTCCATCATTTGTCCGTGGGTAATGTGTCGAGCCTGATGAAGTACTGTGCAAAGGGAGAGGGGAATTAATGCACTGTTCAAGTGCTGCCGGTGGCATTATGGAGCAAAGCATGGCGCGCAGGGTGGATACCTGGAGTCAGCACACATGCACGATACCATGACCAACACAAGAACCAAACGCCTTCCCAAAGCTCTAATGCTTATAGGCGCATGGTACGCCTTCGGAAGGTATTGCAGTGATCATGACTTCCGAAATCATGAATGCAAGATGTCTTTTTGTCTGTTTGTTTTCTGTTTAGCCTTTTAAAAACCCTCTAGGGGGGGGGACTGAGCGATTGTTATATAAAATTGTAAATCATAGCTTGTTTCATAAAATAAAGCCCCAAACTGCTGCATTTGAATATATTGAACACCATAAGTAATATACAAGTGAAACATATGGTTTGGTGCGCAAATGTGCCCCAATGCAAATGTTGGAGACCTCGCCTGAATGTTCTCTGTTCTAAACCCTCTCTAACTTTGTTCTGCTTCACTTTATCAAAGTCAACCTTTGCAGAGATAATGTTCACATATTGTGCTATGATTTGGGTTAGAGAATGTTCACATATTGAGCTATGATTTGGGTTAGAGAATGTTCACATATTGAGCTATGATTTGGGTTAGAGAATGTTCACATATTGAGCTATGATTTGGGTTAGAGAATGTTCACATATTGAGCTATGATTTGGGTTAGAGAATGTTCACATATTGTGTTATGATTTGGGTTAGAGAATGTTCACATATTGTGCTATGATTTGGGTTAGTGAATGTTCACATATTGTGCTATGATTTGGGTTAGAGAATGTTCACATATTGTGTTATGATTTGGGTTAGAGAATGTTCACATATTGTGCTATGATTTGGGTTAGAGAATGTTCACATATTGTGTTATGATTTGGGTTAGAGAATGTTCACATATTGTGTTATGATTTGGGTTAGAGAATGTTCACATATTGTGCTATGATTTGGGTTAGAGAATGTTCACATATTGTGCTATGATTTGGGTTAGAGAATGTTCACATATTGTGATATGATTTGGGTTAGAGAATGTTCACATATTGTGTTATGATTTGGGTTAGAGAATGTTCACATATTGTGTTATGATTTGGGTTAGAGAATGTTCACATATTGTGTTATGATTTGGGTTAGAGAATGTTCACATATTGTGCTATGATTTGTGTTAGAGAATGTTCACATATTGAGCTATGATTTGTGTTAGAGAATGTTCACATATTGAGCTATGATTTGTGTTAGAGAATGTTCACATATTGAGCTATGATTTGTGTTAGAGAATGTTCACATATTGTGATATGATTTGGGTTAGAGAATGTTCACATATTGAGCTATGATTTGGGTTAGAGTTGGACCTTACAGCTGCATCATTTCAAAGAAATAATCATCCTGAAAGTGAGTTTATCGAGGCAGACCTGTGTGTCATCTTCATTTACTCTTAATCAGTAACATGTAGACTGATATTTACAAATCTTAACAAAATCTCACATGTATTCAAAAAGCCCTAGTGGTTGCAGAGATACACCCTTTTTAGTTTGGTTTTGCAATTTTCGAGGAAAGGGCCTAAAAATAGATTGGTGTTCTATTGGTTTAAGGGTGTCTTTTTAACAAGGTTTATTTATTCTGTTGATCGATGTATAAATATATAAATAAAAGTGAATTTTGCCTCTTTGAGTGGATCCTCTGGTAAGGTTCAATATCCAAAGCAATCGTAAAAGAAAAAGAGATTATTGACGTTAGTATAAAAAAAGAAGAAAACAAATAAATATATATATGTTCACATATTGAGCTATGATTTGGGTTAGAGAATGTTCACATATTGTGTTATGATTTGGGTTAGAGAATGTTCACATATTGTGTTATGATTTGGGTTAGAGAATGTTCACATATTGTGCTATGATTTGGGTTAGAGAATGTTCACATATTGTGATATTGTGATATTATGATTTCTAGGCGGACCTGAAACCTTTTAATTTGTTTCTGTGTCATCTTCATTTGCTCTTAACCAGTAACATATAGACTGATATTTACACATCTGAACAAAATCTCACATTATATTTATTATATATATCTTTTATTATAACACCAACATTATTCAAATAGCCCTAGAAGTTGCAGAGATACACCCTTTTAAATAATCATAATAATGATAACAATAAAAAAAACATTGTAAGTTGAACTATTATTATATTATTAATAAACCAAATTTGAATTACATTATACAATGATGATAAGGCATTTGGCTTTAAGACATGTAATTAAAAGCACGTGAGAACAATAAGGTTTTCAGTCTGAAACGGAAAAGAAAGTGTAGCAGGCAGTTGGTTCCAGCACTTCGATGCACAACGACTAAAAGCCGCTTGTCCTTGTTTGGATCCGGTCCAGCAGCCCCCCCCCCCTTAGTTGTATTGCTCGAGCATGTCAGTTATGTATTCATGGCCAAGTCCATGTACAGATTTATAGACAAGTAATAAAGCTTTAAAATCAATTTGGTGGGATACTGGCAACCAGTGCAGATATTTAAGAACTGGGATGATATGCAGTTCTCTTGTGTTTGGACAGAATGCTTGCGGCTGAATTTTGAATACGTTGGAGGTGACTGATGGTCTTTTCAGAACGTTTTATCACGAGTCCATTGCAATAAAATCAGTTTGCTGGAGATAAAAGCAGAAATTCAGTTTGTCCAAATCCTGTTTTGTGAAAAGGTCCCAAACTTTGGCTGAACTAATGTTTTAAGGCGAAGAAATGCTGATTATGGGATGGCTTCTACTTGAAACAACAAATTTCTCAACCGGCTTTTTCCTTTAGGTTAACAGCCATTCTTAGCCCCTCATCTTTGCTGCCGAAGAGAATGATCTCTGAAGGATCTTTTTTTAATCGTAAGAAATGTGGATTTCCAGTTATATTTATGTTCACAATGTGTTTGTATTATCTCTATAGGTAGTAGTCATATGAGTATAGTCAGCATGGGCAAGGTGGTTCTGAAGGATGTGGCCGAGTAGGACAATGTACGGGTTAAAGAGGAGTGGGCCGAGGATTGACTCTTGAGGTACACCACAGGTCAAGGTAAACAACACTTACGTTGGCTTTTTTAAATACATGTTGAGGTCGGTGAAGGATTAGCAGGCGGGAACTATTACAAAAAAGGATTACAAAACATAGCTCTGTGATTTTCTAGCCCAAAGCGAAATATGAGTTCATGGTAGTCTGCGATAACTCTTGTGTAGAGCTGCTTCTTTAACTCTTCCCAAACGGCCGACACGAGACTGCATTTTGACAGTGTTTACGTTTTTAAAATATTCATATCTTCGTGAAAAAACGGCGCAGAAAAAAGAATCCACTGTTTCTAGATCCGCCAAACTATGTAGTTTCCGCCCCCTCCTCTGTGTGCTTCTACGTGGGAGAGCGTGGGAGAGCGTGGGAGAGCGTGTGGAGCTCCGCCTTTCACCGTGATTTGTCAATTCAGGTGTCCGTCGACATTTTGTGTGAAACACCCAATGAGCACTCAGGAAATCCCTAAGGACCTACCCACCTACACTGCAAAAATATACTGGGTTTCACTTAGATAGACAACACACTACCCACCTGTAAACTAGCTCAGTGTCTTCTTGCAGTGTACTGCAGAACTATGCGCGACGCGACACGCGAGCATGCGCTGGTAAACAGTCCATAGTACATACATACTGAGTACATACATACAGAGCACATAGTACATACATACATAGTAGATACATACAGAGCACATATGTTGTTCTTGTTCTGAAAACTGTTCTTGAAAAAATGAAACTGAAACTGAAACATGCACATTGTGTAAACATTGTAAATAGTACATATTTTGACTGTAATATATAGTAAATATTTAGTTTGAAAACAAAAACTGTTGTAATGTTAATTTTTCATTTGCACACACCCCATGAAGGTTGATCTGCAGAATTAAGTCATTTCTCAGTCCCATTTTTTATAATTTCTACTCAAAAAACGATAATACACAATTTGGTTTTAGACATTTCATGTTTCTACCATTTTATTCATATATTTCACTGCTTTTGTGAACCTAAGACCTTTGGTAAACCAATTTGCATCACCAAAACTGTTCGACCACATGAGTAAAGTTATGTTTTCACAAGAGATATGAAGAATTTCCAAAATCGAGATTACATTTTTCAGCTTTAGTCATATTTTCTCTTTACACTTTTGCCATATGACAATGTTGCCTCATTATATATAGAGCTGAAATTGTTCTGCAATTGTTGATGTAAAACACATGGGTATGTATCTAATATGCATACCCATGTGTTAAAGGGTGAATTATAGAAATTATGTAAAATGGAGAAAATGACCTCTGTGTCTGAAGGGTTACAACACGAGTATGCAACAGATGGATGACGCGAGCTGCAGACGGGCGTCTGCCCTCGGGATACTTTCTGCTTTCTACTCCCCTCGCAGCGCTACGACTCGCCACACGTTCATGGACAATCTGACGGCCTTTAAATATATATATTGTACCTTCTGACGCCGACTGCAACCCAGATCACGTGACAACCTTTCACACCGCGTGACGTGCAACACACTTATACCCATCACACACGTCTAAGTCCTTTTAATAAGCCGAAGCACATCACACTCGTATCAATATGCTCCAAGTGTTCGCCGAAAGGCGTCGCTGACGAATGCTAAAATAACTCCGGCCAGATAATTACCCCGTATAACCAATAAATTTGAGGCTGATTAGAAAATGACAGCGAATAACTCACCTCTTTAGCCGTGTGTGACGGCGCGGCGTGGCCCTCCAGCGACAACATTTTTCCAGCCATCTCCTGCTGATTGCCCTAAAATATATTTTGCCCACACAGCATACCCCCCCCCCCCCGGGTGTTTTGACAAAAGGCAGAGCAGCACTGACTCGCCTGGCTGCCGCTGAGGGTTGAGAGGGGTTAAACTCACAAGCTACTTAAGTGCTGTCAAGGCACAAAATTGGACGGAGCACCGGGCTGAATAATTACAGAATAACAAGGGAAAGGGGGTCTTTGTTTGGCAAAGGGAGAAAAATAATTGATTTAGCAGGGGAGGGGCGGGACATTTCTTTTTTTTTTAACGCACCAGAGGACATGGAAGGTCTCCCGCAGTGGCACTTGGCGTCCGAGGGAACTTCCAACCCACTAGAACGAAGAGCAGGAGGAGCTTGAAAAGATGTAATTAATTGGATCAGATTAAAATTAATGAAGTAATTAAGGAGCTGCCTGCCCTACTTCTTCCAGTCTGGAACTGTGGAACGTACACCAGTGGCAGCAGCAGTAGCAGTGGCACCGTGGGGGCGAGGAGAAGAGTGACTTTGAATTATAAGTGCTGAAGAGTGCAGGAGGAGAACAGCACCAGGAAATGAAAGGGGCGCCACTCGTATCCAATTTATTTTGTACATCTTTGCTGTCGTTGCTGTGTTGTGTTTTTAGTAAAAGATACTTGTGTGAGATCAGATGAGAGGGCAGTGAGGCTTTTGTCTTAAACTAAACGTGGATCATTTTATTCAAGCAGAGAGACGACAGTGGACAAGAGGTCAACGTCTGTGATTCAGGAGCGACAGAATCAAAATAAGGAATGAGCGGCAAATTCACAAATAATAAATCGAATTGCGCATCAGTAGCAGCCGCTATCGGGACAAAGTCACACAAGACACGCCTCTAATGACAGAATGAGTGCAACGTCCTCTTTTCAGCGCCTGGCTGCAATAATCACTGTTTGGTCACTTTAACCACTTTAACTGGTGCAGAATAAATACATTTCTTTTGTAAATACTTGTTTATTCTGTCTGTACATATAAATGTGCTATTGTTGATTTTTTTTTTACTGTTTTACTACTATCTCTTGCTGCTGTAATCCTGCAATTTCTCCACTGCGGGACTAACAAAGGATTATATCATTTTATCTTATCTTATCCATGTGGGAAAAACGTATACTCATACGTATACTCACTTAAAAAAATTTAAAGGAGAAATAATATTACATTATTATTACGTTCCCATATATATATATATATATATATATATATATATATATATATATATACAGTGGTGTATAGTAACGAAGTAGAAATACTTCGTTACTGTACTTAAGTAGTTTTTTGGGATATCTGTACTCTACTTTACTATTTATATTTCTGTTTACTTTTACTTTTACTTCACTACATTTTGCAAAGAAAAATGATACTTTTACTCCGATACATTTCTCCTGAAACCTTCGTTACTCGCTACAAAATCAAATCTATCTTTAGAAAAAAGAAGAAAAACATCGGGGACTGTGGTGGAACACAGACTCCACCAAGCAGGTTTTGCGAATCACAATGTTTTGCATTTTCCCTCTACATCCTCTAGCGCTCCCAAACCTTTATGCGTCACAGACCGGTTACGTGAAGACAATATTTTCACAGACCGGGTCCGACCTCGGAAAGACGGGAGACAACGACACCTGACGTGTGTTCGTTATGTCCAGTCTACTGACTCTACTCCTAACTAAACCTTTAGTCCAGTCTACTGACTCTACTGCTAACTAAACCTTTAGTCCAGTCTACTGCTTAACTTATAACGCGCTGCACAAAGACAGGATGTTGAAATGGAAGCAGGTTTTCATGCTTTTTTGGCGATCTCAGGATACTCTGCCTTGGTTTCCAGATCACCGACAGAGTTGTAACAGACTTACGTTTCATTTTTAGAGTAACGTAACATCTTGACATGTGTCAAGAGATTCCGTCTGAGGTTACCACAGACGGATGTATGCGGTCATTTTTCACAATAAAACATCTTTCCGGCCTTTTTTTTATTTAATTGAAATGTTTCATTCATTCTTTCTGTGGCCCGGTACCAAGAGACCCACAGACCGGTACCAAGAGACCCACAGCGGGCGGAATGAGCATACTTATAACCACACTGTTACAAGTCCTTCATAGTGTCATATTGCTTTTTGGAGAATTATGATGATAAGTTCATAGTAGATGCAAAAGTATACTTAGGTACAATATATTATGTTGAACATAATATATATGGATGGATCCCAGCCAACCCAGTTATTGTATCAACACAACTCCTGGTCCTTGGTCACGGTGACCACAGCACTTAAAAGAATAAACTTCATAATTCTCAAAATTCTGACCCTTTGCTTTTTTATTAAAAGCATGTACTTGTACTTTTACTTTCAATACTTAAGTACATTTTATATCAGAAAAATACTTTTGATACTTAAGTACAGAAAATATCAGATACTTTAAGACTTTTACTCAAGTAGTATTTTAATAGGTGACTTTTACTTTTACTGGAGTAATTTTCCAGTAAGGTATCTTTACTTTTACTCAAGTACGGCTTTTGGGTACTTTATACACCACTGTATATATATATATATGTGTGTGTGTGTGTTTTGAGACATGGAGCTCACACCTGCAGCAGCGTGGGTCTCCACGTTAAGAGAAACGCTCTTACGCACGAGGAGCGGCAGCTAAACGTCATTTATCATCGAGATCTTGTTTGTTTCCTCATTCGTTTTCAAAAGTGACATGTAGGGGAAGCTTCTTTTTTTTTCATTTATTTTTATTACATAACTGTCATTGTATCGTGTCTCGGCATCCCAATAAAAATGAATTTGAGGGGACACCTCTTCTATGAAAGGGCTTCAGTTATTTCACCGTAACCGTGTGTGTGTGTGGCCGTTAGCGCTCATCTCTGGGAAGTGCATAGAAAGAGTCTTGTGCATATATATATATATATATATATATATATATATATATATATATATATATATTTATCTCAATATGTACATTGCATTTCCTTAGTGTGAATCTTTTCACATTCCTTTGGCAATTTTACACATTTCTGCAGAAAAACTGCCACTTCCCAAAAAACTGCAAATCATTTTTATGTTCAATAAAATTCTCTTCTAATGAGCTGTAATTCATATATTGTCATTGTTTTATTGTATGTATTTTGTGTTTTCTTTGTCATTTTTGTTTTTCATTCTATATTTAGTTTCCTGATTTTTGTGCTTATATTTAACAGTTTTCTATGTAAGTTTCTCACCTTTCTATGTTTACGTTATGCAATATTACACCAAAGCAAAATCCCTGTGCGTGAAACCTTCTTGGGAATAAACCAGATTGAAGGGAGAGACCGGGGGAGTGAGAACAGAAGAACATGTATCAACATTTTAAAATGAAAACACGTCCTTTAGCTCGTTTTCTGTGTTTCTGGTGAGCAACACACACTTCTGAAATGTGTTTTCTCTAGAATATAATCTGCATGCAGATGAGACCCATAACTGAGAACAATGTCTATAAACATAAACAAATGTAATGCATATTAATGGTGCCGTTAGAGGAGAGCAGATGTCCAACTTGCATATTTAGCATTTTAAGTGATAAGAAATAATAAAACTAATAAAGATTTATGTCCTGAGTTTCAAATTGCAAATTTGAGTCATTCCAGTCTCGAGGTGGAGAGAAAGGTCTCACCGTCTAAAGAATCAAAATGTCAAGTGTAGAAATGATTCATGGCATTGTAAGAGGTTGTATTTGAAAGGGCCTGAAGATGTTTACACAAAGAAAAAAGAAGAAACGCCACAAAGAGTTTTAATCGGCTTCAGAAAAGGCTGATATGAAACCGCCGTTCCGAAAAGTTACCACAGTTCCCGTTTCTGCCGAGAGAGGGAAGTTTGTCCCGAAATGTGCCGCTGTATTCGTGCCGGACCCCTAAGAGAAGTGGCTTCATTCAGCTGTGAGTTCAATCCGCCGTTGGTTAAACGTTGCTTAACAGCGACTCTCGTTACCCGGAGAGTTTGGGAGGACATGAACGTTTCTTAAATGTTAGGTTTCTACCTAAAACCCTGTGGAGCTAACGTTAGCAGAGACGCTACGTTAGCTACTGCAGGTATACTGAATGTGTACACATGCTGCTTTACTTTTTTAATGGTTGTAACAGTAAATAAAATAAAGGGTCCCGAAAGAGAAGGACCTTTTTGGTTTGATGACCATGTCGCAGCCGATAGCGGTCGGTTGAATTTGTCACGGCTCTTAAGCCGTGACAAAGGTTTTTTTAACGGAAAAGGCACATTTATTAATAACCAAACGACAAGTTAAAGCATGTTCAGTTTTAAAGCCTCAAGTTTCTCTCAATCTTGTGTTTTTGGCCACCGCCATCTTGTTTAGTTCACATCAGATCAGACATCAGAACCATTTATTCGACAGGTATGTTTACACAAACGAGGATTTTTTCTTGGCAGAAGGTGCATAACATTAGACATTAGACGAGACAATCAACAATCAATGACAACAACAGTGCAATATATATTAAATTTAGTATAAAGTAAAGTGCTTAGACAAACATAACAGTAATGTAGAGTGTATGTGAAAGTGTAATGTTAAAGTGACTTGTATTTAAATATGAAGTGTGAAGGGATGTGCATGGGAGTGACCGGTAAGAAATAAATAGTCCTTCAAGAGCAAAAGAGAGTATCTGATGTTTAAAGACTTCCCAAGAGGAAGCAAATCTCGCAAAGACGCTGGTGAATAAAGCAAAGAAACAAAACCACACCGGTTGGCTCGGCTGGAGACATTCTCTGCACACAACAGTAATTAACAATCCTCAAAAATCCAAGCATTGCTGAAAATGAAATGAGATGTTAAGTATCACAATACGTGTTTGAGTTAACCAGCGAATCACAGTCTCAGCAACTACAATTACACAAGTAAGAACAACCACAATTATGTTACGAGCTACAATTATATGACCAAAGAACATTGCACACTGTAGAAGGACAAAGAGGAAGGAGACAGAGAGTTTGTGTTGTGTATAAATAAAGCAATGTTATTATCATTATGGCTTTGATTCCTACATCATCACGCTCATGAGCTCAAAAGCCTGGACCTAATGTTATCATTATGTTCTCATGCGCTGACGAGTCCGACCTCGGTCCTGGGAGCAGAGGAAGAAAAAGAGAGACTGACGTACGTCTCTGTGCTGACTCAGGGTTTTTGTGTGGCGTCGATTGGGGACAAAAGGCGAGATGGAAATAGAATAAAAAAGGAGGAGAGAATAATATATAGAGAGAGGGACGTGATTTGAATGTTCCGTGCAACCAACGCTGCCCTTTTTGTCTTCAACTGTTTGAGTCTGGACCTGATGCTTCCTGTAATACGTGGAAGAGTGAAGCCGATGCGGAAGTGTCTTTAACTTGCATTTTCTCCAAATGGCCAGCATGGTGCGACTCCTCTGGTTGTATAGAAGTCTATGCTTCATGTGTTAAAGCTGCATTCTCTCTCCTGACCACCTGGGGGTGACTCCTCTGGTTGTATAGAAGTCTATGCTTCATGTGTTAAAGCTGCATTCTCTCTCCTGGCCACCAGGGGGCGACTCCTCTGGTTGTATAGAAGTCTATGCTTCATGTGTTAAAGCTGCATTCTCTCTCCTGACCACCAGGGGATGACTCCTCTGGTTGTATAGAAGTATATGCTTCATGTGTTAAAGCTGCATTCTCTCTCCTGACCACCTGGGGGTGACTCCTCTGGTTGTATAGAAGTCTATGCTTCATGTGTTAAAGCTGCATTCTCTCTCCTGGCCACCAGGGGGCGACTCCTCTGGTTGTATAGAAGTCTATGCTTCATGTGTTAAAGCTGCATTCTCTCTCCTGACCACCAGGGGATGACTCCTCTGGTTGTATAGAAGTCTATGCTTCATGTGTTAAAGCTGCATTCTCTCTCCTGACCACCAGGGGGTGACTCCTCTGGTTGTATAGAAGTCTATATAAATGACTCTACTTCTCTTGATGTATTCCCTCAGTAAACATTGTAAACATGAGTTTATGTCTCAATCTCTAGTTTCAAGTCTTCTTCAATACAGCATGATGTTCATTTAGTAAATTATGGTCATTTAGAGTCAAACAGACCATAAAGCAGGGGACGCTTTAGGGGCGGGGCTACAAGGTGATTGACAGGTCACTATGGCTACAATAACCCAGGCCTTTCAACGTCACTCTTATGGTCACTTTCGTTCACCGTTTGTAAAAAGTCAAGATGGCCACGGTCGTAATCCAAGATGGCGACGGACTAAATGCAAAACTCAAGGCTTCCAAACGTCAACAAACCAACGGGTGACGTCACGATGATCTTTTGAGTACTCACTCAATCACTCACCAATGGCCTGAAGATGTTGCAGCTTTTACACATACGGTGTGGAAATGCATGCACAAACGTTTTAGCAACTCATAAACCAACTCAACATTACATGACAGCATGCTGTACACAGTGTATACCAAAACTATTTGAAGGCATCATCAAGTTTCATATTGCTGAGCAGGGTCAATAAAAAAAATGAAAATACTTTTTTGTACACCGGAAATGATTACCGCAAAAGTCGGGTTACAAGGCGCTCCGACCTCCGGTCAGTGTCCCCGCTGTGGCAAGCTAGTAGCAGCGCTAGCTAGCGGCCGCTGCTGCTGCTACTGCCCGCGTCCCCTCTGCCCGCGTCAGGTGTCGAGTCGGGGCTGGTCCTGCTACCTTCGGTGGTTGTCGGGGAGCTAGCGGAGAGCTAGCGGAAGTTAGCGGGGAACTAGCGGAGCGCTAGCAGAATCGCCAGCTGGCTACAGCGGGGAGCTAACAGGGACACTGACCGAAGGTAGTAGCGGCTTGTAACCCGACTTTTACGGTAAATGTACCACGAACCAGCGAGGTATTCCACTGAGAGAGGGGTTGCCTTTTTGTTTGAGGCCACATTGAAGAAGAAGATCCTCGTCTTTTCATTAACGAGTAATAAAAGTCACCAAAGCACCTCAAATGGACTTTTTTAATCAGAGGAAATCTCTCCTGGTTCCCTCAGACGCTCCGTCCTCTCCCTCTTCTTTCTTCTTCTCCGTCTTAAACACTTTTCCATTCTCCATCGATGCCCCCCCCCCCCCCCCCCCCCCATGCTAATCCCTCTATGATCCAATTCACTTTGTCTTAAATTAAAGCCCCCCACCCGTCCTCTCCCTTATTGTAAGTCTGCACCACACCCCCGCTCACCATTTACATCCCTGTGATAATGACAGCGCATGTCCAGTGTGCCACATCAGGTCAAGGCATAAAATAGAAAGTGTGTGTGTGTGTGTGTGTGTGTGTGTGAGAGTGAGAGAGAGAATCTCAATTAATGGGAGGGAACGCCGGTATGGACAGGAAGAGCAAAATTGGGAATTAGTGGCTCTCAGCGGAGGAGTGGAAGCAAATCAGATTTGATGACCTCACGCGTATCAGAGCAGAGCAGATTAGCTGAGCGGCGGAGTGTGTGTGAGACGAATGCTCAAGAAGCCGCAATTTGTTTTATTTTGGTAATTTCCATTTCCGCGCGAGGTATCAAGGGAGGCACTTAATAACCTTTATTTATCTTGGGGAGGCTTTTGCTTGAGCATTATTGCCTCATTTATCCCCCCCCCCCCCCCCCCCCACCCCACCCCCACACACACACACACCTCCCCCCACCGTCCTCATTCACATTCCTGTAGTTCACATAAACATGTGTTACATATATATTCACCCTCAGAGTCGCCTCATGCTCTTTTCTGCCACCACAGTTTGTTTAAAGGCCTTTTTGGAGGAATTGTTGCTTGTTGCTACAATGTGTCGATGCACCATTTTGGGCCTTACATGTTTTATTAGTGACACATTTAAACACTAGCTGTGTGTGGATGTGTCCGTCAGTTAAAGGTGGCTTCTGGGCTCAAAGACGAACAGATGTTGATGTTGGTGGTCGAAGGTTAAAGAGCAGAGGTCACTGTGACCTTGGCTGTATTTTTGTGGAGCGCCCGCTTGGACTCGAGGACGAATTCATAGTGTTTTCAGTCGAGCTCTCGTGTTTTTTTGTTCTAACTAAAGTAAAATAGTGACGCCATACAAATTACAATTTTACCGTTTCCAAAAGTTGAACTATTCACGAGTGTCCGTCTGGCCCGAGCTCTTATTTCTAGCCTCACTCAGTCCCAGCTGGACATGCATATACAGTGTGTGTGTGTGTGTGTGTGTGTGTGTGTGTGTGTGTGTGTGTGTGTGGACAGAGCAGAGCAGACGGTATATACCTGAGATATTCACTGTTCAGACAGTCTGCCTCCAGAGATAGAAGCATTACTCTTCAGCTGCAACTCTCGCTCTAATGAACACACACACACACACACACACACACACACACACACACACACACACACACACACACACACACACACACTTAGAGTGCATTGAAAGACAACTCTGCATCCCTTTTACAAAATAAACATTCTTAACATGCACGTGCACGCTTAGTACTGACATCTCTCTCTCTCTCTCTCTCTCTCTCTCCCACACACACACACACACACACACACACACACACACACACACCCTGTTGGGTAAAGGTGCACAATCCGGGCTTTAGTAAAGTGATGGTCTGAAGGTTTTGCAGGATCTTTACACCAGGGTTTATTTCCAACATTTTGCTGAATTCATGTTCTTTATATATTTCTGAAAGGTTTTCTTATTTTTTCGCGTTTTGTCTTCTTTTCCCCAAACAGCCCGGGTCAGAACGCGAAGAGGAAAAACTGCATCGAGGTTTTCAGAAAGAGATGTGCTCTCGACGCGGCAAGGAGCAAGAAATGAAATAATGCAAATAATAATAATGTGGATTAGTTATATTTGTAGTTTTTCCTGGTTGAGCGTCATTGTTCAGGTTAGACTTGGTCCAGCTGAAGGTTTACATGTTTAAATGTTCTAATGTTGAACTGCACCAACACAAGCAGGTTTCATGGTTCTGGGTTTGTTTTCTGTTTTCAGTCACTCTCCTCATGTGTCATGTCTTGTTTTACTTCCTGCCTTTGTCTTTCTTCCAACTCTTGTCTATCTCACCTGTTTTTATCACTTCATTTGTTCCTGGTGTTGTAGATGTTTTCGGACCAAAAAAAAAGTTTGGTTTAGTTCTCCGAACCTCCGTTTTTATTGTTTCCACAAAAGCTTTGAAGGCTAACATGGTAGCACAAAGGCTATAAAGGCTAACACGATAGCACAAAAGCTATGAAGGCTAATGCGGTAGCACAAAGGCTATAAAGGCTAACACGATAGCACAAGGGCTATGAAGGCTAACGCGGAAGCGCAAAGGCTATGAAGGCTAACGCGGAAGCACAAAGGCTATGAAGGCTAACACGGTAGCACACAGGCTATAAAGGCTAACCCATAGCATAAAGGCTTTAAAAGCTAACGTGGTAGCATAGAGGCTAACCCATTAGCACAACGGATATAAGGCTAACACGATAGCACAAAGGCTATAAAGGCTAACGTGGTAGCACAAAGGCTATAAAGGCTAATGTGGTAGCGCAAAGGCTATAAGGCTAACACGGTAGCAAAAAGGCTATAAAGGCTAACACGGTAGCATACAGGCTTTAAAGGCTAACGCGGTAGCACAAATGCTATAAAGGCTAACGTGGTAGCATAGGGTAACCCAGTGAGCCAAAGAAGCGGATACAAACTGAAATCTTAACCGTTAACTTTCATGACATCTGTTTTGCTCGTATTCATATAATAGTTGAAGAGTTGTATTCTTACATCTCTGAAAAAGAAAGCGAAGGAAACAACAACAACAACAACAACAACAACAAAATGACCAGCGTCCCGGCTGACGGACTGCTGTTAGCCAGCATGTTTCTCTGCATCACACGCTGCTCTCTGATTGGCCGCTGCCTCACTTTTGCTGCCGGCCTGTTTTTGGTTCGAGCTTTTGTCCCGTTAAGCTCACCTTTTGTTCTGTGTGTCCTGCATCTGGGTCACCTGAGTGTGTGTGTGTGTGTGTGTGTGTGTGTGTGTGTGTGTGTGTGTGTGTGTGTGTGTGTGAGTGTGAGAAAGAGGTTTTTTCATCAAATTGACAGCACTTTTCATAGCCGTCATTGTCGAGGCTGATGGTTTCCACTGTGAAAAGGTTCTGCACTGAGCGACTGAAGAACTGCAATTTAGAAAATTGAGAAACCTTTAAGGAGTAAGAAGGTCTTGTGATGTGAACAAATACCTCAGTGTAGTCCTGGTCCTCTAGAGACCTCAGTCTAGTCCTGGTCCTCTATAGACCTCAATGACTCCTGGTCCTCTAGAGACCTCAGTGTAGTCCTGGTCCTCTAGAGACCTCAATGACTCCTGGTCCTCTAGAGACCTCAGTCTAGTCCTGGTCCTCTATAGACCTCAGTCTAGTCCTGGTCCTCTAGAGACCTCAGTCTAGTCCTGGTCCTCTAGAGACCTCAGTGTAGTCCTGGTCCTCTAGAGACCTCAGTCTAGTCCTGGTCCTCTAGAGACCTCAATGACTCCTGGTCCTCTAGAGACCTCAGTCTAGTCCTGGTCCTCTATAGACCTCAGTCTAGTCCTGGTCCTCTAGAGACCTCAGTCTAGTCCTGGTCCTCTAGAGACCTCAATGACTCCTGGTCCTCTAGAGACCTCATTCTAGTCCTGGTCCTCTAGAGACCTCAGTCTAGTCCTGGTCCTCTAGAGACCTCAGTCTAGTCCTGGTCCTCTAGAGACCTCAGTGTAGTCCTGGTCCTCTAGAGACCTCAGTCTAGTCCTGGTCCTCTAGAGACCTCAGTGTATTCCTGGTCCTCTAGAGACCTCATTCTAGTCCTGGTCTTCTAGAGACCTCAGTCTAGTCCTGGTCCTCTATAGACCTCAGTCTAGTCCTGGTCCTCTATAGACCTCAGTGTAGTCCTGGTCCTCTAGAGACCTCAGTCTAGTCCTGGTCCTCTAGAGACCTCAGTCTAGTCCTGGTCCTCTATAGACCTCAGTGTAGTCCTGGTCCTCTAGAGACCTCAGTGTAGTCCTGGTCCTCTAGAGACCTCAGTCTAGTCCTGGTCTTCTAGAGACCTCAGTGTATTCCTGGTCCTCTAGAGACCTCAGTCTAGTCCTGGTCCTCTATAGGCCTCAGTCTAGTCCTGGTCCTCTATAGGCCTCAGTCTAGTCCTGGTCCTCTAGAGACCTCAATGACTCCTGGTCCTCTAGAGACCTCAGTGTAGTCCTGGTCCTCTATAGGCCTCAGTCTAGTCCTGGTCCTCTATAGACCTCAGTCTAGTCCTGGTCCTCTATAGGCCTCAGTCTAGTCCTGGTCCTCTATAGGCCTCAGTCTAGTCCTGGTCCTCTAGAGACCTCAATGACTCCTGGTCCTCTAGAGACCTCAGTCTAGTCCTGGTCCTCTATAGACCTCAGTCTAGTCCTGGTCCTCTAGAGACCTCAATGACTCCTGGTCCTTTATAGACCTCAGTACCTCTTTAGTCCACAGGGGGCGCCAGAACCAACACAAGATGGAAGTGTGTGAGCTCGTTGGCGCCCTCTTGGCGTTGATGAATATTCAAAACAGTCAAACCCTTGAAAGTATTTTATACTTCCCATAATTATAATAGGAATAAAACTTCTTCTGAAACGCTTAAAAACAAAAGATTAAAGAACCATTATTAATGAATGTCTTAATAATCCACCTGCTGGGTTTCAGACAGCTCCTCCGCTGCTCCTCTCGTCGTTAACGCAGCGAGAAGCTGTTGATATTTTGGGGTGAATCTGACAAGATGAAGCCCCGCCCACCAGACTCAGTTTGTAGGACGCTATGTTACCGTCCCTCGGGAGTATTTTTAATAAGCGATCAGTAATTGGTTCCCGTAACACCTGGGACCGGTTACCGGGCGGGAAACACGACCGCCATGTTTTACATGTCGGGAGAGGACATGCATGGCCCACGTACACACACATTAACATACGACTGTGTGTGTGTGTGTGTGTGCACAGCTAACACACAGATATGTAAAGCACAGAATACACACACACACACACACACACACACACACACACACACACACACACACACATTCACATGCAGAGTCGAGGGAGGAAATGCATTCACTTAGCCGTGAGACGCTTCCCACTGTGATTATTAATTACATTCTCCTTCCCTTGCCACCTGTGTGTGTGTGTGTGTGTGTGTGTGTGTGTGTGTGTGTGTGTGTGTGAAAACTTTCCATCACATCCGGCTTGCATCCATGCAGTAAAGCACATTCTGCTTCCTTCTCTACTTCTTTTCCTCTCCTTCTTTTCCTCCTCTTCATCCATCCTCCTCTCCCCCTCCCCTCCTCTTCGTCACACTGTATCATCTTCCTCATTAGCTCTCTCCATCACTCTTTCCGTCAGCCTCCGTCTCTGAAAAGTAACGACCCGGCTTCTCGGCGCGGCGGGGAGGACGAGCGCCGGCAGACAGCGTCGATAATTAAAGACGTAAACGAGGAGAAAAGAAGACGTTAAGCTTCGCTGAGTAAATGCTGGGAAAGAAAGAGGATGAAGAAAGAGGAAGAGGAGAAGAGACAGAGGAGCGAAAGTGAAGATAAAAAGTTCCCAATGCCATATTTTAATCGGATTTACCCGATTGTTTACCGAATGTTGGTTCTATTTCTCTTTACCTGCATCGTGACTTTTCAAAATAAACGTCCGTATTCACAAGAAATGTACTGTTTCCGCTTATTACGCGCAACGTGTATTTTCAAAATAAAAGCCTTTGTTCACAGGAAACGGACAGTTTCCTCTTGTTACATGCAGAGTGTATTTTATTAGTTGTTTTAATTTTCAATAAATGAACAAGAAACATACAGCCCATTATGTGTATACAGTGTCTTTTCAAAATAAATCTCCAGCTTGGGTTTACTATGTGTTTAAGTTTAACTGCTTAGGTTAACAGGCTGGTTAGTGAAGCAACTTAAAACTTATCTATCTGGGATGGATGGATGGATAGATAGATAGATGGATAGATAGATACTTTATTAATCCTCAAGGGGAAATCAGCTTGCAGACACAAAAATTAAAATAACAAGGATGAAAGATGCAGCAAAACTCAATATGTACAACGAAACAGCAGAGTATTAATTTAGGAACTTTAAACAAAAGAGAAAAATGCAAAGTATGTGTAGTGTATATGAAGTGTATATAAACATAAACATGTACAGTAAGTAACAAACAACAAAAGCGGTGCCAGGGCTGTTGATGTTGATTAATTAATTACTGCACATTATGTTTTGTAATTTTGCTGTGAATGCTGGACGACACCAGTCTGTTATATTCATATAGAGAGAGACTTTATCCTGGTTGCCCAGAAGTATTTTGGTTCCATGTATGTGGAGTTTTCCTCACAGGGACAGTCCAGCTCTTATTGGAGCTCATGCAACACCAACGCCCCAGAAATGACATCAAAGGAGCCGACCACTCCACTGTCACATTTTACATTTTATTACTTTGTGACAATTGCTGCCTGGATTGTGTTCCCTGGCATTTATTATCTTAGTTGCATTGTGTTATTGGAAATTTAGTAATTTCAGGCTCCCATATGAAAATGAGCCTCTCTGGCTCACTTACAGTTTTACTGTTGATTAGTGTGCATTGTCCCTGCAAAATAAACAATTAAATACAAATGTAAAAATGAATCCACGATGCAAGCCGTAGAGGTGTTACACTCTGGATATCCGACCACGTGCTGCCTTTTCTTCATATCATTCATATTTGTTTAATTCAATTATTTCAAACGCACTGATTGACCAGGAGGCCGCTGTCCGTTTGCGTGTGAAACAAGAAGTAAATGTTGAATTATTTTGCACATAACATTCCAAAGTTTCTTTAACCCAAATGTCGATCTTTTCCTAAACCTAAACCTACCTCAGTCGTTGTGTTGCCTAAACCGATTCCACTGTTTACTGTGAAGCAGTTTCCTGTGAAGACGGACGTTTATTTTCAGAGTGGAATGCGAGTCGTCGGCCTTCGTGAGACGTCACATGACCCGTTGTCCCGCCTCTCCGCCGACAGCAGCTGTGATTGTCTCCCGCCAGCCAGCAGAGGATAAGTGGTCAAAGAGAACGGATGAATGGGAAAAAGCTGGTTTTCAGGGGGTCGGCACTTCATTTGGCATTAGCCGACAGAAACACAAAAACAAACAAACAATGGCCCGACGTGCGTTTGCCAATGTTGACGCTTCAATATGCAAGAAGCCCTCGAGAAGCCGCGGCAGAACGCATCACAATTAACCCCTCTCTGTTCCTTTCAAGCCGCTTCACTTGTCATTAATGTCCAATCTCTTCCTCTCTCCTTCTCATGTACTCCCCTCTGTGCTGCTGGATGATCCATCTGTTCACTGAAGCCCTTCGCCTCTCGCTCTCCGTCAGCCTCCATTCCCTTTTTGTTTTCCCCTCTCAGAATTACCTTCGCCGCGGTGGTCAGTAAGTGTTTGTTTCACATATGAGCAACACACAATTAAAGACGTTAGTGTTCTAGGGTTAAAGGTTAGTGTTCTAGGGTTAAAGACGTTAGTGTTCTAGGGTTAAAGATGTTAGTGTTCTAGGGTTAAAGGTTAGTGTTCTAGAGTTAAAGACATTAGTGTTCTAGGGTTAAAGATGTTAGTGTTCGAGGGTTAAAGGTTAGTGTTCTAGAGTTAAAGACATTAGTGTTCTAGGGTTAAAGACGTTAGTGTTCTAGGGTTAAAGGTTAGTGTTCTAGAGTTAAAGACATTAGTGTTCTAGGGTTAAAGATGTTAGTGTTCTAGGGTTAAAGGTTAGTGTTCTAGAGTTAAAGACATTAGTGTTCTAGGGTTAAAGACATTAGTGTTCTAGGGTTAAAGATGTTAGTGTTCGAGGGTTAAAGGTTAGTGTTCTAGAGTTAAAGACATTAGTGTTCTAGGGTTAAAGACGTTAGTGTTCTAGGGTTAAAGGTTAGTGTTCTAGAGTTAAAGACATTAGTGTTCTAGAGTTAAAGACATTAGTGTTCTAGAGTTAAAGACATTAGTGTTCTAGGGTTAAAGACGTTAGTGTTCTAGGGTTAAAGGTTAGTGTTCTAGAGTTAAAGACGTTAGTGTTCTAGGGTTAAAGACGTTAGTGTTCTAGGGTTAAAGGTTAGTGTTCTAGAGTTAAAGACGTTAGTGTTCTAGGGTTAAAGACGTTAGTGTTCTAGGGTTAAAGGTTAGTGTTCTAGAGTTAAAGACGTTAGTGTTCTAGGGTTAAAGACGTTAGTGTTCTAGGGTTAAAGGTTAGTGTTCTAGAGTTAAAGACATTAGTGTTCTAGGGTTAAAGATGTTAGTGTTCTAGGGTTAAAGGTTAGTGTTCTAGAGTTAAAGACATTAGTGTTCTAGGGTTAAAGATGTTAGTGTTCTAGAGTTAAAGACATTAGTGTTCTAGGGTTAAAGACATTAGTGTTCTAGGGTTAAAGGTTAGTGTTCTAGAGTTAAATACATTAGTGTTCTAGGGTTAAAGATGTTAGTGTTCTAGGGTTAAAGACATTAGTGTTCTAGGGTTAAAGACATTAGTGTTCTAGAGTTAAAGGTTAGTGTTCTAGGGTTAAAGGTTAGTGTTCTAGGGTTAAAGACGTTAGTGTTCTAGGGTTAAAGACATTAGTGTTCTAGAGTTAAAGGTTAGTGTTCTAGGGTTAAAGGTTAGTGTTCTAGGGTTAAAGACGTTAGTGTTCTAGGGTTAAAGGTTAGTGGTCTAGAGTTAAAGACATTAGTGTTCTAGGGTTAAAGACGTTAGTGTTCTAGGGTTAAAGGTTAGTGGTCTAGGGTTAAATACGTTAGTGTTCTAGGGTTAAAGACATTAGTGTTCTAGGGTTAAAGACATTAGTGTTCTAGGGTTAAAGACGTTAGTGTTCTAGGGTTAAAGACATTAGTGTTCTAGAGTTAAATACGTTAGTGTTCTAGGGTTAAAGACGTTAGTGTTCTAGGGTTAAAGACATTAGTGTTCTAGAGTTAAAGACGTTAGTGTTCTAGGGTTAAAGGTTAGTGTTCTAGAGTTAAAGACATTAGTGTTCTAGGGTTAAAGATGTTAGTGTTCTAGGGTTAAAGACGTTAGTGTTCTAGGGTTAAAGACACTAGTGTTCTAGAGTTAAAGACGTTAGTGTTCTAGGGTTAAAGACATTAGTGTTCTAGGGTTAAAGACGTTAGTGTTCTAGGGTTAAAGGTTAGTGTTCTAGAGTTAAAGACATTAGTGTTCTAGGGTTAAATACATTAGTGTTCTAGGGTTAAAGGTTAGTGTTCTAGAGTTAAAGACGTTAGTGTTCTAGGGTTAAAGACGTTAGTGTTCTAGGGTTAAAGGTTAGTGTTCTAGAGTTAAAGACGTTAGTGTTCTAGGGTTAAAGACGTTAGTGTTCTAGGGTTAAAGGTTAGTGTTCTAGAGTTAAAGACATTAGTGTTCTAGGGTTAAAGATGTTAGTGTTCTAGGGTTAAAGACGTTAGTGTTCTAGGGTTAAAGACACTAGTGTTCTAGAGTTAAAGACGTTAGTGTTCTAGGGTTAAAGACATTAGTGTTCTAGGGTTAAAGACGTTAGTGTTCTAGGGTTAAAGGTTAGTGTTCTAGAGTTAAAGACATTAGTGTTCTAGGGTTAAATACATTAGTGTTCTAGGGTTAAAGGTTAGTGTTCTAGAGTTAAAGACGTTAGTGTTCTAGGGTTAAAGACGTTAGTGTTCTAGGGTTAAAGGTTAGTGTTCTAGAGTTAAAGACGTTAGTGTTCTAGGGTTAAAGACGTTAGTGTTCTAGGGTTAAAGGTTAGTGTTCTAGAGTTAAAGACATTAGTGTTCTAGGGTTAAAGGTTAGTGTTCTAGAGTTAAAGACATTAGTGTTCTAGGGTTAAAGACGTTAGTGTTCTAGGGTTAAAGACGTTAGTGTTCTAGAGTTAAAGACATTAGTGTTCTAGGGTTAAAGATGTTAGTGTTCTAGGGTTAAAGACGTTAGTGTTCTAGGGTTAAAGACATTAGTGTTCTAGAGTTAAAGACGTTAGTGTTCTAGGGTTAAAGATGTTAGTGTTCTAGGGTTAAAGGTTAGTGTTCTAGGGTTGAAGATGTTAGTGTTCTATGGTTAAAGACGTTAGTGTTCTAGGGTTAAAGGTTAGTGTTCTAGGGTTAAAGGTTAGTGTTCTAGGGTTAAAGATGTTAGTGTTCTAGGGTTAAAGACATTAGTGTTCTAGGGTTAAAGACGTTAGTGTTCTAGGGTTAAAGGTTAGTGTTCTAGGGTTAAAGATGTTAGTGTTCTAGGGTTAAAGGTTAGTGTTCTAGGGTTAAAGATGTTAGTGTTCTAGGGTTAAAGGTTAGTGTTCTAGGGTTAAAGACATTAGTGTTCTAGGGTTAAAGGTTAGTGTTCTAGGGTTAAAGGTTAGTGTTCTAGGGTTAAAGACGTTAGTGTTCTAGGGTTAAAGGTTAGTGTTCTAGGGTTAAAGATGTTAGTGTTCTAGGGTTAAAGACATTAGTGTTCTAGGGTTAAAGATGTTAGTGTTCTAGGGTTAAAGGTTAGTGTTCTAGGGTTAAAGACGTTAGTGTTCTAGGGTTAAAGACATTAGTGTTCTAGGGTTAAAGACGTTAGTGTTCTAGGGTTAAAGGTTAGTGTTCTAGGGTTAAAGATGTTAGTGTTCTATGGTTAAAGACGTTAGTGTTCTAGGGTTAAAGGTTAGTGTTCTAGGGTTAAAGACGTTAGTGTTCTAGGGTTAAAGACGTTAGTGTTCTAGGGTTAAAGGTTAGTGTTCTAGAGTTAAAGATGTTAGTGTTCTAGGGTTAAAGACATTAGTGTTCTAGGGTTAAAGACATTAGTGTTCTAGGGTTAAAGACGTTAGTGTTCTAGGGTTAAAGACATTAGTGTTCTAGGGTTAAAGACGTTAGTGTTCTAGGGTTAAAGACATTAGTGTTCTAGGGTTAAAGACGTTAGTGTTCTAGGGTTAAAGACATTAGTGTTCTAGGGGTAAAGGTTAGTGTTCTAGGGGTAAAGGTTAGTGTTCTAGGGTTAAAGACATTAGTGTTCTAGGGGTAAAGGTTAGTGTTCTAGGGGTAAAGGTTAGTGTTCTAGGGTTAAAGACATTAGTGTTCTAGGGTTAAAGACATTAGTGTTCTAGGGGTAAAGGTTAGTGTTCTAGGGGTAAAGGTTAGTGTTCTAGGGTTAAAGACATTAGTGGTCTAGGGTTAAAGACATTAGTGTTCTAGGGTTAAAGACATTAGTGTTCTAGGGTTAAAAGTTAGTGTTCTAGGGGTAAAGACATTAGTGTTCTAGGGGTAAAGACATTAGTGTTCTAGGGGTAAAGACATTAGTGTTCTAGGGTTAAAAGTTAGTGTTCTAGGGGTAAAGACATTAGTGTTCTAGGGGTAAAGACATTAGTGTTCTAGGGGTAAAGACATTAGTGTTCTAGGGTTAAAAGTTAGTGTTCTAGGGGTAAAGACATTAGTGTTCTAGGGGTAAAGACATTAGTGTTCTAGGGTTAAAGACATTAGTGTTCTAGGGGTAAAGACATTAGTGTTCTAGGGGTAAAGACATTAGTGTTCTAGGGTTAAAGGTTAGTGTTCTAGGGTTAAAGATGTTAGTGTTCTCGGGTTGAAGACGTTAGTGTTCTAGGGTTAAAGGTTAGTGTTCTAGGGTTAAAGATGTTAGTGTTCTAGGGTTAAAGGTTAGTGTTCTAGGGTTAAAGATGTTAGTGTTCTAGGGTTAAAGACATTAGTGTTCTAGGGTTAAAGGTTAGTGTTCTAGGGTTAAAGGTTAGTGTTCTAGGGTTAAATACGTTAGTGTTCTAGGGTTAAAGGTTAGTGTTCTAGGGTTAAAGATGTTAGTGTTCTAGGGTTAAAGACATTAGTGTTCTAGGGTTAAAGATGTTAGTGTTCTAGGGTTAAAGGTTAGTGTTCTAGGGTTAAAGACGTTAGTGTTCTAGGGTTAAAGACATTAGTGTTCTAGGGTTAAAGATGTTAGTGTTCTAGGGTTAAAGATGTTAGTGTTCTAGGGTTAAAGACATTAGTGTTCTAGGGTTAAAGACATTAGTGTTCTAGGGTTAAAGATGTTAGTGTTCTAGGGTTAAAGGTTAGTGTTCTAGGGTTAAAGACGTTAGTGTTCTAGGGTTAAAGGTTAGTGTTCTAGAGTTAAAGATGTTAGTGTTCTAGGGTTAAAGATGTTAGTGTTCTAGGGTTAAAGACGTTAGTGTTCTAGGGTTAAAGACATTAGTGTTCTAGGGTTAAAGATGTTAGTGTTCTAGGGTTAAAGGTTAGTGTTCTAGGGTTAAAGACGTTAGTGTTCTAGGGTTAAAGGTTAGTGTTCTAGAGTTAAAGATGTTAGTGTTCTAGGGTTAAAGACATTAGTGTTCTAGGGTTAAAGACATTAGTGTTCTAGGGGTAAAGGTTAGTGTTCTAGGGGTAAAGGTTAGTGTTCTAGGGTTAAAGACATTAGTGTTCTAGGGTTAAAGACATTAGTGTTCTAGGGTTAAAAGTTAGTGTTCTAGGGGTAAAGACATTAGTGTTCTAGGGGTAAAGACATTAGTGTTCTAGTTAAAGACGTTAGTGTTCTAGGGGTAAAGACATTAGTGTTCTAGGGTTAAAGACATTAGTGTTCTAGGGGTAAAGACATTAGTGTTCTAGGGTTAAAGACATTAGTGTTCTAGGGGTAAAGACATTAGTGTTCTAGGGGTAAAGACATTAGTGTTCTAGGGGTAAAGACATTAGTGTTCTAGGGTTAAAGATGTTAGTGTTCTAGGGGTAAAGACATTAGTGTTCTAGGGTTAAAGACATTAGTGTTCTAGGGGTAAAGACATTAGTGTTCTAGGGGTAAAGACATTAGTGTTCTAGGGGTAAAGATGTTAGTGTTCTAGGGGTAAAGACATTAGTGTTCTAGGGTTAAAGACATTAGTGTTCTAGGGGTAAAGACATTAGTGTTCTAGGGTTAAAGACATTAGTGTTCTAGGGGTAAAGACATTAGTGTTCTAGGGGTAAAGACATTAGTGTTCTAGGGGTAAAGACATTAGTGTTCTAGGGGTAAAGACATTAGTGTTCTAGGGTTAAAGACATTAGTGTTCTAGGGGTAAAGGCCGAGCCGTCTGTTTGATGCCCTCACGCTCGTGTTTACGCTCACAGTCGGTCCTGAAGAGCTGACTCTGTGTTCCTGAGTGTCTTTAAGGAGATGAGAGAAGAGGACGGACAAGGGAAAATGAAAAAAAAAAAAAAAAAAAAGCGAGAGAGGAGGAGAAACGCGTCAAAGAAGACGGAGGGAGCGAAGGTGAAAGTGGAGAGCGAACAAAGGACGCCGAGGGAGGTGATGGAGGGAGAGCGAGGACATTAGTGGAAGACAGGGGAGATGGAGAAGAGGGGAAAGAAGGAAGGAAGGGAGGAAGGAAGGGAGAAGGCAGGAGTCCTGAGAGGGGGAGAAATAGAAATAACCGCAGGGAAAGCACCAGTGAAAGGGTGAGCTAGAGAGCGACAGCGGGGGAGGAGAGGGAGGGCCGAGAGAGAGACAACACAAAGGATGAAGAGAATGAATGGAGGGATGGAAGCAGCAGCTTAGAGATTAGCATGACTATTAACTGCTGTCTGACTGCGGTGCTCATTAAAGTCCACTGCAGAGACGCTTCTTTTTCCTGACTGCTTCACTCTGCTGCTGCTGCGGTGTGTGTGTGTGTGTGTGTGTTTGCATTTGTGCACATCCATGCATGTATCACACGTGTTGGGCCCCTGTGAAAGGCCCTCGTGCCTCACGCTGTGTGGCAGGGCGGTCTGGAGGTGGGAGGGGCTTAAGTGGGAGGGGCTTCAGGCCAGCTGAGATATGGTGTCAAAGATTAGCAGACGCGGTGGGGAAGGTGACACCAGGTGCCAACAGGACGAGCTTCCAGGCAGGCCACTGCAGCACGGGTGGTCCAGGGTTGTGTCTATATGTGTGTGTGTGTGTGTGTGTGTGTGTGTGTGTGCGTGTGTTTAGGAGAGAATATAATACTTAAATTTATAAACGCCACAGAGTCCAACATGTCCAGCATGATGTTCATTTAGTAAATTATGGTCATTTAGAGTTAAACAGACCATAAAGCAGGGGATGCTTTAGGGGTGGGGCTACAAGGTGATTGACAGGTCGACACAGAGACGTATACGGTGTCCCTACCTCACTCCTCCTCATTCCAAATATGGTCACTTCCTGTTCAATGGTTGTAAAATAAAAAACATGGGAACAGCGAAATCGCTGAACTCAAAGCTTCATAACATCAGTTCATAAATCATCAATAAGAAATCCACTTATTTTCACGCTGTGGTGTCGACCAATCAGGGGCCACCAGGAACATCTGAATATATTACACACACACACACACACACCACCGCAGACACACCATACAGGCAGTGCTATTTTATTAATCATCACACATTCCTGCCACACTGTATGACTTAATTCATAGGCAACATGATTTTTCATTTTAATATGCTTTGTTTTCACTATTGGAGTTGCAGGAGGGGGCGCTCCAGCGCTCCTTTACAGACGACACGCCTCCGTCACCGTTCAAGTGTCCTTACGTGAGAGTCAATGAAGTGCATATGAACAAATACATTATTAACATACCCTAGACATCATAATGCTGGAGCTGTCTCACATGCCTCCTCCATTGGTATGAGCATGTGCATGTCTGTGTCTCACATCATATCATACTAGTACATTGTGAGCAGTTTGATTGCATCAAACACTGTTTGCTGCCACTGCTACTGTAGTTCTAATAATACCGGCTTCCTGCTACGGAGCAGCCATCCGGGCGACATATTAGGGCGCTTACAAGAGGGCGCTACAAGAGGGCGCTACAAGGTGGCGTTACAAGGTGGCGTTACAAGGTGGCGTTACAAGGTGGCGTTACAAGGTGGCGTTACAAGTTGGCGCTACAAGGTGGCGTTACAAGGTGGCGTTACAAGTTGGCGCTACAAGGTGGCGTTACAAGGTGGCGTTACAAGGTGGCGTTACAAGGTGGCGTTACAAGGTGGCGTTACAAGGTGGCGTTACAAGTTGGCGCTACAAGGTGGCGCTACAAGGTGGCGCTACAAGGTGGCGCTACAAGGTGGCGTTACAAGGTGGCGTTACAAGGTGGCGTTACAAGGTGGCGTTACAAGGTGGCGTTACAAGGTGGCGCTACAAGGTGGCGCTACAAGGTGGCGTTACAAGGTGGCGTTACAAGGTGGCGTTACAAGGTGGCGTTACAAGGTGGCGCTACAAGGTGGCGTTACAAGGTGGCGTTACAAGGTGGCGCTACAAGGTGGCGTTACAAGGTGGCGTTACAAGGTGGCATTACAAGGTGGCATTACAAGGTGGCGCTACAAGGTGGCGCTACAAGGTGGCGCTACAAGGTGGCGCTACAAGGTGGCGCTACAAGGTGGCGCTACAAGGTGGCGTTACAAGGTGGCGTTACAAGGTGGCGTTACAAGGTGGCGTTACAAGGTGGCGCTACAACGTGGCGTTACAAGGTGGCGCTACAACGTGGCGCTACAAGGTGGCGCTACAAGGTGGCGTTACAACGTGGCGTTACAAGGTGGCGCTACAACGTGGCGCTACAACGTGGCGTTACAAGGTGGCGCTACAAGGTGGCGCTACAAGGTGGCGCTAACAACGTGGCGCTACAAGGTGGCGCTAACAACGTGGCTCTAACAACGTGGCGCTAACAACGTGGCTCTAACAACGTGGCGCTAACAACATGGCGCTAAAAACGTGGTGCTACATGGTGGCGCTACATGGTGGCGCTACATGGTGGCGCTACATGGTGGTGCTAAAACAGGCGCTACAAGGTGGCGCTACAAGGTGGTGCTAACAACGTGGCACTAACAACGTGGCGCTAACAACGTGGCGCTAACAACGTGGCGCTAACAACGTGGCGCTAACAACGTGGCAATATACATCATAATGCTGGAGCTGTCTCACATGCCTCCTCCATTGGTATGAGCATGTGCATGTCTGTGTCTCACATCATATCATACTAGTACATTGTGTGCAGTTTGATTGCATCAAACACTGTTTGCTGCCACTGCTACTGTAGTTCTAATAATACCCGCCTTCCTGCTCCGGAGCAGCCATCCGGGCGACATATTAGGGCAGGGCCGAGCGGCTCCTGACTGGCAGATAGACAGCTGCTGGCTGTATAGGTCAGGTTACGGATGAGCAGCACGACATAAGAGATGTAAAAATAAACAGGGAGAGAGTGCAGCAGAGAGAGAGAGAGTAACAAAGAGAGGGAGTGAGGCGGGTGGGAATGGAGCTGATAAGGGGAGGAAGACAGAGGCTGAGACGAACTGAGTAGAGAGATAGAGGAAGACGTATAAAGTGGTACCTTGAAGAAACAAAAGGGTCGAGGCGACACCGACCACGAGAGAGACTGACAGGGAAAATAAGTTTTGTACTTTGTCCACAGAGCCTTATCAGCTGAACGTGTGTGTGTGTGTGTGTGTGTGTGTGTGTGTGTGTGTGTGTGTGTGTGTTCGTGCAGATGCACCCCAGTCTCCAGAAAGAAATGTTGGCACTGTACAATCCTGCAAAAAACGCGGGCCACGTTGCATGTGGATGTTTCTGAACCACGAAAAAGTTTCATGAATAAGTTTCTTATCAGCCTGGCGTCACGCTAGCTGGAACACACAACTACTTGGTTAGCGTTGTGAAGCGAAACACAACTACTTGGTTTACAATGAGGAGCTACGACGCAGCGAGTTAATACATTTATAGAGCACTCATATTCTACATGTATTGAATATTGGGGGCGGGGCTTGAAAATGGTTGATTCAAGCTTGGCAATGTGATGCTGCAGTCATTGCCCTGGTTCTCTTCAACATTTTGTGGAAAAACAAGTTCCTTCTGAGAAAGGTTGTTCAGAAATCCCACGTTATCACCAACTTTAAATGTGTGTATGAATCCAGCAAAGATCACTCTATCTGACTGTAGCGGACTGGACCCACAACACTGCAATGCTGCTAAACGCACTTTTTAAGAGTTTCAAGTTAGTATGTGGCATATGGTGTATAAAATATACGTTTCATATTCATTCACATCATCTGCTCTCTCATCAATCTTTTCATCCCAAAATTTGTCTCATCTTTAAAGAAATGTTAAGAAATGTGTTTCTTCCATCTCATCTGGTGGAACTGAGCAGATGGGTTGGGATGGATAACGATTTCAAAGTTACAGTTTCTGCACATGTTTCAGAGCCAGAAGATAAAAGTGTAGCTTAATTTGTTCATTCATACCCTCCATTCATTAATACAGTTTCTGGAGGAATGATTCTTCATTTTAAATATGTGGACTTCAAAGTTATTGCATGTTAAACAAACAACAGCGGCTTGAATTATAAGCCGCTATATTGCCTGCGCCGCCGCTGCCCAAGTCAGGCTGGTCCCGCTACCTTTGGTGGTTGTCGGGGAGCTAGCTGCTGCAGCTAGCGCTGACAACACTTTTTATTTTGTGCTGAATTTTCAGTGTTGTTTACTTGAGCTCAAACAGTGCAGGGCAGCAACCGGGGAGGCGCGATGGAAAACAGGTCCGCGCTACAGGTCAGCGCTAGCTCGCAAGCTAACAGAAGGCGCTAGTTAGCTACAGTGAGAACACTCGTGAAGGGGATTTGGGAAGATTTCACGTGAATTTTGTATGTCTCTGCAACTGCTGCTAAATTTAGAATCGGAAAAATCCACAAATCAGCCGCACCGATATATAAACTGCACGGGTCAAAGTTGAGAGGCTTATAACCCGCATTTTACGCTACATTGATTTACATTAATTTCCTGGAGACTTAAACTAACTCTAAACATAATCCTTACCTTCACCCTAACTTGAAGTCTTCCCGCTGAAGTGTAATGATTTACGTTATGAGGATCCATGAGCTTTCACTATCAGCTTAATTTCCCCTGTTGACACGATCAAGGGCTGAGAGCTCGTGATGAATAAGAAGATGAAATAATTAAAATGATCTCGTTAATTAAACAAAAGGTTTTAGCTGTCATCACAGTGTGAGGCCAATTTCTCCGACAGAGCAAACATTCGGTCTCCACAACACGTCATGTGTCATATATCAAGAAATGAATGGGAGCGTGGGCTGCATGCCCAGCTGTAGTAATTGATGCACATGTAGTCGAGGTTTATTAATCAAAGCGGTGATTTAAAATGAGAAACATGCAAAGGAGAGAGACAAAGCCCTCTTTCCTTTCTCGCTGCTGTTATTTGGACTTCCGTCTCTACTTTGATCAAAGTTTCTATTTTTATGGAAAAACGAAAACGAACGCAGAGTGAAGCTGAAGAGACAGTGTCTTAAAACCGGCATTCTTTCTCCTGACCACCAGGGGGCGACTCCTCTGGTTGTATAGAAGTCTATGCTTCATGTGTTAAAGCTGCATTCTCTCTCCTGACCACCAGGGGGCGACTCCTCTGGTTGTATAGAAGTCTATGCTTCATGTGTTAAAGCTGCATTCTCTCTCCTGACCACCAGGGGGCGACTCCTCTGGTTGTATAGAAGTCTATGCTTCATGTGTTAAAGCTGCATTCTCCTCTGGTTGTATAGAAGTCTATGCTTCATGTGTTAAAGCTGCATTCTCTCTCCTGACCACCAGGGGGCGACTCCTCTGGTTGTATAGAAGTCTATGATTCATGTGTTACCAGGGGGTGACTCCTCTGGTTGTATAGAAGTATATGCTCCATGTGTTAAAGCTGCATTCTCTCTCCTGACCACCAGGGGGTGACTCCTCTGGTTGTATAGAAATATATGCTCCATGTGTTAAAGCTGCATTCTCTCTCCTGACCACCAGGGGGCGACTCCTCTGGTTGTATAGAAGTATATGCTCCATGTGTTAAAGCTGCATTCTCTCTCCTGACCACCAGGGGGTGACTCCTCTGGTTGTATAGAAGTATATGCTCCATGTGTTAAAGCTGCATTCTCTCTCCTGACCACCAGGGGGTGACTCCTCTGGTTGTATAGAAGTATATGCTCCATGTGTTAATTTAGACCATAATCACTGGTCCACAGTTTGTTGTGAAACGATCATTCAATGATGATGTGATTGTCACGTAACTTGTTCAGTGATTGAAAAATGATTAAAATGATGAAAAGAAGCAATTTTGTTGCCCAATCTTTTCTGAGGTTCCTGTAAAGGCGGAGGTTTCTTTTGAAAACACTGAATGAATGTAACGAGCGACAATTGACACGTTATGCTGGACTTTAGCAGGAAAACGCACTGAAAAAGCAGTAAGGCCTGATTGTCCTACAAACCGTTGAATAGAGCATCTTTGTTGGGCGCTATTGAACAATATTCACAATGGCCAACGTTAGCCAGCTATCTCCATACCCGAGACCTCTATACGGATACTTGCAAGATTTAGAATGGTTACGTAATGACTCCTTATTGGATATCGTCACCTTCCTAAAATAATGGCCATGTCATTTTTTCAGGTTTTTCAGAAAACACAAAAAACTAATACCAATGTAATCGGGGTGCACGAGCTGCCTCTAGACACGGCACAACAGGCTTACTCTAATAACGGTCAAATTATGTTATGATTACTAATATTATGTTCGAGTGAGATTTTCATTGACAAAAATGCTCGCAAAAATGCTAACTAAATTGCTAGCATAAATGCTAGCTTCAAAATGCATTATTAAAAAGCTTTTTTTGACTTAGGCAAAATAAAAAGGCCTAAGTCACACTCTTTATACTACAGGGGTAGAATCACATGATCTGTTCAATGAGGATGGAGGAGATTTTACCAGAGGTGGCCAGTATCATGAGATGATTTAGGCAAGAAAATCATTTTGGTCGTAGGCCATTATTTTAGGAGGGTGACGATATATTCCTTGTCACAGGAATGATTGTCCAATCAAAGAATGGCACACTTATATTACAAAGAAGGACACACTTGGTGTTATTGGATGTGCCGTACCACCACTGGGACCGGAGGAAAGAGACGGTTTCTTTCTTAGAATAACAGGCAGTTGAGCTCAATTACCTTCGCTGGTTCATGGCCAGAAAGCATCTTCGTCTCCGCCTCCTCCGGTCTCCTCTTCAATTGGACCCCTCTCTTCTATCACATTGTGGACCTCTCCCTTCCTCCCTCTCCACTGTTTCTCTGTCTTCATCTCGACCTCTCGGCCGGTACGTGTCTCCCTCTATCTGCGTCTCTCTCTCCTCGCCGCCGCATGCCTCTCCCTTTCATCCACTCTCCAATTATCAGCTGCGTCTACCGTCTTCCCCCTCGTCCGGTCTGGCGGCGTGGAGCGGAGCGGCGGCGGCGGCAGACTGCCCACAACGTCGCCTCCTTTGATTCAGATTGATGCCGAGTGCCGTCGGGGTCAAAACCGGCGCCCGCCGCTCTCCTCAAACGGAATGAGGCAGAACATTATCGTTCTCGTTTGGGAAGTTGCTTCTTGTTTCAAGGTTGTGGATTCAGTTTCATCACCGGAGAGCATTTATCAATTCTTGGAACTAAAGCGCCTTCACGGTCGCTTGATTGCCGTATAAATCACTCTATGTGAGCGAGTCGTGCTTTTCTTTTCTCGGAGCACGTAAATATCGTTTCGATTCACAATCGGAAGTTAAATTGTTGCGTGAACAATGAGGAGAAAGAACGCGTGGGGGAGGAGTTCACACCCCGGCCGACCAATCACAGAGCGCCGTGAATGTCGGCTCGCTGGCTCGGAAAACGTATAGAGAAAGAGCCGCTATCTGATCCAACGACAGAAAGGTTTGTGTAGTCGTTTTGCATCTCATTGTAGTTTTGTGTTTTCTTTGTAGTCATTACTTAACTCCCTGGGGTATTTTGGAGTCTCCTTGTGGTCCCTTTGTGTCTCTTTTTAGTGCTTTTCAGTCTCTTTGTAGTCTTTGTGTGTCTCTTTGTGCTCATGTTGAGTCTTTTTGTAGCTGTTTTGTGCATCTTTGTAGTCATTTTGCGTCTCTTTGTAGTTATTGTGTGTCTCTTTGCGGCTGGTTTTCATCTCTTTGTCGTTTGTTTGTCTTTCTGTGTCTCTTTTTGTTTCTTTGTGGTCGCTTTGAGCTTCTTCCCGGTTGATATTTGTCCCTTTTGAGAGCATTGTTGTAGCTGGAGGCGAGGGGGCCCTGACTTTTGGGCCCCTGGACATGTGCCCAGGAGACCCCTTCAGTAATCCATCCACAGCCTTGAACGATTACATTGCAGCCTGTTTAGTGGCTGCCGCCTGCAATACTGGCCCCCATTTAAAAAAAAAAAAATTGTCCCTATTAGTCACATTGGAAAACACGGTCCATGTTGAAAAATGGGAAACACAACAGATGTAATTTAACAGACGTGCTCTTACATGCAAGAACACACACAGCACAGACACAACCCAAATGTCCCGATGTTACTCCAACACTTGGATTGACAGTCTTTAATGAGGCCCAACAGAGGCTGGTGCAGAGCAAAGTCAGAGCAGCAACAACACAACAAATAAAGAAAAGTACAATCGGGAGGCAGCAGACAAGGCCCATTTAAATAAATAAAAATAAAACTCTGGATATTGGCAGACTATCCTACGCTGGCACCACCTAAAGGAGACAAAAGGTCTGAGCGTCGATACAGAGTGTTTGTAACTGCTTCTGACAGGTGGAACGTCTTCTATGTAACTTGCTGGCAGTGGGAGAATATTCCAGTGAGCTCATCAGACAGTTCATCAATAGGACTGACAATAGTTGGGCTGTCTCTTTCCCAAGTGGGAGTCGACTGTGAATTCTTCCCCTATCTATTAAATCTCTACCTCGTGTTCCACGTCCTGCAGGAACACTGCAGCTCACACCGCGAGGCGCAGGTCTGTAACTGTGGGCTTTCTCCTGTAAATTGCTATGAGCTGCGGCATATCTATGCAAACATTCTCAGCATACCGACAAGTTGACACACACACACACACACACACACATACATTTACTCACCTTATCGCTCCCCCTCAGCCCCGAGGGTCCGCGTGCCTGGACGTACCAGGTGATTGCTCCAAGTTTGGGTAAATAAAGTTACTCCACGGAGACCGTTTGACGTTATTTGAAGACACATTTGTAAACCAGACAGGGGGGACATGCATGTGGTTTACAGAAATACCTTCAAACTGAAAATCACTGAAGCTTTATGTTAAAAAGAAAAGAAAAACTATTTTATTTTGACAGCTACTGCTAATGGATAATGTTGTTTACAGCTGATATGTGAAATCTGATTCATTGGGGCTGAAAAGTAGATCTAGTAACTTGAAGCCAGTCCATGTATTCTATGTATATTGATATAAATCCTTTCCCTTTAAATAACTCTGCAAAAGCCTCATTGGAATTGAAATCGCTCGGTCTGGAGGGCGGCGTAAAACATTGTTGAAACAATATTTACTGACAACATAAACACACATCTGTCACAGCAGTCAAGAAGCAATAAAGGAGGACAGAAAAAAAAATCCAGTTATGAAAAGAAAAGGAATGACTTCACAAAATTATCTAATATAAAAGAAATAATTATACACTCTGCATAGTCTGTTATTTTTTCTTTTCGTATTTACTTTGAGGGTTAGTGTTGTATCCTAATGTCCACAAATGTCTCCCGTAGCCTACGGCGTGTGGATGTTAGCAACTCCTGATGGCAGGTGGCACCTTAGCTCCTCCCATCAGTGTGTGAATGGGTGAATGATGTCATGCGGTGTTAAAGCGCTTTGAGTGGTCGGAAGAGTAGAAAAGATCTATACAAGTACAGCTCACCCTACCATTTACCATTACATAGGTTTATGTAACACGCTTAAGTTGTGTTTGACTTGTTAGCTAACGGCTGCTTCCGTCCACATCCAGCAGTCACAGAGCAACATCATGATTCATGAGGAGTCTTACATGTACAGTAAGTCCAATATTCTCTCTCTTTTAGCTCAGTGTTTGGTCCCCTCCACCTCCTGGGAGAAATATCTGTCTCTTTAGCTGCTAAACCCTCCGCTGTGTTCACCAGCTCGTCTCTGACTGACTGCTGTTTGCTGCTGAGCAGCTTTTTACAGCTTTTACAGCTATTTCGCTCTGTGAGCCGTGAGAATGAACCAGAACAGTGAAGTTTTGAGCTGAAAGCCACAATAAAGCCGAGTGGAGCTGATAGTTCTTCACTACCAGAGACTCTGTGTTTCATATATATTTGAAAAATATTGAGTATATCTACTTTTTTTACGTTGCTGAAGAAATTATAAATATTACTTACTATAATGTAGTCGTTTCCAACAAACTTATCTTTCAGGGGAAAGAAGCTGTGCCAATATCCTGGATATGAAGTACAACATTTCGTAAACTAACTTTAAACCCATCCATACGCCGTCAGTGAAAAACTCAGAAGTCTCAGAGTCTTAACTGTCTTCCGTGTTGTTGTGTTTTTTTTTCTGAGCTCTTGTGAAACAAAGCTATGAAATACTGCATAACTAAAGAGTTGGTGGGCAGATGGGTATGAGAAGAAAAAAGGGAGGTATTGAGGGGGAGGGTGTAAATAAACATAATGACCACTGATGTTGTTGGTTACACAACTCTAAAAAGGGTCTTCAGCTATTTCCATCTCTGGTGGGCTGCTGCAAAGTATGCAAATGTGTCTCCTCCTCCCCTGCCGAGGCTTAAGAATGCAAATAAAACAGAAGCGGCATATGTTCAGATTTAAATATGCAAGACTAATGAGCCTGCAGGAGCTAATCACCATGGCACGAGGGCAGGAAGCGGGGCGGCGGGCCACAAAAAAAAAAAGCAGAACTTTTGGCCTTTCACTCTTCAGCAGTGACAGTTACCTACGAGTGATGGAGCTGCTGACCTTTGACCCCCAGCACCTACATACACTAACCTTCTAAAGGGCGCTAGGCGGTGCTTGTTTGCTCTCCTGTGACTGTTGGTGGACTGTGTTCCTCCCGTTAGTCCACTTAACAAAGCCTCCCAAGGGTGGACTGATAATCAATGCTCGGTGGTCCCCAAGGTGAGGCGAAGAAAAACAAGACAGAGAGCCTTTTTTTTTTTTTTTTTGCGTGGCAGTGAAACAACTTGTTTGGTGTTTTCCTGACCTTGTAGTTCCCTTTGTACACAGAGCGCACAGAGAACAAGAGCAAACAAATAAATAAAGCTTTATATGTAAATAAACAGATTTAATGAGTCCCTCTCCATCCAGTAGATGTGTTTAAATCTGCATTAAATATGAACGTGTTTACAGCAGTATAACAGTCTGCATGTATCTACAGATGGGTATGAGTGACTCTTGCCGTGTTTGTTGTTCACAGCTGCGTCAAACTATGGAAAGTTTCTCCGTACGTTCATTGAAGGCACCTGAAGGCAGCAGAACACGTGTGTTGATGAAAGATGTCGGAATCCTTTCTGTCACTGCCTCCTTTTCAACTTTCTTTTTTTTGTTGCCAAAATGGCGTTTAATGTTTTATCCATAAAATGCATAACAGGTCCAATGCTTTTACAATAGGAAGTGACCATTTAATGGCTTGAGATCATAGACTGTATATAAGAAGTGGGCGTAGTCACCGTAATGTCACCCATTGGGTTTGTGCACTACGGTTTTGAATTCTCGAGTTTGCAGTTTGGCCGTCGCCATCTTGTTTTATGCAACCAGAAGACAGTAGAGGGTCATTAAAAGTACAGCCTAATGCTGAATTAGACTTTTTAACACAGCTTTAACACATGAAGTATATACTTCTATACAACCAGAGGCGGTCAGTAGAGAGAATACGGGGTTAAGACGCTTCCACATTGGCTTCTCTTTTCAGGACCAGGTGACTCCTGGGTGAGGTACAGTAGACTTCAGGTGTTCTATGCACAGAGGTTACCGTTAGCTAGTGAGTACATGTGTCAGTTCTTGAGAGCTCCCACAAGAACTCTATACCTTCCAGTGCTATTTTTGTGTTTTGCATTTGTGAACGAGTTTCCTTCTGGACTTCCCCGTCGGCCCATTTGTTCTTGTTGATACGAGCTGTTGTTCGTGTTTTGTGTTGCCTGTTATTTACAAAATCTATGTTTGTGTCTGTGCTGGAATGGCTCACATCACATCTAGTCACCGCACACTTTCCCAGAAGAACATTCACAGGTTCTCTTGTGCTGGGAGAGAATCAACAAAGCGACAAAACATCCCTCAAAATGTCTTCTGAAGAACTGCGATCGTTCCTCGTTCTCACGGCATGTACACAATAAAAATAGGGGGTTCTTAGAACTCTGGAAAAAGTTCCTCTGGACCGCAAACGTCTCATGTGGGTGTGACCACATCTTTCTCAATGTCTCCTGACGGTTATCTATTGCTGCCGGATGCCAAGCCGTGAATCAGCTGCTCCGGATGATTTATGTGGGTTAAATCCACAGTGTCCATTTCTCATATCTTCAGCAGAAATCAATGTCCTCTCAACGCTCTGACACTCACTCTGGTGTTGTGGAATGCGGGAAAAAATTAAGTCAGGTGGGCAAAGCGCTGAAGCGTCGTCTCAAAAATGAAGACAAAAGAGAAAAGGCACCGCGGGGGGAGCAGATCGAATCAATGAATATTTGAATGTGTCAGTGAGTTATTTTCAGCGTGTTCTTCTCTGCTCTCCTGAGTCACTTCACATTTTAGATCTTCATTAGATCGACGCGTAAAGCGGACATATTGCGTCCTGTTTAACTCTGTTTGCTGTTACCCAGCATTCCTCTCTAAAAATAGTCCAGCAGTGAAACACCTCCGTGTGCCCTCTGCCTACTCATTTCCACTCCTGGCAGTATGAGTCTTCGACAGACAAAGCGCGGTTTATTTATGAGCGATAATAAATATCCAGGGCCCAAAACCCTTATCTGGCACACGGAGATGCAGGCTCCATATAAAAAGCATGGCATGGTTGTTGTGTTGTAGCCTATTTAAGAAGGAATTCATCCTCGTGATCCAGAAGCAACAGGTGGTTATTCATGGCTGCAGAACAAAGTGAAGGAGTGGAGGAACTCCTGATGAACGGACAAACTCTCCCACCAGTTCTTCTGTCAACAAACTGGCCGAGCAAAGCCGGCGTCGTCCATCTGTGCGAAGCCTCCGTTCCAGATGCACCGATCGGCTTTCCAGCATGGTTTTAAAGAGATGAGCGTGTGCTTCATTCTGTTCATGTCGAGCGTTGCCACGATATTCACCGGCCGATCATGTGACATTTTAAAGAGGTTCTCTGTAATTTCTTTGACAAAATGTACATAAGAGTTCATGACATCCAGTGGAAACATCCGATCTGTGTGGATGAGACTGTCAGGAAACGGGTCCACCGAGTTCTCCAAATGGTTTTCCATCGTTTGACTGGAGCTCTTTCGATGGCGTCGTTGGAGCATTATCTCTACCGACCCATCTCGATGCACTCGAGTCCCATTAATCGCAAAACAGTAATGGATGAAAATGGGCATCAATTCTCCAGATGTTCTAGAAATGTGGTGTAGGTCTGCGCCATGTTGGGATGGAGACTTTCCAGCTTGGACCCAAATGAAGTGCTTTGTTAAGTGCTCGAGCGATGCGAGGGTCAGCCTGCAGCCAGATGTCTTCAAGCAGCTCTGCCAAAATGAGATATAGGCGCTTTTATTTGTCGAAACCTTGAATCTTAAATAATCTTTAATAAAGGTTCGATGAGGTTTGAGCACAAACACGACCGACGTGGTTTTGGTTGAAATTACTTCAAATGGTTCTGTGGTTTAATTAAAGTGTTGTTGTTGTTGTCTTATTAAGAGGACAGTCATTCAGACAGCTGAGCATTCAACACAATCATCAGAGGAATAAAAGTTTTCAGAAGACTTTTCTTCAGGCCTTCATAGCAGGAGCTCCATGTTCCTGAGGAGAGGACTCTTTTTATCTTATGAAACACCCTCAACTCACCTCAAGACCATCAGAAGGAGAACACAGGCATGAAAACGGGTCACGGGTGAAAAAGGTGAGAAGGATATTACCCCTCTAGGGGGTCCGGGGGCATGCTCCCCCGTAAGAAACATTTAAATATTCCATATTTTAAAGCATCAATCTGATGCATTTTGAGATGCTTTTTTTGCCAACCTGGGGAGAGCTGGAGAAACTTAACTTCAGCCATGAGTCAAACATGATTATGGCCTCCTTACTAAGTATTATGCAAGCCATTTCATGCCAGCCTGTCACTGGTCTAACATTTACAGTATATGAGGCACAATGTGGTAAGGGAGAGCATGGCTGCCTTTGTTAGCATCATTTATATCTTTGATGCAGAGAATGCATCTGGTGAATCCCTGCCTGTTGATTTTGGAGAATACATCTCCTAGATGAAAGGACACCTCTTGCCCTTTTATTGAGACCTTGCCTTCCAGTTTTAGCCACGACCAGTTCCAGCTGCATTTCAATCCAGCTGTTTAACAATGGCTGCATCCTTCTCCCCTAACACACTCATTCTGCAAAAATAATGTTTGTATTGGTGTTAACTTCTAGTTTAGCCTTATTCAGACCTGCCAACCTTGATATATAACCTATATATTGATAAGTCATTAAATACTCATCATGCATTATATTGCATTGCATATAATGTGTGCTGGTCAATTAGTCTAAAATTAATTTTAGACTAATTTTTACCAGCGTACTTTGACGTCAAAATGCGTATCCGCTACACAAATTGCGTACAGGTTGGCAGGTCTGCTTATTGATAGAACGGTGGACCACTTTACCTTCTGCCTTGTCAGTCCCCTCACCTCAAAATCTACCTCCTCAAAAACGGTAGCGTTAGCTAATAATTTTCCACCGGAGCTTTAGCTAGCTGGCTAACGTTGCGTTCTCTCCTGCTGTGTTCAATGTGTTCACTCTTCTCCCTTCTGGCACGCGCACCTGTTCGCAGTTCACTGAATATAAAAACATTTTCTCATCGAATCTACACGATTCACGTAGGTCACCTATTTTGGTTTCAAAACGGCGAATTTCGCCGAAAGGTGAGGCATTTTCATGTCTGGGAGAAGCACAGTGAACACACTCTCACGCATCGTCATCCAGACATCGATTACAGATCAAACTATCTCTGATAAATACTAAAAACTAAATCATATCAACTCAGACTGAGATCCACAGCTGAGACAGAGAAGAACGAGTGAACCATCCTCACTGAATCCACACTTACCTGAACTGAACAAACAGTCCAGCGCCTCTCACACATCCCACAGCGCCATCGAGCATCACCTCTATGAAAGCGTCTCTCCTGGAGTGAGCTGCAGAACGTACACCTCGTACTTGTTAGCAAAGCGTTTACTGCATTCTGTGTTGTATCGCTCGGGAGCCGGATGACCCCGTATAGCGGCTGCCCTTCACCGGACCCTGACCCTCCAGGAGAAACAATGACATCATGTCAGAACAAATCCTCCACATTAAAATAAGTCCTTTGTGATTTTCCACCCAGAACAAAATAACGAAGCATTTTTTCTGACGCGTTCCACCATCGACAGGATGACTTTGTTATGTAAAACCTTTAATAATATGATTTCACAACTCTGAGGATTTGGGTTAAATAACCCCAATGTGGTTTGGAGTAAAGGTATATATGTTAACCGCTTCACGTTGAATAGAAGCGATCTCCCACGCAGCTTTGTTTGGTAGCAAAATGGACGCCAGCTTCCGCTTCCACTGGCAGATGTGTTTTGGGATGCGTTCAAGGTCCAGGGAGAAATGCGGGCAAATGCGGGCATTTCTTGCGGCAGCAGATCTGATACTACGGTTCACAAAACGTGTAACTTGACTCATTTTGAGTGGCTGAAAGGGCTGTCAGTCTCATTTGGATGGCTTTGGACGGCTCCCATAGGCTTGTACGATTAAAAGGACGGGGTTTAGATGAAAATGTGACTTTTTTTTACACATATACGCATAATATCACAAGGGTTGCTGTATTTATATCACTTTAAATTATTCAAATAGCCCTTGTGGTTGAGGAGTTAACCCAGTTTTAAATCGGTATGATTTTCATTTTCGGAAGAAAAGGGCTTTGTTTTCAAAAGGGACAGGAGACTTCCCTCGTCATGATTACATTAATAACGACTCGGTTGAGGTTCCAGAGCGATTCAAAGAACCGTCGTTGGCTGCTGGTAGGAAACAGGAAACAGACAGCGGTCTCCTGCGGCTCAGACAGACAAGTAATGTGTGGAAATGATTCATGTTGTCTTATTAAGAGGACAGTCATTCAGACAGCTGAGCATTCAACACAATCATCAGAGGAATAAAGGTTTTCAGAAGACTTTTCTTCAGGCCTGCTCGGCTTCATAGCAGGAGCTCCATGTTCCTGAGAAGGAGAGGACTCTTTTCATATTATGAAACACCCTCAAATCACCTCAAGACCATCAGAAGGAGAAGCACAGTGAACACAGTCTCACGCATCGTCATCCAGACATCGATTACAGATCAAACTATCCTGACTGATAAATACTAAAAACTAAATAATATCAACTCAGACTGAGATCCACAGCTGAGACAGAGAAGAACTAGTACACCTCGTACTTGTACTCTCACTGCTCGTACTGCTGTTTACAGCGTATATAATGTCTTCCCACTGTGCGTCTATTGGTTGACTAAAGACATCGACTTCGCTCCACTCCAACAAAAGCCGGTGAAGGCGTCTCTCTCTCCTCGCCCACTCGGCGTAATTCTTCCTTTAAGTCTTTCTCTATCCGTCTTATTTCTCCCGGAGACGCCGAGCCTTCTTTTCTCTCCATATCTCCTTTTTTCCCTCGGCAGCTCTTCTCAGCGTGGAAGTCATCCGGGGCAGCAGAGCGTCTGGGAGGCTTTCGGCTCGCCGTATCACCGCCGCTGTAACTAATTGCAGATAGACGGGCTATTGATTTGCTTCCAGACACGCAGCAGATGTTTGTCTGCAGTTTTAGTAAAAGCAGACAGTAAATCCAACAGAAGAAGAGAGGAATGTTGGAGGCTTTTTTCTTTTTGAAGGGGAGACAAATCCCATTCTTTATTGTCTGTTTATGTTGCCGAACAGAGGAAGAAACGCTGGATTCCTCAAAGAGGCTTGTGTCATAAACCCAACACAACAGAGCAATTAAAAGTTGGACGGACATTTTGACAAGAAAATAAACTGTTTTGCTGTTATAATAGATGTAAGAGCAGACATGAGCGTCGTGCAGCAGGGGTGTACTATCCTCTTTTTCTACAAGAGCAATCCACGTAATGTCTTTTTAGCATTAATATTTAAATTAAAAACTTTCTCGGTTCAGGACATGCTAAAACAGAACGTTTTTGATATGGATATTCCTGTTTGACAAGTGAAAAATCCATATATCATTACACAGCCGTGCTTTGAACAATGGCTATAATGTAACATTTGATTTAAATCCAGATTTAACACTTATTTATCACTAAACATTAGTGCCCTCCGCTAATTCATTCTCGGTCAGTTACATGGAGATAATGCGATGGTATTTCCTGACGGCACACCCCGTGCCCATGCTTTAATTTACATCTTGATTCACGAGCTCCAGAGAAACAACGAAAAAAGAAACAGAAAACAACCCACACAGACCTCTGAATAACTGAATGTACAATAAGCAGAAGTACATTAATGTGATTACTTGCTGTTTCCCGAGTCGTGTGGTTTTAATAAGCACAGACGTGTCACCTCGCTGGGGGAGACGCCGCAGAGCGCCGGGTGGCTAAATCCAGCCGCTGTCACCGCTTTTCATCTGTTTTGGTATCCGGACACCCTGAAGAGGCCCGATAAGGGCTGTGACCCTCTGTGGGAAATGACAAGATTTGACACAGGAGACAGATTGCAGTCAACCGGGAGAGAAACGACACCGTGAAAGAAGAGAGAGAAGAAGAAGAGAGGCACAGCACTGCAGACGGTGTCCATGTTAAATGAGTAAGGAGGCAAAGACGGTAGCTTAGAGAGAGAACGGATATCTAAAAACCAAATTTACATGAAAAACAAATGGATGTATCTTGGACATGAATAATGTGAGCATTACTTTGAGGCACGAAAGCTTGAAATTGAACAACCCTTTGCCGTTTGGTTATATGAATAGGTTGATGATATTCAAGGTGCTGAAATCTAAAATCCAGAGCAGTTCTACAACCTCCACACGGCTCTCAACATGGCGGCTTGCAGCTAACAGCGCTAACAGTGCAAACAGCGCTAAGAGTGCTAAGAGTGCAACATTTCTAACAGTGCTAACTGTGCAAACAACGCTAACAGCTCTAACAGTTCTAACAGCGCTAACAGCTCTAACAGTGCTAACAGTTCTAACAGCGCTAACAGCTCTAACAGTGCTAACAGTACTAACAGCTCTAATATTGCTAACAGTACTAACAGCCCTAACAGTGCTAACAGTTATAACGGCGCTAACAGCTCTAACAGCGCTAACAGCCCAAACCGTGCAAACAGCGCTAAGCGTGCAACATTCCTAACAGCGCTAACTGTGCAAACAGTGGGAACAGCGCTAACCGTGCAAACAGCGCTAATGACAGAAAAAAGGAATTTCACGTGTAGCCTGTTTGTTTGCATATTCCATAAATTGCCGTGAGATCAGCATATGATACGCCCCTGAAAGATTGTAATACATAACCAGTATGTAAACACACACATTATATCCTAAATCACACGAAACAAAAACACCATTTTAGTATTTTAACCACTTATCGATGTGTGAGGATTTGTAACTTTCATAACTTCATGGTTTTACTAAGACCTCATCATGTTATTTATTAATTATTTGTATCCCCACATCACAGATTTTGTATCATAACAAACCATAAATGTACCTTTTTCTTTAACTTGTAAAAGTACATACTTTCCCACTTGTCACACACACTTTGAGCAGCTTCTGACCTCCCAGGGAGGAGGCGTGGAGTGTTATGTTCCCCCTCAAGGGTGTCCTCTAAGTGGGAGGAAGACATGCAGGAAGGTTAATAAAAAAATAACCCATAAATCAGATGAAAGAAGGTCTCCGAGAGATAACAACAAATAGATGAGGGAGAGGTGAATAATGAAATAAGGAGAGAAGTAAAAGTGCACCAGGCTTGAATGTTGTGCCAGAGCCAGCTGGCCCTCTGCTGGGCTCCAGCCTTGACCAAATACAGCAGCTGTAAAACAATAAACAAGTGCAAAGGAAGGGAGGAGGAGGGAGGGAAGGTGTTAAGATGAGCACATCGCCAAATATAGGGGCAGATAATGGGAGGGCAAGGAGGGAGCGAGAAGGCCACAGAAGGAGGAAAAGGATTCTGAAGCACTGTTTCTCAGTCCGTTCAGCGTGAGGAATATGCCACAGAGGAGGGCGGGGCGGATGGGAGGGAGGACAACACCTCAGGGTGCTATTCTGCCACTGTTAGTTCAGAGTGAGTGCCCTCGTAAAGAGGCCGAGGGGCCGGGGGCCGTTTACGGCGCCAGCTTCTGTCCAGAGACAGATGTTTTACTGGATCGACCCGGCATGCAGGAGAGCGGAGGAGGACGGATAAAGGCCGGGCGGGAGCCAGAAGAGGAGGAAGAGGAAGAAGAAGGGAGGAAGAAAAGAAGAGGGAGGGAAGGCCACGTTCACGAGGCTGGTAAAGAGGAGTTGATGGAGACAGAACGATGGGGGTTATGGGAGCCATCTTAAACAAACACACTCTTTTTATTATCATTCTGAGGGTCTTTCATGACTTTCATGGCACTTTGAAAAGTTTTGCTTTTATTGACTATGAAGAGCTCCAAACATTTTATTATACATGTTGTGGGGCAGCCGGTGAAGCCGCTAGCGTTAGCGCTGCACAACCCACAAGCTCTAATTTCCCTCCTGGTTAATATAATACTCAGGAGCTCTGTGACATTAATACACTTTGAATAAGCAGCAGCACGTCGAGCGCGCGTTTGATTGGCCGCTGCACGGCCTCGCTGGCAAAAACGGTTCCTCCTCTGGGGACCATGACGGGATTTCGTCGCAAGCCATCCGATAGCTGTCAAGATATTTCCCACAAAACCACCAGTGTTCAGCTCACGGTGGCGCTAGGCAGAAAGCAGGAAGTCTGAGGATCAGAATTCATCCTCTGGGAACCACGAACGACCGGTGAAGTCCTTCTCGGTCAGTCCGTCCATCTCAACCGCTCCGTCCCCGTTTCCCACTCGCTGCTCGGCGTCCCATCTGTTGAGGTGAGAAGCCCAGTGCTTCGGTGTTAATGGGGACGGCGGGCGGGGTTTTTATTTATTTATGGGCTCGACCCCCAATAAACCATTACGGCTCACACCTGAAGGTCCTAAACAACCGGCAGCTACACCAGGCGGGTGTCGGTCCACGTCGCTGTAGCGGACGGTTGGTTAGGATTCACACGTGGCCGTCTGCAAAGAAAGAAATGGTGGTCCTGTCGCCGCTGTTTGTAGTTTGTATTTTGTATTTTCTAAACACAGTCGAGCACACAAATTCACACAAATTATTCATTTGCGTGCTGAAATGGAGGAAAAAAGAAAAAACTGCTCCCCAGATACCTGCCAGATGCAGTTAAGCTCACTTCCAGGTTTACGACTCCCCCCCCCCCCCTCCACACAGAAGCACTACAGCCACTTATTTCCTCGTTCTCCGCTGGGCCACGGGGCCTCTCTGGCCCCGCAGGCACTTAAACGCACTCAATTTCAACACATCGCTGCTGAGTCAAGTTGAATAAAACGCTCTTTAATAAAAAAATCAAATAAAAAAAAAACTCATCTACATTCATCTTGTGGTTTTGCAGGTCAGAGCGTCGGCGAATCGCTATCGCGATAAGAGCGCGAAGTCGTGTGATGATGTCGTGAAGAAGAAAGCGTGAGCGGCATCAAACCCACGAGCCCAACACTCTCCGAGTTGTGTTATCTCTGCTCTCTGTTTTTCTGTAACCCAGACACACACACACACACACACACACTTCCCCCTCCCCCGGGCGAATGGGTGCATGTCATGTTAGAACCTGCAGTAAGTGGCTGCGGGGTCGGCCTCGTCTCCCGCCGAGCCCCTCTGAACATTCCTTATTAATGAGCCTCAGGGCCGTTGGGGACTCGACCACAACACCTAATGTACGGATGACAGAGAGGTTACCGGGGGGCAGTAAGAGACGAGTGGAGGATAGAGATAGAGGAGCACATAAAGGAGAGCAGGGTCGAGGCGTGACGGAGCGAAAGCGATCCAGCGTGACGGGAGACAAAAGACGGGTGAACCCAAACAACATTTTATTTTTTTCCACCTCCAGACTCTTCTGGAGTCGCTGTGCGTCCCCGCGGGGTTTTTTTTTTTTTTTTTACTCGCCCTTGTATCTCGTCACGCCGCAAAGGGGATTACGACGGAAAAAAAGCCGGGCGAAACTCCCGCGGTTCGACACTAACAGGTGTGAAGAAGGTGTTTGGAGACGCGGCGAGCCGAATCGCGTCGTTACCTTTCCCTTTCTCGGCTCCGTGGCTTTGATATCGGATGAGTTGAGCGCCGACCGTGCAGCCGGTCCCGGATGGGGGAGGGTCTTTGTGGAAATGACGCCGTGTTGTAAGCTGTTGCTTGTGTGTTTTCTAAAGTAAAAACACATATCTCCACTGGGTTTTTAAAAGGGAAAGAGAATAAGTGTCCACTGGTAGGGATTTAGGTAAAAGAATAAAGAGGACAAAGGACACTCGTGGGAGCTAACGGAGGTCGACTGATCATCGTGGGAGCTAACGGAGCTAACCTCCGTTAGCTCCCACGAACATCCCTTTGTCCTATTTAAACTCTTTATTCTCCTATTTTAACTCTTTATTCTCTTTACTCTTTATTCTCTTTATTCTTTTTTTCTCCAAGTTGAAATCTGTCTGGTACGTTGATACCTCTGGAGTCACGGAGCGACGGGTTCCTCCTGCACGCTCAGTTTAGAGTCTTCCGCTGAAGAAGCGATGCCGCAAAAGGCAAAAAAAATGTAAAATTGTTCTGCATCATGTTTTGATGCTTTTAATGGTTTTATGTGAAGCACATTGAATCGCCTTGTTGTTGAAATGTGCTCTTCAAATAAACTTGCCTTGCCTTCCAACTGAGAGAGAGAGAGAGAAAATAGACAACAAAAGGAAAAGAATAAAGGAAAGGGACTAAATAATCTGCCACAAATCAGTTGGATGTTAAAAGCATTTATTTGAGAGAGGTCCATTGTTTTTCCTAGTAAGGCTTATTTGAATCTGCTCGAGCGACAGCAGAGAATTGACCCTCGGCCCGAGCCGCTACGTTACCATGGAGCCCACACTGTCACTAACGGCACTCCCCGAAGATGAAGACATAAAATGAAGTGATTTCAGAGAGAAGCCGACAGACTACGATCTGTGTTTGAAGGATGTAAACGAGATGTCAAACCGATGCATCAGTGAACGCAGGTTAAAAAGATGAAGACAGAAGCTAAAGCTACAGATCAGTGTGAAGGAGAACCAACAACCACCTGGAGATCCAGACAGAAGACCATGAAATAAAAGAACAACACTATTCCTGTGGAGCGGGTCGGTCTTTATTCACTGTTACGATCATTCTAAAGCTAAAGCAGCATGTGTAGACATTCAGAATACCTTTGGTAGCTAGCGTAGCATAGACGTGCTAACGCTGGTTCATTACGAGCTAATGTTAGCTCCACAGGTTAGCTCCTCCATGTAGAAATATCTCTGTCTAACCTCTCCGGGTAACGAGTATCACCGTGGAGATATTTGTCGGCTCCGGGTCAGAGCTGGTTGATGCTACGCTGCGATTGGCCAGTCTGTGCTCAAGGGGAGGGGCTTAGCGAGGAAGAAGAGAAGTTAGTGTTTTGTACACAAATAAATGAAGCTTTTAAAGGTGCGTGATACAAGATTGGCAGGATGTACAGGATACTGCCTCTCAATATCACTCCAGGATATCTTGTTTGCTGCTATATTAATACTCTGAAGGCCGCATATTGCTCCTTTCACACTACATTTAGTCCATTTCCTTCTGAAGGTGTGTTTCATTCTGACTTCTGAGTGATCGTCTTCTGTCTTCTGCGTTCTAGACTTCGTCTCCAGACGGAGGTTTCTTTTTTTCTGTCTCTCAGCAGTTATGTCATCAAACTTTTTGCAGCGCTTCATGTCACTGTCGTCCCAATTAATTATATTCCCTCCGTTCCTCTCTCCCTCCCTCTCTCTCTCTCTCTGCATGATTGTTTTATGGCCACAGTGATAATGGCAGCACACCGAGGCCCCGACCTTTAGCCCCGTAGCTCCCAGAGTGGAATCTGTTTCTTTTTTTAATGACGTCAGGGTTAACTCGGATGTTTAGGCCGAGGAAGCACCAGCGGGTGTTTTGGTGGAGATAACGGTCTGAAGCGTGCACCGAGTCAGGGTCACACTCAAGAAACAAGTTTGTCAAAATGTCTCGTGGCACTGAGAGCAAATTGAAGCTGACACTTAGATTTCGGTGCTTATTTCCTGTAATTAAGTCTGAGTGGTTCCACACAGCAGCAGCAGGAGAGGTTGACGTGCACAGAGAGCTGCAGAGCGGCAGAGCTTCAGTCTCATGTGAGCGGGCCGAGCGCTCGCTCATTAACCTGCGTCAGACGCAAAGAACCGTACAAGTCGGGTTATAGCCGCTACTACCTTCGGTGGTTGTCCCCGCTAGCTCCCCGCTGTAGCCAGCTAGCGCTGCTGCTATCTCCCCGCTAGCTCTTCACTGTAGCCAGCTAGCGCTGCTGCTATCTCCCCGCTAGCTCTTCACTGTAGCCAGCTAGCGCTGCTGCTAGCTCGCCGCTGTAGCCAGCTAGCGTTGCTGCTACCTCCCCACTGCTGCTGCTACTGCCCGCGCCAGAGTCTGGCGTGGAGCCGGGGCTGGTCCCGCTACCTTCGGTGGTTGTCGGGCAACTAGCGGGGAGCTAACAGCAGCGCTAGCTGGTTACAGCGGGGAGCTAGCGGGGACAACCACCGAAGGTAGTAGCGGCTTATAACCCAACTTTTACGGTAGCCCCTTTTCATCCCGTTCTCTTTTCCTCATGATGATTTCTCTTTGTTTTTGTCATTTTGGGCTCTGACTCCATGTATACATTTTTTTGGGTGAACATTCGCAGATTTACACAAAAGAGGGTTGCAGAGGAGAAAAGACACATTAAATACAGGAGAACAAATATTAAAAAGAGCAATTAAGCAATTAGGGTTTAGAGAGAGAGAGAGAGAGACTTTATGTGACCAAAGAGCACAGAATAAATATCTGATGATGCTTATTAAATAATAACCGGTGACACTCGACAGACCATGAGGAACAACAGCGAGAGCTTCCGCTGACGTTTCCCTCCGTTGCATCACTTCTGCACGAGGGAGGAAAGTAAAATGAGCATAAGGAGTTTGTAGTGTTCTTCTTTCATAATGTACTTCAAATCTCTATAAATAACTTGAAGTATACCCAGACATGTCTTATATATCATATCCTCTCTCTTGTTTCTTTTCATTCTCCTTGTCTCTGAGCCTCTTTGCTATTTCATGTCTTCTTCTTGACTTGAGAGGAGGGAGGAGAGGAGGGAGGAGGAGAGGAGGAGATGACGGAGGGAGGAGAGAGGAGGGAGGAGAGAGGAGGGAGGAGAGGAGGAGAGAGGAGGGAGGAGAGGAGGAGGAGAGGAGGGAGGAGGAGGAGAGGAGGGAGGAGAGGTGGGAGGAGGAGGAGGAGGAGGAGGAGGAGGAGGAGGGAGGAGAGGAGAGGAGAGGAGAGGAGAGGAGGGAGGAGAGGAGGAGGCAGGGAGGAGAGGTGGGAGGAGGAGGAGGAGGAGGAGGAGGAGGAGGAGGAGGAGAGGAGGGAGGAGAGGAGGGCGTTGCAATGATAATAATAATTAGCACTTCGAGTGACGATTAAACTTCAAAGGAGGAATTTAGTTTGTAGAACATGTTGAATTTAATCAAAATGAGATTGAGACAGATGTGTGTACATGTATATGTATATATGTGTGTGTATGTATATAGTATATAATACTGTATACTTTTGTATATATATATATATATATATACATACATCTATACATGTATATGTGTATATATCTACATACATATATATGTCAGAACATATATACACATAATATGTACCGTACGTATTAATGTATATGAGAAGACAATATAGAGTGTTTCCTATCTCCTTTTCACGCTCTCATTCATATCATTCATTGCTGTCTGTGCCTCGTCTTCATCTCACTCTTCATCTTCCTCTCCAACGTCTTCCCTCAAGTGTTCCCACTTTCAGCTGGATGAATGTTTTAAAGCAGCAAAACAAACCGGCGTCTGTAAAACATAAAACACGGCTTTGCATTTATTTCAGCGCACGAGGAAACGTCTGGAAAAACATGGATTGCGCAACACCTTCCTTTTACCCTTGCGGATGATCTGTCGTTTACACCCCTTTGTTTGTTTGTTTGTTTGTTTGTTTGTTTGTTTGTATTTCTGACTCAACTTTACGATCACACAGACGGTTGATTGACGCCTCAGATGACAGGAAGCAGCACCAGTCGTCATTTGAATGATCTCTCATTGATCGCGACAATTAATAATAAAATGTAGACGAGAGGTCAATGCAAATTGTGGAGACCTCGCCTGAATGTTCTCTGTTCTAAACCCTCTCTAACTTTGTTCTGCTTCACTTTATCAAAGTCAACCTTTGCAGAGAGAATGTTCACATATTGTGTTATGATTTGGGTTAGTGAATGTTCACATATTGAGCTATGATTTGGGTTAGATAATGTTCACATATTGTGTTATGATTTGGGTTAGATAATGTTCACATATTGTGTTATGATTTGGGTTAGAGAATGTTCACATATTGTGTTATGATTTGGGTTAGAGAATGTTCACATATTGTGTTATGATTTGGGTTAGAGAATGTTCACATATTGTGTTATGATTTGGGTTAGAGAATGTTCACATATTGTGCTATGATTTGGGTTAGAGAATGTTCACATATTGTGTTATGATTTGGGTTAGAGAATGTTCACATATTGTGCTATGATTTGGGTTAGTGAATGTTCACATATTGTGCTATGATTTGGGTTAGAGAATGTTCACATATTGTGATATGATTTGGGTTAGATAATGTTCACATATTGTGCTATGATTTGGGTTAGATAATGTTCACATATTGTGTTATGATTTGGGTTAGAGAATGTTCACATATTGTGCTATGATTTGGGTTAGAGAATGTTCACATATTGTGCTATGATTTGGGTTAGAGTTGGACCTTACAGCTGCATCATTTCAAAGAAATAATCATCCTGAAAGTTTTTTTATAGGCGGACCTGAAACTTTTTCATTTTTTTCTGTGTGTCATCTTCATTTACTCTTAACCAGTAACATATAGACTGATATTTACACATCTGAACAACTTATTACATGTGTACCTTTTATTATAACACCAACATTATTCAAATAGCCCTAGTGGTTGCAGAGATACACCCTTTTTAGTTTGGGGATGACATTTCCAAGGAAAGGGCCTAGAAATAGGTGGGCTTTTAAAGTGCTAAGAAAAAGAAGCTTCTTCTGGCTGAACGATCTTTGCTCCTTTCAGTTTGTTGGACCCTTTACATCTCTTATAATAATTTTGTGGGATATAAATGATGCCGCTTTATGTTTTCTATGTTTAGCTAGCTGCAGAGACGAGCCAGGCTCTCAAGGGTTAATGCTCGTCATCTGCGCTGGAAACACTACCGCGTTTATCCACAGAGGGCGCCAAAATCAAAGTTCCTCGTAGTAGTTTACGAAAACGTGCTTATGTGCCTGCAGCCTGACTCTTGGATAGAAACAAGTGTTTCTTTCACAGTTTCTTTCTGCAGGTTTTCCTCAATTTGTTTTGTTCAAATCTGCGTTCACGTCGGTGACGGAAACTCGGCGTCCGTCTCTTCTGCTCGTCTCTCGCCTCGTGTTGTCTTCTCTCCTGATGGATTATTCAACCTGCACTCTGTCTCAACATGATGCATGGTGTGCGTCTGCCATGTGCATATTAATGTTAATGCATCTATCTATAGACCGGCTGAATTCATTTTCCAGGACTCAGTGTTCCATTTCTTCAATATTTACATTATGTTGAAGCCCAAGTTACTTTCTTTCATTTGTGCTTTAATGATGTCATCATGTTTGTGGAGTTTTCAGCATTTTCTATTTTGTGTTTCAATAAAACAAGCGTTAAGGTTAATATCAATAGATACATTTGTACATTGAAGGATATTGAAAGGCAACTATTTCATTTCTTTTCACTTTGGGTTTGTTAACCAGATATTATCTTTGAACGTCTCACAGTCTGCGGCCGCAGCTTCTCTGAGGCAGTTTAACATCTTCTTTCAAAAACAAATTGATTATATTCATTTTGTGAAAACACAATTTGTCACAACTTGATCATGACAAAAGCGGGCGGGGCCTCAGGCTGCAGGCACATAAGCACGTTTTCGGAAACTACTACGAGGAACATTGATTCTGGCGCCCTCTGTGGACAAACGTGGTAGTGTTTCCAGCGCAGATGACGAGCATTAACCCTTGAGAGCCTGGATTGCCATATAAAAGTCCTCTGCAATATAAAAGTCCTTCACCTCGATGGAAGTAGAGAGAAATCAGAAATGTCTTTTGTGCAGAATAACACAGTTACAATGCCAAAAATCATTAAAAAAAGAAGAAGAATTTCTATACGTATGATATCTCCAAAAAAAGTTGCCCTTTTTTTTTTCAATATCATTTTCCTACGTCACATCACAGGGATGGATTCTCCTCCACGAAAAGGGACCGACGGCACACAATAGATGAACAATAGAACGCATTTCATTTATTTATTTATTTCACAACCTTCTGATGATCAAGCCCCGCCCCCCCCCAGATTTCATTGATCCCGATCAGGTATTGAGATCATTGAGCTCAATCGTGGTTTAAGTGTGTTAATTGTTCACCTTCACAGCTCCACAGGTTATTGATGATCATGCTGAACACACACACACACACACACACACACACACACACACACACACACACACACACACACACACACACACACACACACACACACACACACCTGCCCGGGAGGAGAGGCGGTCAAGAAAGGGTTAACGGGCTTTTACCTGCGCAGATTCCTCCTCTTCTCCGCCTTCCCTCGACATCCCCGGTGGCCGATCGTAGACGTGTCCATTGTCCCCGTGTCCCGGGCCAGCTCAGCCAACTAATCAATTATAATCAGGTAACCAATCAGGGCGCAGGTACACCAATTAGGGCGCGCCGGGGATCCTGGGTATACCAATTAGAAGACCTGATTTGGCTCTAATTTAGAGCAGCTGCTCCGGAGCGCTCCGGATGACAGCTCGTATTCCCCTTTCTAGGACCGCGGTGTCTGCACCTGACACACACACACACACACACACACACATGCATTCTGCAGTCCACACACACACACAGTATGGGATAATAATCCTAACTATTTGCTCAGAGTAGCAGTGTGGAACCACCCGGAGCTCCGTGAGGACACAGACACATTCTAGCTGACACCGTTCTCCTCTCCTCTCTTGTTCAGTCTCTTCCTCCTCCTCTTCCTCCTCCTCACCAGTCTCTCAATCTTTCTCATCTCTGTCCTCAGCAGTGACAGCAGCAGCCAATTACAGCGCTTGGCACAGACTTCATGGAGCATTATTTCAGGTATTTAATATTTAAAGACGCTTTATGTTCAAAGACGATTGTCGGCTAAATGCGTCTAATAGCCGAGGCGTTGTAGAGAGACTCTTCTTCCTCAACACTGGTGATGGAGAGCAGCAGCCTGTGGAGCTATGCAAAGGAATTAACCTCCAAAGATGGATCCGCGTGTTATTACTGATACAAACGAGTCCCGAAATCCTTCAAAATTGATCTGCAGGATGTGAAACACCACGACGTGCGACGAGGTTTCAGTTCAAGATGAATCGATCGCGCGTCGTCCTCGTGCAACACGAGACGCAGCTGCAGCCCGTTTGATGCAAACGAGAAACATGACGAAACAAAAAGAAAGGTCAAAAACATCAATAATGAGGAATGTTAACAGTTCTTCGGGGCAGACAATCTGGCGTTACCAATTCCACACCAAGAGACGGCTGCTCTCGATGCTCCAATCACTTCACCCGACCCCAACGCTTCTTCTTCCTGCCATACGTGCTCCAATAATACACACAGAAATAATAAATATAAGTTCATGGGTGATGTCGTTTCTAACAACCAAAGATGCAACAACCAGATATGTTGATAACGGAAGCAGTTTCAAATCAACCTTTAACCCTAGAACACTAACGTCTTTGACCCTAGAACACTAACCTCTTTAACCCTAGAACACTAACATCTTTAACTCTAGAACACTAATGTCTTTAACCCTAGAACACTAACATCTTTAACTCTAGAACACTAACGTCTTTAACCCTAGAACACTAACGTCTTTAACCCTAGAACACTAACGTCTTTAACCCTAGAACACTAACATCTTTAACCCTAGAACACTAACGTCTTTGACCCTAGAACACTAACCTCTTTAACCCTAGAACACTAACATCTTTAACTCTAGAACACTAATGTCTTTAACCCTAGAACACTAACATCTTTAACTCTAGAACACTAACGTCTTTAACCCTAGAACACTAACCTCTTTAACCCTAGAACACTAACATCTTTAACTCTAGAACACTAATGTCTTTAACCCTAGAACACTAACATCTTTAACTCTAGAACACTAACGTCTTTAACCCTAGAACACTAACCTTTAACCCTAGAACACTAATGTCTTTAACCCTAGAACACTAACATCTTTGACCCTAGAACACTAACCTCTTTAACCCTAGAACACTAACATCTTTAACTCTAGAACACTAATGTCTTTAACCCTAGAACACTAACATCTTTAACTCTAGAACACTAACGTCTTTAACCCTAGAACACTAACGTCTTTAACCCTAGAACACTAATGTCTTTAACCCTAGAACACTAACATCTTTAACTCTAGAACACTAACGTCTTTAACCCTAGAACACTAACATCTTTAATCCTAGAACACTAACGTCTTTAACACTAGAACACTAACATCTTTAACCCTAGAACACTAACGTCTTTAACCCTAGAACACTAACATCTTTAACCCTAGAACACTAACATCTTTAACTCTAGAACACTAATGTCTTTAACCCTAGAACACTAACATCTTTAATCCTAGAACACTAACGTCTTTAACCCTAGAACACTAACATCTTTAACCCTAGAACACTAACGTCTTTAACTCTAGAACACTAACGTCTTTAACCCTAGAACACTAACATCTTTAATCCTAGAACACTAACGTCTTTAACCCTAGAACACTAACATCTTTAACCCTAGAACACTAACGTCTTTAACTCTAGAACACTAATGTCTTTAACCCTAGAACACTAACATCTTTAATCCTAGAACACTAACGTCTTTAACCCTAGAACACTAACATCTTTAACTCTAGAACACTAACGTCTTTAACCCTAGAACACTAACATCTTTAATCCTAGAACACTAACGTCTTTAACCCTAGAACACTAACATCTTTAACCCTAGAACACTAACGTCTTTAACCCTAGAACACTAACATCTTTAACCCTAGAACACTAACATCTTTAACTCTAGAACACTAACGTCTTCAACCCTAGAACACTAACATCTTTAACTCTAGAACACTAATGTCTTTAACCCTAGAACACTAACATCTTTAACCCTAGAACACTAACATCTTTAACTCTAGAACACTAATGTCTTTAACCCTAGAACACTAACGTCTTTAACCCTAGAACACTAACATCTTTAACTCTAGAACACTAACGTCTTTAACCCTAGAACACTAACATCTTTAACACTAGAACACTAACCTTTAACCCTAGAACACTAACATTTAACCCTAAATTGCGAAATATTCGTGCGAGTAGATTACATTTCAAGTCAATGCACAGACGCGAATGGTTGCGAAAAATTAGCTTTTTCGCCGGGCGGCGCGATAGAGGCGAAAAGGCGTTGTGAATATTCGCTTTTTCACCAGAGTAGAAATATTTAAACTCTGGTGAAGAAATCACCCGATGCTGAGTTGCGAAAGCCAATCAGAGTTGAGAAGCTCCGCTCCGATTCCCAAATTTTTCACCCGATGTTGAGCCTTTTCTCAGGGTCCCCCCATGATACCTGTTTATTGTTTTTTGAGAAGTTCTATAGGATAAAATAAAAGAAGAACACTTCAACTTGCCTTGTATTGTTGTATTTTAATATATTTTGAAGAGAAGTATATTTTATCAGGTACATTATATCGAGTGAAATATACCCAACGTTAGTGATGGTGTTACTATTTTTAACGTCTGGATGGGCGGAGCCAAAACCCAACATGGCGACGATGTCGATCAGAATCAGGAGTCTATCCCCCGATGGATGATGTCCATGAATCACGAGGTTACGACCAGAGCAGATCTGGCGTGAGGATGCAGGCTGTTCCCAGAGCTCCTCCATTAAAAACTCACTTCATTTCACGCTTGATGCCGATTGGCTTTTTCTTTGGGTTTCGTTCAGGATTTAATGGAACGAGTTTAGATCCGTCTTCTTTTTTGTCTCCTGATTTGTTGCCCAATTACAGTCTTTTTTTCTTCTTCTGTGGATCCATCATGAGAAGGAAGTTGTAATGGACAAGAAATAACACACAAAAAAATCTGTGGAACAAATTGCGGACCGTGGAAAGAGAAACGATCAGACGAGTATCAGAATGTTTAGAGGGAGTCCAGAACAACGCTGGTGCTCATAATGGAGTTCATGCAGTAAATGAAACATGAGCCATGAGAAGTTCACATGAGGAAGACTCCTCTAATGGAGCGTATGCCGCTGCTGTAATGGTTCCCAGTCCATCCGGCTGGCCCAGAGCCACTTTACCTCTCCTTGACTTTATTAGGCCTAATGGTGCCGATGCGTCCTGATGAATCCTGCTGCTAGCTGTTAGCTGCAGCTTTGCTATTTGACTTGTAAATGTGTGTCAGTGAGGAGCTGTTTTTTTTTTTTTTTTTTAGAGTCCTCGCCGAGATAATCAGCTTGTGCAGACGACCCTCAATCAGTCCATTTAAACAGCCTCGCTCCAGCATTGTGTGTGTGTGCGAGCGTGTGTGCGAGTGTGTGTGTGTGTGTGTGTGTGGTTGTTGTTGTTGTAGCTATAAGCAAGATGTGATTTGTGAAAAATTATAAAAAATATTGAAATTAAATCAGAAACCACAGTGGGTTCATTTAGAGTTATTTCAAGAATAAATGTGACCTTTAATATAATTTAAACTAACCCAGGCATATTAGCAGGAATATTTTTTTTAATGTTGTATGTATTTTATTTTAAATTCATCAATAATATGTATCACTGACGTTTGCACACAGGTGTGTTCACAATGGTTTGTGCGTCGTGATCTTTGGGTGACAACAGGTGTAGCCAGATTAAAAGTCTCCGTGTTTGTGCGTGTGTGTGTGTGTGTGTGTATGTGTGTGTGTGTGTGTGTGTGTGTGTGTGTGTGTGTGCTGCACTGAAGCCCCTCCGGAGTTCACACCACGTGGATTTGTGGCCCATTAACGTGAAGCCGGCTGCGGCTGATACCTTATCTCAAGGCTCCTTCCTGTGCAGCTAGAAGCTAAAAGCTATCTGCAGAGCGATGTTATTAGTCTCTGATCCTGCTGCTGCTCATATGCATGCACACACACCTGAAACGTCACTTTGACTCTCAGCCAGCTACTTACACGCACACACGCACACACACACACACGCACACATACGCACACACACACACACAGCTTTATTTGGCCTTCCGGTTTGCCACTGATAATCAGGGAACAGACGATTCTGCAGGAGCTTTTATTAGCTTCCCTTCACGGTGATAGCGTCTCGCAAAGCAAAGCAAAGCGGAACAACGACAGCAACCAACGACAACCAGCGACAACGAGCGACAAACAACGACAACCAACGACAACCAGCGACAACGAGCGACAAACAACGACAACCAGCGACAACCAACGACAACCAACGACAAACAACGACAACCAACGACAACCAACGACAACCAACGGCAAACAACGACAACCAGCGACAACCAGCGACAACCAGCGACAACCAACGACAACCAACGACAACCAGCGACAACCAACGACAACCAGCGACAACCAACGACAACCAACGACAACCAACGACAACCAACGACAACCAGCGACAAACAACGACAACCAACGACAACCAGCGACAAACAACGACAACCAGCGACAACCAACGACAAACAACGACAACCAACGACAAACAACGACAAACAACGACAAACAACGACAACCAACGACAACCAGCGACAAACAACGACAACCAACGACAACCAGCGACAACCAACGACAACCAGCGACAACCAACGACAAACAACGACAACCAACGACAAACAACGACAACCAACGACAAACAACGACAACCAGCGACAAACAACGACAACCAGCGACAAACAACGACAACCAGCGACAAACAACGACAACCAACGACAAACAACGACAAACAACGACAAACAACGACAACCAGCGACAAACAGCGACAAACAACGACAACCAACGACAACCAACGACAACGAGCGACAACCAGCGACAAACAGCGACAAACAACGACAACCAACGACAACCAACGACAACCAACGACAACGAGCGACAACCAACGTGGCCTCTATGCTCAAAAACTCACTCATAATTTACACAAATGAACCTTACAAGTTGTGACAATTTCCAGAGGGCACAACACGTCTATGACATCACTGTAACCCCCAGCCTGCTGCACAGCATTTGATTTTCAAAGAGGAATCCTCCCCGTGACGGATCGACACACGCCCACAATAACACACGTGCTGAAATGAGTTAATTATTTTAGGAAGGTGACACAGGGAAGGTCGCGACACCGGCGGCGATGCAGATTGCAGAAACCGGGGAGGAGGACACGCTAATCAGGTTCCATTCTCTCGTCAGGAATATTTAATCTCCACTGAACTGTCGTCAATTATCAAACCACCTCCTGAACCTGAACTCGGCACAAAGGCTCGTTAGCGAGCGGCAGGTGATTGGAGAGGCTCGCGTTTCGGTAATAACAACGCGCTGATGAGGCGGCGCTTTGCACCCGGCCGCACCGATAATCACAGCGTGAACACGCTCGAGGGTTTAATTGCTCCCCGGGAAAAAAATACGAAAAACATTTGAGCTACCTGAGAAAAGTTTTCTCTGCCGCGGTGTGATTAGCAATGAGAATCAAAAATGAGCACGGGGAGCGATTGTAATCAAATCATACTCATGTTTTTATTATTTTATCAAGAAATACAGAGAAGAAATATGTAAAATACATATTAATAAGAGTTTGTTTGCCTACGGCATAACATGCATCTAAAAAATGCTTTAAAAAAGTGTGCAGGGGTTGAAAGATGAAACCGCGGACACACAGACAGTAGCTTGAAAAGTAACAATATGGTGCACGGAATATGATGAATTCAGTGTTTATCTGACCATAACAGAAACAGAAATTAGCTAGCTAGCTAGCTAGCTAGCTCGCGCCGGTAGAGACTACTTTGCAGGGAGGAGAGCAGACGCCGGCTCCCGGAGAGCAACTTGACTTCATCCAGAATGTTTAGCTCAAATTCCAGCATCTCAACTGCTCTGCTACGTTTCTGTCACCAGTGTAGCGGGAAAACACGGTGGAATTAGCAAGCTAACGTTAGCTCGATAACTAGCAAGCCGCTAAATGAGTGAGATTGAACAACTTAATGCTTCATCGACAAACACTTTTTGTCACAGGAAACATTTCTATTGCCAGGAACACGGATTCACCACATGCCGTTATGTTCTTAAAGCTTAATTTTGACTCCACAGTAAGGAGGGAACGGGTTTTAGCTGGGACTGAAATGCTACACAGTGGGGTTTTTTTTTTGGCGGAGGCTTCAAATACCGCCACTTGGTCAGAAACCATTGGCATCTAAGAGCGACGCGGTACCCCTCTGGAGGTCATTTTGAACGCGTAGAGTTGGCGTGTCGATATACACTCCAACATTACATGCATGGTGTCCTTTCAAAATAAAATCGAGTTTTCACAGATATTAAGGGTTGGGCACCACAATCCCTCAGTTAGGTTCAGGAAACGAAAGTAGTCGATGTTAACGTAGCGACTCACGAGAGTAACGATACTAAAAAGTCATGTGACCCGCCTGACGAACGTCAACATGACGAATGAAGCCAACGTTGACTTGACGGGTTGTTGTGACTCATATCTCAAGATTAGGGCTCAATTAAAACATGAATTAAGGCATTTTCAACCCATGAATTGCACCTTTTTTTAAATAAATTTGGTTAGAAATGTCAATATTAACAGCAGCAACGATGTGTTTCATCACAGTACATTAATATATGTAGTTTAGGCTGCAGCATTCTAACAGTAAGTGCAGTCGCTACCTCTGAAAGGTCGTCCAATAAAGCTGGTTCTGTCTCTGACTGATCTTCTTCTGCACAAATGCTTCTCCACATCCTGTCGAGCCGATTCAGATTCAGAAATGTAAAGTATTTGAATGCATCATAATTTAAACCTCACATTCAAACCGTTGTTTTATTTCGTCAAAAGAAAATAAATTGTTGCGCTCCTGCCCTTTGGTGTGTTGAATATATATTTCACTTTGTCCAGAATTGAGACAGTCTGGTATCGCGTGGCCTCTTCCCCCCAGCACACCTGCACTGGTTCCCAGTTCAAACCCAGCACACACTGCTGTGTCCTCCTCGTCGTCTTCCAGGCATTGCCGATGGGCTTTCGGGCGGAGACGCCCAGAGCTGTGGAATGCGACGCCTCGGGGTTGCCTCTTCAAAGGTGCAACTGCAAACACATATTTCCTCTTTTCAGCTTCTTAATCTGCACGTATGAAACATCACACATTCTGTCGCACGGCTTCTTTTTTTTTTTTTATAAATGTATTTATTGTTTTAAATTGTCCACATAGCAGCTTGAATGTTGAATGAATAAATAAATAAAGGATATTATTAACTTGCAAAGTGTCTTGAAATAAAAGTGTTTTGACAGGATGCCAAAATAAAGTTTTGTTTTTCTTTAAGAGGAAAGTTTCTGGAAATGAATAAGAAGTTATGCATTTCTCTTTTTAATCTAATTTAAACATATATATAAATCCTCTGTGTGTGCTGGACTTACTATTTAAGACACAATTTCAAATAAAAGTCCTCCTGTTTTTGCCCCACTTTGAAGGTCGTTGAAGGTCAACAAACCGACTTGTTTCTGACGGAGCGTGAGCTCGTGGAGCTGCAGAGAACTTGTCAGTTTCCTTTTTCAAGACGTTTTTTTGTATTAATGTCAGTTGCAAAACATTTCCACGCCAATAAGAGTCACCAAAATATGGCGAAATGCACATATTAAAATATCGCTGCATTTTGACACGGCAATCTTTTGCAGGACGAGGTCTAAAACCCATCAATCCATCAATCCATCCCTTATCTGTCACCGCTCATCCGGTTCAGGGTTGCATGGGGGGGGGCGGAGCCTATCCCAGCTGATACTGGTAGGAAGGCCGGGTTCACTCTGGATATAAACCCGCTGAAATGAGACCAGTTCACCTCATTTTCCCTTCTTGGCTTGAGACCGATAAGAGAGTGTTTCCTGTCACGTGCCACCACTGAGGTTCCTCATCCAGCTTCAAGTATTGACTCTTGCCATCGCGTGTAAAGACCCTCGCTCCTGTGTGTTTGCATTGCTCTGATTAGCTCGACACACAAAAGGGCTGAAAGTCTGACGTGTAAAACCAACATGTCTGCTGTCGTTCTTGACTCCAGAAAGTGGGATTTGCAAAATAAGAGCACATGTTGGCTAGAACAGTGAGAGATGGTCAGGTGTGCCATGGGAAAATGTCCAATTTCACTTAATCGGTCCCAAAAAATATTATTTAGTTGCTGCAAATAATTTTCCATTGTTGAGCGTCTGAGCTGCAATGTGTGCTGTATTATGCTACAACGTGACATTTTGTAACCTTTTGGGTTGTTGGTGTGTGTGTGGATTCTTTTATTGTAGAAAATGTGCCGCGTCTCAAAAAAGGTTGAAGAACACTGGACTAGAAGTGGATCCCAAAAGTGGAGGCCAGAATGAGTCTGGGTCAAGTTACCGTCAGTTGAAGGCGTTGAAGATGATGTCATGTGCACATTCAGATTATTTGGAAAAATGTATTTTCACGGGATGAGATCAGTTTCACCTCCCTGAAAGCAAAAGTGTGTTTTACGGCGTTTTACCGTTTAACCTCATGGCATCAAGCCCTTTTTTTTTATGAAAATCCGAATGGTTAATATTCCCATACTAAATTCTGATCATCTCCTCAACCACAAGGCATATTTGAATATTTAAAAAAAGTATAATATACAGAAAACCCTTGGGAACATAGATAATAAGTTAATATATGTGCTACTGGTATATTGGTTTATAATAGTGCACAGAAAAGGAAAACAATATATATTTTGCAAAGAAATTATAATTAAAGTGAAGTATTTGTAATTATTAATAAATGCTCCTCACCTGAGAAACTTCCCTCCAGTTGATAATGTGAGTTAAAGTTATGCTTTGATTCAATCATCTGAGTCCTGGATTAACATCATAATTCAGGACGCATTAATACGACGACAACAGTTAATGTTGCATGAATCACATCGAGCTAATATACGGTATAGTTATAATATATATATATAATATAATATACGGTTAAATTCTGTTATTGTTAATCAATTGTGTGGAGGCAGGAGGGATTTAATGAGCATTGATTCCCGATTTAATATCTGTGACTGTATGATTCATCATAAAAGGTGGCGTCTTAATCATTGGCACACACACACACACACACACACACACACACACACACACACACACACACACACACACACACACACACACACACACACTGTATATTAACATGCATCACTATCCAGGCCAGGTGACATGCTCTGATGGAGCCTTTAATGATCATAGCTGCTTCTGATTAAACGATAAGTATTGATGGAGTGAATCAATGCGTCAGTCTGCTGTAACCTAGTGAAGTTTATTTTTCACAAGGTGAATACACATCACGATGAAGCGCTTCTTCTCACCTCCGCTGGTTCGGTGACAGAGGGTTGTGAGTAACATCCTGCCTAGCACATCTTTTTAAATACTTTTAAGAGAAAGAAAGCTTTCTAAAAGAGCTTTGTTTCAGAGTTCTCTGCGTGGACCTCCACCGTCCTGGACTCCATGAATCCTTTCTTTCAGCTGGTTTGCACAGAGTAATCCCACAGATCACATTCCTCAGAGCACTTTGAGATAAACACTCCACTGCAGATTACACACAGCGTAACCTCCAGCTGGAGTCCTCTCCTGTAAACAAGAGGACTTAAAGGGATTGGAGTTATCCAGATTAGCTACATCTGCCTCTCCCTCTCTCTCTCTCTCTCTCCCTCTCTCTCTCTCTCTCTCTCTCTCTCTCTCTCTCTCTCTCTCAATCTACGACTCTCAAAGAAGTCCCATTAAAGCAGGGTGTGATTGACAGGTCGCTATCGCGTGCGTTACCAGATCTGGGAGTTCTCAGGACTTTAACTGTATTTCACTTCATGAAAGTTTGTTGTAACTTGTTGGTATCCGGCAAATTATTCGGCGTCCGGTTGTACCGCTGGTTCCGAAAAAAACAAGATGGCGAGGGCCAAAAACAAGATGGCGAGGGCCAAAAACAAGATGGCGAGGGCCAAGAACAAGATGGCGAGGGCCAAAAACAACATGGCGACGGCCAAGAACAAGTTGGCGACGGACAAAAACAAGATGGCGAGGGCCAAAAACAAGATGGCAACGGACAAAAACAACATGGCGAGGGCCAAAAACAACATGGCGACGGCCAAGAACAAGATGGTGAGGGCCAAAAACAACATGGCGACGGCCAAGAACAAGATGGCGATGGACAAAAACAAGATGGCGACGGCCAAAAACAAGATGGCGACGGCCAAGAACAAGATGGCGACGGCCAAAAAAAACATGGCGACAGCCAAGAACAAGATGGCGACGGCCAAAAAAAACATGGCGACAGCCAAGAACAAGATGGCGATGGACAAAAACAAGATGGCGACGGCCAAAAACAAGATGGCGACGGCCAAGAACAAGATGGCGACGGCCAAAAAAAACATGGCGACAGCCAAGAACAAGATGGCGAGGGACAAGAAAACCGGAGACAAACCCAGAAGGTGCCGTCCACTTCTTGTACACGGTCCATGTTGCCATCGCAGCCCAAACTCTCCAAGCAGCGTGCATCCAGATCCGCCTTCAGCTTGAACCTTGAAGTTTAAGAGTAAAAACTGACCTAATGTTTATTTACATGTCATCATTCAACTCCTTCTCTGAACCAACGCCCTCACACAACAACACTCCTTGACAAACAGGGTCCAAACCGCTCGCCACCAGAACCAGACACGATGCGGAGGCGGAGACGCCGCCGGCGGCCATGTTGCTGCCCGGCGGCGCTCATGCAAAGTGGGCCGGGCTCAGAGCCAAGCGGCTGAATGGGATCGGGGGACGTGTAAGAGGATTGGCTGTAAGTGACCTCCAGATCGTTGCCGTCGGTCTGAGAGCCGCTTCCTGCAACAGCTCAGCTCGTCATGAGAGGGGGATGAGCGCCGCCGGGCGGAGGAGAAGACGGCGTGTTGGCTTCTCGTGACGAAATGAAAGAGAGAAGCAAAGAAGATGCAGAAGAGAGTCCTGGAGCCGAGTCGTTTTTAACTCGTGCTTTTTAGTTATTTGTTACAGTTTTTTGGTTTGATGCCTGAAATAAGCTGCATTTATAGGTTCTGCGTCTGTTGGCTGTTCATAGTGAGTCAGTTACCAAGCATCATGGACACAAAGGAGCCAAACAAAGAAAGAAGTGGAAGCAAATGATTTGTTTTGCCTGCAATTCAGAAGATATCAGTTTGATGTTAACGACGGACAAAAAACTAACTTTCTCTGTAATTACGTATTTTATAACAGGTAATAACTTATGATATGATATTTCACCGAAAAATATCTTGCTTGATCTACTACCAAATTGAGGCAACTTTTTGCATAAAACTATTATGTAGAAGAAGCAAAGCTGGTTTTTGTATCAATTACTCAGTTTTGTATGTAACAAATTATTTTTTTAAGGTATATCTAAGTCAACACATTTTTTAAGTCAACACATTTTTGCAAGTAAAGTGTACTACATTTTTAAGATTACGTTACTTGACTTTTCAAGTAAAATCAACTTAATGTTGTAAGTTAATTCAACTTAAATTTGCTTGTAAATTTAAGTTGAATTGACTTGCAAAATTAAGTTCACTTTACTTAACAAATTAGGTTGACTTTACTTGGAAAATTGAGTAATGCATACAAAAACCAGCTTTGCTTATTATATGTAATAAATGTATGCAAAAAGTTGCCTCGAAGTAGATCAAGCAGGATATTTTTATCAGTGTAGTGGAGCGAGTGTGAAGTTGCTCCTCGTTTAACGTTAGCTGCTTACTTTACGTTAGCTGCTTACTTTACGTTAGCTGCTTACTTTACGTTAGCTGCTTACTTTACACTTCAAACATCGTTACAGTTCATTAAATGATCTGGATGAACGGAACGTGTGAGAATCATGAGCGCCTGTTCGACACGGAGATCGTTATCTGCAGAACGTGTGTGTGTGTGTGTGTGTGTGTGTGTGTGTGTGTGTGTGTGTGTGTTCATTTTAAGTAAGCACTCAGTCGAGCATGCGCACGTACGTCATCAAGTCCAAAACAACAATGGAGGTCGACCAGCCATAAACTCCCAGACGCATGCCTGTGTGTGTATGTGTGTGTGTGTGTGTGTGTGTGTGTGTGTGCGTGTGTGCGTGTGTGTGAGAGCATTCCTGATGACAGTGGCCCCATGGCACAGTGCCAATCACTCCTCACTTCGCAATTACAAAGAGCAGAGGGCTGCAGGTAATCACCATTGATCAGTGCACGTGTAGTTATACACACACACACACACACACACACACACACACACACACACACACACACACACACACACACACACACACACACACACGCAGGGGCCAGTGGGCATTGATCCACCCGACCCCGCCTCCAGGGGAGATGGTGTGTGTGACAGCGAGAGGAGATACAAACACAGAGTCGCGGGGGCGGGGCTTATTGGGACGTGTTGCCGTGATGGACAGGAGAGATAAAAGTGAAACGCCTCAACATTCCTGTGTTTACTGGGAGAGACCGTTCAATCAGCCGGTCCACGTGTGTGTGTGTGTGTGTGTGTGTGTGTGTGTGTGTGTGTGTGTGTGTGTGTGTGTGTGTGTGTGTGTGTGTGTGTTATCTGTTCCTCGTATTGAGTGTCACTGCTGCGACAAGCGTCATTGATCAGAATCTAGAGACACACACAGGAGTGTGTGTGTGTGTGTGTGTGTGTGTGTGTGTGTGTGTGTGCTGAATCTCAGAGGGCTTCATCAGGTGCAGGTTTTCCTCCTGAGGGGTCAAACCAGGTCACCAGAGGTCACGGTGGACGTTCTTCATTGATGACATAGTGTTCAATACTGTAAATACTATGTTCCTCTTTATTTCTCCATCCAGGTTGCCGTTCATCGCTATACCTGTAATAAATACTAATATAGCTTTAATAAATACTAATATACCTGTAATAAATACTAATATAGCTTTAATAAATACTAATATAGCTTTAATAAATACTAATATAGCTTTAATAAATACTAATATACCTGTAATAAATACTAATATACCTGTAATAAATACTAATATACCTGTAATAAATACTAATATACCTGTAATAAATACTAATATACCTGTAATAAATACTAATATACCTGTAATAAATACTAATATAGCTGTAATAAATACTAATATACCTGTAATAAATACTAATATAGCTGTAATAAATACTAATATACCTGTAATAAATACTAATATACCTGTAATAAATACTAATATAGCTTTAATAAATACTAATATAGCTGTAATAAATACTAATATAGGTGTAATAAATACTAATATACCTGTAATAAATACTAATATAGCTTTGATAAATACTAATATAGCTTTAATAAATACTAATATAGCTGTAATAAATATTAATATAGCTTTAATAAATACTAATATAGCTGTAATAAATACTAATATAGCTGTAATAAATACTAATATAGTTTTAATAAATATTAATATAGCTTTAATAAATACTAATATACCTGTAATACATACTAATATAGCTTTAATAAATACTAATATACCTGTAATACATACTAATATAGCTTTAATAAATACTAATAAAGCTGTAATAAATACTAATATAGCTGTAATAAATACTAATATAGCTTTAATAAATACTAATATAGCTTTGATAAATACTAATATAGCTTTAATAAATATTAATATAGCTTTAATAAATATTAATATAGCTTTAATAAATACTAATATAGCTTTGATAAATACTAATATAGCTTTAATAAATACTAATATAGCTTTAATAAATATTAATATAGCTTTAATAAATACTAATATACCTGTAATAAATATTAATATAGCTTTAATAAATACTAATATAGCTTTGATAAATACTAATATAGCTTTAATAAATACTAATATAGCTGTAATAAATACTAATATACCTGTAATAAATACTAATATAGCTGTAATAAATACTAATATACCTGTAATAAATACTAATATAGCTGTAATAAATACTAATATACCTGTAATAAATACTAATATACCTGTAATAAATACTAATATACCTGTAATAAATACTAATATACCTGTAATAAATACTAATATAGCTGTAATAAATACTAATATACCTGTAATAAATACTAATATACCTGTAATAAATACTAATATAGCTTTAATAAATACTAATATAGCTGTAATAAATACTAATATAGGTGTAATAAATACTAATATACCTGTAATAAATACTAATATAGCTTTGATAAATACTAATATAGCTTTAATAAATACTAATATAGCTGTAATAAATATTAATATAGCTTTAATAAATACTAATATAGCTGTAATAAATACTAATATAGCTGTAATAAATACTAATATAGTTTTAATAAATATTAATATAGCTTTAATAAATACTAATATACCTGTAATACATACTAATATAGCTTTAATAAATACTAATATACCTGTAATACATACTAATATAGCTTTAATAAATACTAATAAAGCTGTAATAAATACTAATATAGCTGTAATAAATACTAATATAGCTTTAATAAATACTAATATAGCTTTGATAAATACTAATATAGCTTTAATAAATATTAATATAGCTTTAATAAATATTAATATAGCTTTAATAAATACTAATATAGCTTTGATAAATACTAATATAGCTTTAATAAATACTAATATAGCTTTAATAAATATTAATATAGCTTTAATAAATACTAATATACCTGTAATAAATATTAATATAGCTTTAATAAATACTAATATAGCTTTGATAAATACTAATATAGCTTTAATAAATACTAATATAGCTGTAATAAATACTAATATAGCTTTAATAAATACTAATATACCTGTAATAAATACTAATATAGCTTTAATAAATACTAATATAGCTTTGATAAATACTAATATAGCTTTGATAAATACTAATATAGCTTTAATAAATACTAATATAGCTGTAATAAATACTAATATATCTTTAATAAATACTAATATACCTGTAATAAATACTAATATATCTTTAATAAATAATAATATAGCTGTAAAAAATACTAATATAGCTGTAATAAATAATAATATATAATTTAAAAACAGAATGACGATCTGTTCCTGAGAAGTTTCCTGCAAAGTTTATTTTAAAAAGACGCGCAAAAAATGATACAAACCGTACGAACCGAATATTCATCACTAAATACACACAAGTCTAAGAAAACCCCAGAAAGAGGGAGCTCAACAGTTAACATGCGTTTGGATCTTCTTCATCAGATCTCTGATTGGTGCTTGTAACCGTGTGACATCATTTTTATAACCAGTGAGAAGAGCTCAGCGGGGAAAAACTAATCAGAAAGCTGGCTGTCAGCAAATCAAAGGCCGAATCCAACAAGGTGTACTTCTGTCTCCATACACCTCACAGCCGTCTCCCTCTTGGAGACATACATCTTTAAAAAGGCTCCACACGTTTAGAATATTACGTTTCAAAACAAACAGAGGAAACAGCACATTTGTTGGGGACTACTTTCAGCGGCGGATTAATCCGCATTTGGTGACGTAGAACTTCTGCAGCCTTCTCCGTCAATGAGGAAAAAAAGTATCATTTTTTTTATATATGGGGATCCTCATTAAGTTTTTATATCAGGAAACTCAAGAAAGAATCATGGTATAAATCCCCCCCCCAAAAAAGAAAACCAACATGTTAGGTATCAAATTAAACATACAAATCAGGGCTACAAAAATATATAACCCCCATGTACAACCTCTAAACACAACTCAAACAATAAATAGGATTAGGGGTTAGGGTTAGGTTAAAGTAACCGTTAAGTTGAAGTACTTACGTAAGTTTCACTAAACCCTTAATAAGTACCTTTACAACGTCGGATTCCACTAACAGACACATCCCGTCACCGTACGGGCTTCTGGGAGTCTAACAAAGTTTCCTAACATACCAACGCTTTGTTGGATTTTCGTTGCAGATTCCAGTTCGTTAGGTGTGTTGTTGTTGAGGCCCTGAACCCAACAGTTTGAAAAACTCAGGCACCGCTCAAGGAGGCATTTTTGGGGAATCTGGCTCATATCATGCTGGATGTTCAAAATATGGTCTAAAAGAGATTTTTCTTTTAAAATAAACATAAAAAAAATTAAAAAAACGCAAGTATTAGAACTCATTTGGGGTTCCTGCGACTACTGGAACACGGGGAACAAGAGGTGCAGAAGGCTTTTAGCCCCCATTTTTGGGGGCTTTAAGGTCCGTGTTGCTGGAAGGACGTTAATCTAAAATAAGAAGAACCCTCTTTGACGCTTATTGTCCGGCCTGTGGATCCATACAAACACGGAGGAGGTCGATGCAGCCGGTCTCCTTGAGAACATGCTCATCGGTTTCCAGGCGGGGACCGATGAGCATGTTCTCAAAGCTCGAGTGTCCGAGAGGGAAAACGGGCATCGACCGCGCGGAAGATCCAATCGGCGGCTGAATGGATGCATGTGTGTGTGAGTGTGTGTTTCTTCCTCACTGTAAATGGAGAGTACCCAAGAGGAGCCTGAGTGCAGAGCAGGAGGAGCGCCGGCGGCGCTGCTATTGTGTTCGCATCCCTGAGTGAGAAGTGACAAAGAGCTCTACGTCCTGAAAATCCACGCGTCATCGTTTCCCGACGCGCCGCAGCCTCCGAGATGCAGAGGCTTTGCATCTCTGCGCACGATCGTCGACACCTGCAGATGTTCTGGGTGCATTAGGGAGACATCTGTGCACGTGCACGTGCACAGATGTCTCCCTAATGCGCCCAGAACATCTGCATTATCCTAATCGGCGAATCGTTAAAAGCTCGTTCCTCCCTCTGTCCCTCCGCGTCGCGGTGGAGAGTCGGGCGGTGCAGCCGACGCCGGAAGCTTCTCTCTCCTCGAGCGACGCGGCGTTCCTCTTTCCTTCCCAGCATGCCCGGTTGTGTCTGAAGGGATCGAACGGCCGGCTCACTTCCTGCGTACGAGTACGGGTCATTGGGCTCAAAGCTGCAACTCTGGAATCCCAAATAATCCTGTTCTCCATTGCATTCTGTCTGAGCCTTAACAGACTGTTATATAATATAATATTATGATATATTATATCATATTATTATATATTCTATAATAATCGTGTATAGTCGTGACTTCGTCAGGCGTCCTTTGGGACGGACGGTGGCCCGGAGCGGAGGAGTCTTTTTGGCCGTGGAGAGTTTCGGAGTCGGTGTGTGTCGCACGTTTAAAAACAAAATAACGTGACCGACACGATGGAACGTCGCGTTGGTTTTAAACGTGCCACAATTTTTGACGACTTGGTCTGCAGAAGACACAAGCTGTAAAAGTAAAAAAAAAATTAACATTGAGAAAACATCCAAAATACACGTTTAGGTGTGTGTGTGTTTTAAATGTCTAAATGTTTCCCAGAGAGCAATTTGTTCCGGAGAGATCCATAATTTTTGCTTTCATTCTGCTTTCAAGCTGAATTAGGCAATTTCACACGTTGCCGGTTGCGGTGACAGAAATTGGGCCGACTTCACTTCACGTAACTTCATGTCCTCGTAAACGTGTGCTCTCTCTCCCTCTCTCTCTCTCTCTCTCTCTCTCTCTCTCTCTCTCTCTCCCTCCCTCTCTCTCTCTCTCTCTCTCCCCTCTCTCTCTCTCTCTCTCTCTCTCCCTCTCTCTCCCTCTCTCCCATGCCTCAGACCAGACTCCATTATGGTCTGTCTTCGTTGTAATTGGGTCTCTGGTTATTAGTTTCTCCCTGAACTCTGCGCTTCAGGCATCAAAACGGCCACCGAGGCGACGGGAGGTTTTATTTTGTCACCACGACGAGATTCACCTGCAAAGCTGCAAAGCTGCAAAGCTGCAAAGCTGCAAAGCAGACGCCGTGATCGAGCGCTCGGACACATCCACTGATGCATTGATAACATTGATGCATCGATACATTGATGCATTGATAACATTGATACATTGATGCATTGATAACATTGATACATTGATGCATTGATAACATTGATACATTGATGCATTGATAACATTGATACATTGATGCATTGATAACATTGATGCATCGATACATTGATGCATTGATAACATTGATACATTGATGCATTGATAACATTGATACATTGATGCATTGATAACATTGATACATTGATGCATTGATAACATTGATAACATTGATGCATCGATACATTGATGCATCCATAGCATTGATGCATTGATGCATTGATGCATTGATGCGTTGATGATCTTGTGTGATGGTGAGAGTCGCTCTGCAGTCGGTTCTCTCATCTCCTCCATGAGAACCTTTCCCTCCTCTCAGGGTTCCACTTCATCAACTTTAACGCTGGCTGCTAAAAGACACGGAGCGTCTCCGGTTGCATTCAGCTTCATAACCGCAGCGCCTTGTCCTGCGTCAGGTTGGCCTTTAGTTATGAGAGGGAAGAAATGTGCTGAAGACAAAACATTAAACATTCAGAGTCTGTTGGTCTTTCTGGCTCCGACTTGTTAAGTCAGTTGGTAAATATGTTTTTCTGCTGCACAAAATTGGAGACAAATTGGATTTTGAAAAGGAACTAGCGAGCAGAGAATCTGGGACGTTCAGGGGATCAAAAGAGGAGCGAGTAGAAAACAAGACATGATCGCGTTAATGAAATATACACAGTGTTCTTTGTCAGGAAGGAAATATGGTCAACATGTACACGTCATTATTATTTATATATTTATTATGTTATGTTTCTGCCCGTTACAACAGCAGAAAACATTCTGGCAATTATTTATAATCTTAATCTCGATAAATGATTTGGTCAGAAGGGAAACCTCCAGGTGTGTGTGACCACAACACAACACACCCCGTCAGGAATCTCAGCCCATCGCCTCCCGCCCATAACGAGCGCCGCGGGTCCAGAGCCATTATGTCGCCGCTGTCCCTCTCTGTCTGTGATCAACGAGCGCCCTGAGGAGCCGAGCAGACGGCTTCTGCTCTCAGATTCCTTGAGCCAATATTGCCTGAGGATGTGTGTGTGTGTGTGTGTGTGTGTGTGTGTGTGTGTGTGTGTGTGTGTGTGTGTGTGTGTGTGTGTTAGGACCCCTCCTCGCTTGGAACAAAGGATCAATGGCGTGACTTTGCATGTTCCTCCGTAATTCATTGAATACCTTTAGGGACCTGGTCTGTGGAGCCTGAGGACACACACACACACACACACACACACACACACACACACACACACACACACACACACACACACACATCTATATGCATAGACGGGTCAGATTATATATTTACTTAGATTCATGCACAAATACACATGATTAGAGGAAAAAAACTAATCTCATTGGTTTGTAAGTCGTTAACCGTCACAGAGTCAATAAAGTTTCTCCTCCAGTATCCAGTAGATCATGTGACCATGACATCATCATGTTTCTCTAGTTGTGGGCAAACTACGGCCCGTTGTGCGTTTTAATCCGTGGAATATTGGCAAAACATTGTTCAAATTATAGTAAAGGCCGCATTCATTTAGCCTTTTTCCTGCAATACCCAGGAAAGAGACAATGTGGTTGTGTATGTTCACACAAACACACACACACACACACACACACACACACACACACACACACACACACACACACACACACATAACGGTGAGATAAACCTCCCAATAGCCTCCATAAGGGCTGTAATCAGGTCGGGGATCTGGGAGCGTATTGCATCTACAAATGGTTATCGATCAGGCAACAAGTGTCACACTGGACTTCCTCCACGCCGTGGTGTGTGTGTGTGTGTGTGTGAGTGTGTGTGTGTGTGTGTGTGTGTGTGTGTGTGTGTGTGTGTGTGTGTGTGTGTGAGTGTGTGTGTTGCTCTCTGGAGTCTTTTCATTTGCTTATTATGGGGCGCAGGAGCCTAGAACCTTATCTGCTTTACAACATAATTCCCTGACAGGGTGGCATGTTATAAGTATATTATAAGTATATATATATATATATATATATATATATATATATATATATATATATATATATCCAGTAAGACGGAGATGGAGTGACTTTTTTCAATCGTTTTATGTTACACATTACTTCAAACTAGAAAATTAAATACAGACATGTATTGAAATAAAAATAATACAAAATACATATAAAATTAAATAAAACAAAATATATATATATATATATATATATATATATATATATATATACATTTATTTATTCTGGGGTAACCCCCCCCCCCCCCCCCCCCCCCCTGTGTGTTTATTCTGGGGTAACCTGACTGACTCTGAGGATCTGCTGGTGACGACGGCGCCAAACGGAAAAAAGAAACTCTGGAAAGCCCAACAGATACAGGAGTGTGTTTCTATGTAAAACTCTCACTATTCCAATTGTAATGATGTTATTCTGGTATCTGAGAAGAGGAGAGACAAGGCCCTCCTTTAATCCAGGTCCTCACGAAAGGAGCACTGGTCCAAAGGGGTCCAAAGGGGTCCAAAGGGGTCCAAAGGGGTCCAAAGGGGTCCGCTTAGGTCCACGATCACGAAGACCGACTCCCTTCTCAAGACCTGACGGAACATCGTCAGTTTGAATGATGAAAACTGCAAAACATTAGTAAGCTTTTAAAAGACATTTTAGTCACAAATACTTGTCTTACATTTCACGATGGAGGCGTTCAGGGACCCCCGTATTTCACAACACTGCGTTCAACTGCAGCTCCGCCCACCAGCCGGGGAAAACGCCCGAATTTCTTGCGCACAAAAATATGTCCCGAAAACATCCCTTCAGCGACAGATGAGCGATGCAGGAACAGAATCTGGATCAGAATCCACATCGGTGATGGACGGCTGCGTCTGAGACGCCTCGGCTCTGGTCGTTGCTCTCGGTCGTTCTTCTGGGCGGTGGAATCTCTACCGACGCCACGAGGAGCACGAAGAGGAGGCCGAGGAACCAGATTGTTTTCTCGCAGATTACTATTCATGTCAGGATTTAGGGACCTGCCTGAGGGAAGAGAAGGAAGGCTCGTTTATTTTAGAGCACATTTCAACAACGATTCAAAGTGCATCACATAAAACATTAAAAGCATCAAAACACAGTGCAGAAGAAGATTTTAAAACAATTAAGAACACTCATTAAAACATTAAAAAACAGTCAAGAAGCATATTGCAGTGCAGTTTAATAAATAAAATGCAGTAGTGAGATGCAAAAAGTCATTAATATCCTTGAATCTGGTTCAATTAAAGGCAACAGCAAACAGAAAAGTCTTAACTCTGGATTTAAAGGAGCCCATTACGCACACAAAAAAAAGTTTTCAAGTCATAAATTAGGACTTTTATCTCATAATTGTGACTTTATATATATTTCTGTGTGTCTGGATAGGGCTTCCATACATTTCTCATGATGCAAAAAAAGTAAAAAGTTACCGACTGCAGCTTTAAGTCTGCGGCAGAGACACGGAGCATCAGCACTCGGCTGCAGCGCCGGAGTGACGGACGGTTAGCTGGATATCGTTTCATCATAAGTACCGACAGACGGAGTGAAGAGCTCAGAAGATTGTCTTTGAAGTCTCTGCTCAGACAAGCGGGTTGTGTCATCAGTTATTCCCTCATTAGTCCTCCTGCTATCAATCTCCGCCGAGCACGGAGAATAAGTCGTCGGCTCGCTACATCAAATAAGACAAATCTCTGTTAAGACTCCTCTTTGTTAGCGGGACGTGCTAACGGCGGCTAACGAGGCTGCGCGCACGGCGGTTCCTCCCAAGTTTGTGACGTCCCCGCTCTCAAGGGGACGACCTTGAGCCTCCGGGCTCCTGGAGCCACAAGCGCCAAACTACCTGCCGCCACAGGCTGGAGCTCGTCTCTTTGGGGAGTGCCTCACGCCCCTCTCTCGTATGGCCCTCCTCTTCCTCCTCTTCCTCCTCCTTTGGCGATGATATGCTGTCATCTTGAACTTCACAGAATGCTCTCGTTTCTCTTATTTCACTCTCAAGCGCTCGTCTCTTTACATGATAATCCTCGGGGTCGCTGTAATAATGTCGGGGGCCACGTGATGCTGCCTTCACACCAAAAGAGTGTGAATTTGACGCGCGAGTAGATTACATGTAAAGTCAATGCACAGACGCGAATGGTTGTGAAAAAGCGAATTTCCCGCTGGGCGGCGCGAATGAGGCAAAAAAAAACGTGTTGAAATATTTCAACTCGCTCGACTTTATGTGGTAAATTTGCTTTATTCGCTTTTTCACCTGACGCTGAGTTGCGAAAGCCAATCAGCGTTGAGAAGCGGAAACGGTAACTAGAGCTAACGGAAAAGACGCGCGCCCTTTCCGCCGCGAAGAAGCGAATTTACCACAAAAAGTCGAGCGAATAAACTCAGGCGAGAAAGCGTTGCTACACAAGCATAATGCTACACAAGCATAATGCTACACAAGCATAATGCTACACAAGCGTAATGCTACACAAGCATAATGCTACACAAGCATAATGCTACACAAGCATAATGCTACACAAGCTTAATGCTACACAAGCATAATGCTACACAAGCGTAATGCTACACAAGCATAATGCTACACAAGCATAATGCTACACAAGCGTAATGCTACACAAGCGTAATGCTACACAAGCATAATGCTACACAAGCTTAATGCTACACAAGCATAATGCTACACAAGCGTAATGCTACACAAGCATAATGCTACACAAACATAATGCTACACAAGCATAATGCTACACAAGCGTAATGCTACACAAGCGTAATGCTACACAAGCTTAATGCTAGCATAGAAATAAACGAGTGATCTTTACAGTTCAAAGGCTAGCGTTCATGCAAATGAGCATAGTTTGTGTGACGTGTACCTGGTTCAACATGTGCTTTCTAACAGCCTTTACTTGGGTTGTCCTGAGACTAACAGCCAATCCAATCTCAGTCTCAGGTAGAGGGGCGGGACTTAAGCGGCGTTAGAGGTATCGTGTGATAGTGGACGGCAGAAGCTAATGGCCACCGTGGAGTGACCCTGGATTTGTTGTATGAGAACATAATGTTCATAACTTAATGGCTGACGACCAGTAATCTTTTGTTTTTGTATACTTGACTAACTATTATATTGTAAAACAATTGTGTTGCTAATCGCGATTAGCATTAGCATATGGTTAGCTTTGCTTTCATACTGTTAAAACCAGTTAAGACAAGCTATTGCCAAAGCGGCATGAATCAGCGTATGGACACGATGGACTCGTCGTTAAGTCCCGCCCCTCAATCGTAGACCGGGCCAATCACAGCATAGAATCGTCCGGCTCCAGCCAGCGTCCGACAATCGTGCAATCGTCTCAGATTTTCATTTACAGGCTGGTTTTGTGTCAATTTCAACCTCGTGATGGATACGCGTTGTGGCCGGGGAACGTGTTTCTGACTCGGAAAGTCGGACGATCCCCGTTAACCCAACTTCAGTTGTGAGAACACGTCTGAACCATCCTGGGATTCTGCACGACACTGACAGAATGATATAACTGCTCTCACTGATTACTGTCATCATCACGGCTCTCAAACAGGTGGGAATAAACACAATTTCCATCTTAAAATGTCTGTTTTTTCTGCTGCTCTTGCTCGACAAAAACACACAAACAGTCTGTGGAATATCAGGAATCAGCCGAGCCCAGTTAACATGAACAGATTGACAAATGTTGGCGCCCGCTGCTGAACGAAAGGCTTCCAGACCGTCATGATTCATACACTGTCCATTCATAAGGCATCCTATATACACATATATATATATATATATATATATATATATATATATATATATATATATATATATATATATATATATATATATATATATATATATATATACACCTGCGTGTGCATCTGTGGAGTGGAGCTCTGCAGCGAGAATGACTCATGGCTCAGATATTAAATTATTATTAATTCAAGGCCTGTTTCATCCGAGCACATGGTCAATTCCGTCGACATTCCCGGGCGGTTGCTTGTGTCATCGCCATGGAAACTGCGGCGACCAAAAATGCATTCTCAGCAGTTAAAGAAAAAAATCTCCTTTTCTTGCAGATTAATATTTGATTTTGTAGGGAAAAACATTTTAGAAACACTCATTTCCCAAAACTTGAATTTCCAACTTATGTGTGTGTGTTTCATGATTATTATGAAAATATATTTCTTAAAAAAATTAATTAAAAAAAATCCTTTTCTCAGATTGATCTAATATGTTTCCTGTGCAAAACATTTGGAGAAGAAAAGGTTTTTAAGGTGAAAAAACATTCTCCTAAATGGGATTTGATGGAACCGTGGTGATGTCATATCACTTGCTAATTGTTAATTGAACAATTAAAACTCTGAAAGAAAGCGTACACACGTGGTCTTTAGTCCCTTGTGGCCACGGTGAGTATTACAACAACACACATTTTGAAATTCGACACAAAAAAACATGAATGACAAGAAAATCATCTGCAAAAGTAGTTTTTCACCTGTACAACCCTGGCTTCTCCGACCACGAGTTTAATTAAAAACACAGAACAAACACCTTGCAAAGTCCACGTCCGCTTGTCCTGATTGGTGGATCAGGTTCATCCAGACCTGATCCACCAATCAGAGCCCAGGAGGAGGATTTAGAATAATCTGTTTTAGAATTGGACATTTCTGTCATGAACACATCGAGGAGGCGGGTCAATAAGCTACAGGCTGTACCTATAAATATCTTTTCTTCCATTTGACATGTTTATTGAACTTCCTGCTGATGGGCGTGTGTGTGTGTGTGTGTGTGTGTGTGTGTGTGTGTGTGTGTGTGTGTGTGTGTGTGTGTGTGTGTGTGTGTGTGGGGAAAGAAAGTGTCGGTCTGCATTTATTCCGATCACGGAACAGAAAGCATTAATTGTGCGGTCTTGACAAACACGGTCATGGCTGTGGCACGAGAGCTCGACATGAGAAGAAACACGAAGCGGAGCAGGCGTGTGCCGGGACGCCTTAATGAGGCCGCACCGTGTGTGTGTGTGTGTGTGTGTGAGTGTGTGTGAGTGTGTGTGTGTTTGTTGTACTGTAACGCATGCGAAAAAAACACACCGACGCAGGAAGGCGGCCTCTTTTATACATGAGGAGATATCTCCCCAATCAACAGCAGGCAGCCAGAAACCAACAGGAAATAGCCCCAAAATGACACACACACACACACATACACACACACACACACACACACACACACACACACACATTGCCCCATTTCTTCCTGCCGGCGCCGAGATGAAATATTAACAAGGAGGACGGCACCCTAACCCACATACTGTATCCTCACAGCCAGTTTAACTCACTGCTTCACATGTTAGGCACAGGAGCAGAAAACACACACACACACACACACACACACACGCGTAATATAGAATGTATATATATATATATATATATATATATATATGCATGCTGGTGCTGCAGAGACCACCGCGAGCACAAGATGCCGACCTGCCGCCGCGCGCTCACATCGGTTTATCTTTTCCTCGTGGGTTGATTGAGTGCAAAGTTTTCTTACGACACGCTCATCAGGTTATCTGACACGCTCTGAATACCTGCCATTCAATAATCAATTTACTTGCTATCTTTCAAATTAGACTGTCACACCGCCTCGCCTTCTCTCTCTCCCCTCAACATCTGCCAGTTCTTCACATTGTTACACGTTTAAAACCCGGCTTCCCTCCCTCCCTTCTTCTTTCCCTGAGGGACGTTTGCAATGTTTAAAATATAATAAGACTGTATTGGCAACACATTCTTCTAGAAAAGTGGGGAGCGCTCATTAGACATGCGAGAGGAAGATGAGGGGGTATGGAGAGTGGGGGGTGAGCAAATGGGATTTGAAGCTGAGCAAAGCAGGAAGGCTCTGGGAGAAGGGAGTTGTCACTTTTCATTAGAGACAGTCAGGCGGACGGGCGCCGGCTCGCTGACGCCTTCCACCGCATTCGAAGAGGAAGAGCTGTGCAGCTGGCAGATTTTCACGCCTCCCCCTCTTCCTCTTCCTCTTCCTCTCGGTGCATGCATTGCCTCCATGTGTTTGGATACCTCCGTCACAGGTCCGACCTCCGTCCCCTGTGTTGGTGGACCGGCTTCTCCTCCGTCTACACGGAACAACACAACTTTTATCTTTCCTTCTCCGCAGTCGCAAAAAAAGTTATTTTAAGGCGTCTCAAGATGTAAACGTCACATTTCTTTAAAAAAAAAAGAAATGTAATGCACAAACGATGTTAGATTACAGCCCAGACACGAAATCCTTTGGTTTCATGTCGTTAAGCACTAACGTAATGCCAATTAGGAGCCTTGTCCTGACTGTTGGTTTTAAACCTAACTGGTGTTTTATTTGTCTAAAGCTAACTGTTGGTTTAGTTGCCTAAACCTAACTGTTGGTTTAGTTGCCTAAACCTTAACTATTGGTTCAGTTGCCTAAACCTTAACTATTGGTTTAGTTGCCTAAACCTTAACTATTGGTTTAGTTGTCTAAACCCAACTGTTGGTTTAGTTGCCTAAACCTTAACTATTGGTTTAGTTGCCTAAACCTTAACTATTGGTTTAGTTGCCTAAACCTAACTGTTGGTTTAGTTGCCTAAACCTTAACTATTGGTTTAGTTGCCTAAACCTTAACTATTGGTTTAGTTGCCTAAACCTTAACTATTGGTTTAGTTGTCTAAACCCAACTGTTGGTGGTTTAGTTGGCTAAAGCTAACTGTTGGTGGTTTAGTTGACTAAAGCTAACTGTTGGTGGTTTAGTTGTCTAAACCTAACTGTTGGTGGTTTATTTGTCTAAAGCTAACTGTTGGTGGTTTAGTTGTCTAAACCTAACTGTTGGTGGTTTAGTTGTCTAAACCTAACTGTTGGTGGTTTAGTTGGCTAAAGCTAACTGTTGGTGGTTTAGTTGGCTAAAGCTAACTGTTGGTGGTTTAGTTGACTAAAGCTAACTGTTGGTGGTTTAGTTGTCTAAACCTAACTGTTGGTGGTTTAGTTGTCTAAAGCTAACTGTTGGTGGTTTAGTTGTCTAAAGCTAACTGTTGGTGGTTTAGTTGCATAAACCTAACTGTTGGTGGTTTAGTTGCCTAAACCTAACAATGTCTGTCCCTATAAACGACACCAATAGATTAGCATTTGTGACTCTTCCACAAGCTGCCGTGAGACGGAGTTGCAGGTGGCTGACATCTGGAGAACTTCCAACACTTGGACGGGAGAGAGAATCTCCTGCTTTAGAAAACGTTTGCTTCTTTGATTAAAGGTTTTGTACCAAAAAGCTTCAGGACGGACGTTGAGTGAACTTCCCCGATGACCTTGACCAGTGGTTCAGAAGCCTAACGCTCACCACACCGTAACCACATCAGCACGATCATATGTACCCATGTCTAAAGATTGCAGAAAGCAGGAATTGCGAAATTGCTGGAATTGCCTGAATTGCTGGAATTGGACGTTGAGATGTTTTATTGAACACAATCCGACAATGAAACATTCATTTAATGACCTACAGCTCTCATATGTGTGGCGCTGACATACCCGCCTTCTCCGTGGCGACGGCAGCTAAGGCTCATGGGTTTCGTGGTGTTTAGAGACAACGGCCGCGCCAAACAGATGGAAATAGAACATCTTGACAATGAAGTTGAAACATAAACTATGATATCCTGTTTTGACGTCGATACCTCTGGACCCAGCAGCTGCTTGGCTGAATAAACTCTGAATATCCGTGATGGGTCACGGTAGTACCGTCTTCCTCACACTCTTCTTCTCCGGCGTCCACGCTTTCTCTGTCTTTGTCAGACTCGATATCCCTTCTAGGTCCTCCCTCCCTCCCTCCGTGGAGTTGGCCGCCTCGTACTTCTCCTCTCGTCGACGCTCCTGTCATGTACCGTCATGAATATTGAAATGCGACCCCCCTCCGTGAAGCCTGGCCTGTCTGAAGATGTTAGGAGTGAGCAGCTCCTCCAGCGAGTCTTTGCTCTGCGTTTCGGGATGTTCCGGTTGGAGCCGAGGATGCGGGTGAAGCCCGGGAGTCCGTTACGCTCGGCGCAGTTAGAGTTCACCGGCAGTCCGCTGACCTCGCCGTGATCTCCTGTGACATCTGCGAGAAGTCGTTTTTGTTCATCTTTGTGCCGATTCCTGGTGCGGACACGCTTCTGAAAAGTCCGTTTATTTCGATGAATTTTGATTCGTTTTTTTTTCTTTTTTTCTGTTTCATCTCCACTTTGGTTCGGCTGTCGTTAAGAGTTCAGAACGCGGGTCGAGAATTCAAACGCAGTAAAAGTAGCCACTGAGGATGTTTTCTTTTCTTTGTCTGTCGGTCACTTAATGCTCACTTACGTAGTCTTCCTCCATTTTTAACGTCAAGTCTTTGCCCTCAAGTTCCAAGTCAAGACTGGCAAGTCCCGAGTCAAGATGGGCCAGTCCCAAGTCAAGTCCCAAGTCATGTCCCAAGTCATGTCCCAAGTCAAGACAGGTACGTCCCGAGTCAAGTTCCAAGTCAAGACTGACAAGTCCCAAGTCAAGACGGGTAAGTGCCGAGTTAAGTCCCAAGTCAAGACCAAGACTAGCAAGTCCCGAGTCAAGACGGGCAAGTTCCGAGTCAAGACTGGCAAGTCCCAAGTCAAGTGGCAAGTCAAGACTGACAAGTCCCAAGTCAAGTTCCAAGTCAAGACAGTCAAGTCCCTTGTCGAGACCAAAGTCAAGTCCCAAGTCAAGACAGTCAAGTCCCAAGTCAAGTCCCAAGTCAAGACAGTCAAGTCCCTTGTCGAGACCAAAGTCAAGTCCCAAGTCAAGACAGTCAAGTCCCAAGTCAAGTCCCAAGTCAAGACAGTCAAGTCCCTTGTCGAGACCAAAGTCAAGTCCCAAGTCAAGACAGTCAAGTCCCAAGTCAAGTCCCAAGTCAAGACAGTCAAGTCCCTTGTCGAGACCAAAGTCAAGGCCCAAGTCAAGACATGTAAGTTCAGAGTCAAGACAGGTAAGTCCCGAGTCAAGACTGGCAAGTCCCGAGTCAAGTCTGGCAAGTCCCGAGTCAAGTCCAGAGTCAAGACCGTCAAGACTAAAGTCAAGTCGAGACATGTAAGTTCCGAGTCAAGACCAAAGTCAAGTCATACTTCCATACTTTGAGTTTCTAATCCTAAATTGTAACGCCATCACCTTTTTCTGATAACGATCGTGTAATCAATAGAGAGGAGCAAACTTTACATTAATTTTAGATTTGTATATATATATATATATTAAGGCCGAGGCGATATCTGCATCATTCATTACCCGCTTCCTGCCACATCGTCTCAGCCAACCAATCACTGCCTGAGTTGCCGGCATAAATGTGTTCTTCTTCTTGAACTACATAAAAAAACAAATGTTCAAGGTAAATCATTTATCCAACAGACCATAATGCAGTATTTCATATAATTATTACAGGTGCAAAACTGTGCATTCACTGTGCAATGCTTCATCCCACTGATTTAAAATGCTTTTTTTCTTCTCCAGATGGCATCAACATTTTGAAGGCAGGCCCTGAACTGAAGTGGTCAATTGTCCAATTTTGGCTTCTTTTTTTTTTTTTTTACGTTCGTGACATTTAACAACACATTTTCAATTATCTGACTCAGCCACAATCGTGGGACGTTTTCCCCGCCGACACAATAGGGACAATGTCTGCTGTCAGTTATAATAACGCTCTCAAAGATGGCCTAGTTCTGGGACAAAATACCAACAATTTTCAAGATACGTTTCACCTCTCTTCCCCCTCAATCATATCCCTCTCTCCCGCATCACTCCCCGTCAGTTCAATGGCTGCTTTATTCTGTGCATTGTCAAAGCAAACATATCTTCCTTCCCTACTTGCCTCAAACAAATACCCGCTCTGCACGCACCTCTCTGCCTGGCTCTGCTTTTATTTTACCTCTTGTGATCATTGAGTGTTCAAATGTTTCTAATCCTAATATTCCTATTTGTTTGATGTAAGAAGACTTGACTCTCAATTAATCGTCAATGGAATGAAACCAATTTAATGAGTTTCACTCATTTCACTCCTTCCCGAAAATGAGACGTGCGTCACTTAAAAAGTGACACCTACGCCCGTCTCCTACAAACGATGTGATGCCAGAGTAAAAGACAGAATCACATTAAAGCGGCTTTTCCCGCGGACGGCCAGCCGATTGAGTCTGCAGCCGACAGGAGGATAACACCTGCGCAGAGAGGGGGTGGGGGGGAATAATTAAGAGGACGAACAAAAATCCCTAAAACAGTCAATAAAGATGGCACGAACAGAAATGGTTCCTTTTCCCAGAGTGCAGTGCTTCTGGTTCCGTTCCTAACAGCACATTGGAGAGTCCATTCGAGCCGGATTCAGAGCACCGCTCCGCCTCCATGGGTGTATGAGTCTGTCTTTGCCGCATTCTGAAGCACTTTGCAGAGCTCCCGGGATAAAGCCGCTATATAAATGCAGTCCATTTACCATTCAACATCACCCTACTTCACACTCAGACTACTATTATGGCTGCTGCACGCCACCTACACCGGAACAATTGCATGTTAAGTGCCGGGCTTGTAGGAGCCTTCACAGTATCCGTTGGTTGGAGAGGAGGAAGATTGTGTTTTTGTTTTGAATCCTTCGCTGTTTACGACCTCGTCTGAGATCTGAGCCGGTGACCTTCCAGTTGAATGTCTGCTTCTGTAATACTGCCTTCAGCTGGTCTGGCACATGGAGAAGAAAAAACAATCAATGTGGATAACTTCATGAGCTATATATGAGGAACAACAACTTGTTGGCAACATATCCCTGCTTACAATTCTTGGAAACCTTACTGAATGCAAACGTTGCCCAGTCGCTATGTCGACATGTTCGGTATTACGACGAAATGAAGTTCATCGAGCGACCGCTTATGAAAGTGATGTGATAACGATATATAACAAGCGGCATCGTTGGCTAAAGGGCGGGAGGTTACGGTGGAGACAAACACGGGACTTTCACCCAGGAGACCTTTTATTCTTATCCCGTGTGAAACCAAAAGAAAATGTTAACGTTGCGCTGTTAGACCATTGTTCTCAAATTAACCTTTAATAGTTTTGTTGCCTAAACCTTAAGCAATCGATTCACAACATTAACCACATGGCTTTGTGCGTTTTATCCCGTGTGAAACCAATAGAAAATTTCAACGTTGCGCTGTTACGTTGTGCTGTTACGTTGTGCTGTTACGTTGCACTGTTTACCAGTGCGCTGTTATATTGCACTGTTATTTTGCACTGGTTATATTTGCGCTGTTATATTGCGCTGTTACGTTGTTACGTTGTTACGTTGCACTGTTTACCAGTGCACTGTTATTTTGCGCTGTTACGTTGCGCTGTTACGTTGCGCTGTTACGTTGTTATGTTGCACTGTTACATTGCGCTGTTTACCAATGCGCTGCCATCTGAACACAAGCCAAGAACAGTTCTAAGATTAACCTTCAATAGTTTTGTTGCCTAAATCTTAAGCAATCGTTTCACAACATTAACCACATGGCTTTGTGCGTTTCTGCCAGTGTGACACAAGGCTGATGTGAAAAGTATTCATGAAACCAAACGTTAGGCTCTGACATACCGGGGGTTCGCAGATATCACCAAAATATGTTTTTATCAAACTTTAAAATCGATATATAAACGATATATAACAAGCGGCATCGTTGGCTAAAGGGCGGGAGGTTACGGTGGAGACAAACACGGGACTTTCACCCAAGAGACCTTTTATTCTTATCCCGTGTGAAACCAAAAGAAAATGTTAACGTTGCGCTGTTAGACCATTGTTCTCAAATTAACCTTTAATAGTTTAATAGTATCGGGGGTTCGCAGATATCACCAAAATATGTTTTTATCAAACTTCGAAATCTATGTCTTGTGGCGATATTGCAGGGTTGACGTTTGGTGCATTTCACGAAACACTCATACAATTACATTATGAATTATTAACAGAAATATGGATTTCATGACTAAAAAGCAAATAATAGAAAATATCAGCACTTTACTGTCACGCGACAGAAAAACACACTTTTCTGATATTGCGACATCCTAAATCTACGAGGATCGTTTCTCATTCAGTGATCCGGATATACAATCTATTTATGTCGCATGAAGAATACCAACATGTTCTACGTCATTGTGTGTTTCTATCGCCAGGGCCTTCTTCAGTCTGGGAGGTGAAGGTGAACCCCGCTCGCTCTGAAAGACCAAAACGCCGTTAGAAGACAAAATACAGAAAGAAAGAAAGCACAAGGCTTTCACCGCGGACAAAGATGGATTTTATGAATGCACAGAACACTTAGTTGAGCTTTTATATCCAATCAAGCCTTATTTCATGCAGTGGTAAAACGCTTGAGCACGTATAAAAAACCACTCCAGGTCCTGTCGCCGAGTCCATAAAGTCAACATGAGCTCAGGCAAATGAAGACGCTTTCACTTCCACAGAAATACACCTGTGGCTGTTGTTGGTTCAGGGCTCTTACGCTCATGGAAAACCTGGAAAAGTCATGGGATTTTTAAATGGTTATTTCCAGGCCTGGAAAAGTCCTTGAAAAAAATAAAATTCTCATTGTTAGTTTAAATACTAAATTTTCTCACTTTTTCATGTTTACACACAGATTTCACAAAAATGTTTGGTCATGGAAATTTGTTTTAAAGTCATGGAAAAGTCATGGAAATTTGGTGAAAAGTCATGAAATTTGGTAAAAAGTCATGGAAATGTGGTTTAAAGTCATGAAATGTGGTTTAAAGTCATGGAAATGTGGTTTAAAGTCATGGAATCCACTGGTCAGAATGTATATGAACCCTGTTGGTTTTTCTTCTCCTTTTCTTTTGGTAACACAATAATGTGAAAAAGCAACTTGGTTATGACGCTTATATTTTGGTCATTTAAATACAAATGTTCACGATGAGCCTCGCTCATGGGATCTGAACTCCATGTTGTTGGGTTGTGACGTGTTTGATTCAGGGCGTTTCACCACGGCTGTAAATAAGAGAGCCGCACGCTCATATATCCATAAATAACAATACAAATAAAGAAACCTGCCCAGGATCAATGTCATCACCATCACTCCATGAGCAAAAACATATTGATTTATTGACTTTTTATCTCATAATTTCAAATTTATTATAATTTCGACTTTATTGTCTCATAATTATGACTTTCTATCTCATAATTATTATTTTTTTGGGGTGGACACGGGCTTCCATAGAGGAGACTACGGGTGTTGAGCAAACACATTGATGTATTGACTTTTTATCTCATAATTATGACTTTCTATCTCATAATTTTGACTTTCTATCTCATAATTTCGACTTTCTATCTCATAATTATGACTTTCTATCTCATAATTATTATTTTTTGGGGGCGGGCTTCCATAGTGGGAGTTATAACCCATCGTGAGTGTTGAGCAAACACATTTGATGTATTGACTTTTTAATCTCATAATTTCGACTTTATTATCTCATAATTATGACTTTCTATCTCATAATTTCGACTTTATTATCTCATAATTATGACTTTCTATCTCATAATTTCGACTTTATTATCTCATAATATCTCATAATATTAATATCTCTTAATTATGAGATAATGAAGTCGAAGTTCCGAGATAGAAAGTCATAATTATGAGATAATAAAGTCGAAATTATGAGATAGAAAGACATAATTATGAGATAATAAAGTCGAAATTATGAGATAGAAAGACATACTTATGATAATTATGACTTTCTATCTCATAATAATTATTTTGTGTGCGTAAACGAGCTTCCATGGAGAGACAACTGGAAGACTAGAGAGCAAATACAGTGAATGAAAGAGAGGAGGAAGGATTGAGAGAAGAAAAGAAAAAAGGGAGAGAGAGGGGGACAGTTTTGGGGGTGGAGTAAAGGAGCAATTCAGAGAATGCAAGGCACTGCCCCCCTCTCTCTCTCCCTCTCTCTCTCTCTCTCTCTCTCCCTCTCTCCTCCTCCGGGTGGAGATGCACCCTTCAGGCCGTAGCGGACATTTGAGTGCAGGACCTCGGCGGTGCGGGACGTGAGGCTTCAGAGGTCCGACATCAAGCGAGCCTCTCCGGCGGAGGAACAACTCTCACTCCTGGTTCTATTTTTATTGTTTTATTCTCACCCCTAAAACTCAACATTTTTTATTTTTTAACATTTTTTAACATTTTTTCCCCGGTTCCACTTCAGGATTTTGTGCAAGTGGTTTCATTTTTTTTTTTATCCGGGCATCATAAATATATATCTTTTTTATTATTATTATTATTATTATTATCGCGAATCAGGCTTCCCACACCTTCCACCGCGACTACTAACTTTGGAGCACCGGAGACAGCCTGTCGCCAGTCGGGGAGGAGGAGGAGGAGGAGGAGGAAGGTGCTGGAGCTTTGACACCGAGCAGCAAGCCGTTATTTGTCCGCTCGCCTGTGCGTGAGGAGCGGGGAAGGAAGGAGGACCGAGCCGCTTGTTTTTTTCCACCGTACGGAGGAAGCGGCAGAAAGGGAAGAGAGGATTTATCCTGAATTACACCACGGGAATTAAACCTGGAGGAGATTTCACGGTCAGTTTCTTTCTCCTTCCTCTTCTTCCTCCGTGTTATCGCCCCTGCGTGTCTCCGTGTGGCCGAATATGAGGCGTGTATCTCGGGCTGAACACGTCCGTGTTGCTGGAAAGAGAAAGTGCTCGTCGGACCGGGGCGGCCCGTTCAAAGGAGATCAAATGAGACCGAATGGCTACTGTTGCAATACTACCACACACACACACACACACACACACACACACACACACACACACACACACACACACACACACACACACACGAGAGAGTCGGGACTGTATAGCGTGAAATTCGGTGCGTTTCGACAATACATCCGGGTTCGGCTCCGCGGGGTTTTTCGTGTGTGTGTGTGTGCGCGCGTGTGTGCGCGTGCACGCAGCGGCTCTGTTGGTCGGGGTATTTTTAGGCAGCGTTACGCGGTGTTATTAGCTGGCTCGCTGGGGCTACTTATCCCCGGCTGCTGCCTTTAACCAAGCGCTCCTCCTTCCTTCCTTCCTTCCTTCCTTCCCTCCGTCCTTCCCTCCTTCCCTCGCCTCCTTCACCTTCCCCTTGCGTCCCACCCGCCGTGTTGGACAGCTGAAGCCACCACGCTCATTCCTCGGGCTTCAACACCCGAACAGGTGCATTGTTTGCTTTATTTTAAAGCCAGAACATGTAGTCCAGAGACCAGGGCTTCTCTGAGACCGGGACCGGGTCTCTGTGTGGCGTGCACGTGAAGGGACAAGTAACACAGTTTGTATAAACGTGCACCCAAAGTGACCTCATTGCGCGGCGCTGCTCCTCTGGCTCCACTACCGGCGGCGCTCTACGGGGGAAGCTGTGGTGTAAAGCCTGCAGCGAGCTGCAGAAGTCCCGCTATGTCGGAAAGATGAACGGTTCTTAAACACAACACACACACGCACACACACACACGCGCACAACCTAAAAGGAGGTGAGGCGCGCGCGCGCGCGCGTACCGGTGGATGTTCTCGCCCACCTTCGTCGTGATTCCGCTCACGTCTGCTTTGCCATGGAGACGTTTGACAGCCTGCCGCGGTCTGGTATGTCTCCTCTGCCCGGGACAAAGGGAGAGGGGGGAGAGGGAGACAAAGAGGGGGAGATGAAGTATCATAAAGAAAACGAGCCATAAATAATATGATGACATGTTGGTGTTGGAGGTCTTCGGGACCAAAGACGTGTTGAGGTTCTGTAACCTGGAGGTTCTACATGAGACGTTCAAAGTCAATCAGGGTTCTTACGCTCATGGAAAACCTGGAAAAGTCCTTGAATTTTAGAATGGTTATTTCCAGACCTGGAAAAGTCCTTGAAAAAAATAAAATCCCAAAAGTTTAGTAAAAGTCATGTAAATGTGTTATATTCATGTGTTCATGACGTTCATTTACGCTGAGTTTGAAATAATGAATATGCTTTTAAAAGAAAGACTCAGAATATAAGCAGGCATACATACAGGCATCTATATAAATGTTTATTCTTTTAATCAAACTATTGTCTCATTCATTTGAGTCATTTAAGGTTTACTGTATGCTTTGTGTTCTCATTGTTAGTTTAAATACTACATTTACTCACTTTTTACTGTTTACACCCAGATTTCACTAAATGTTTGGTCATGGACATTTGGTTTAAAGTCATGGAAAAGTGATGAAACCCATTGGTCAGAATGTGTATGAACCCTGTGGGATTCTTTTTGTAACTTAACTTCAAAATACAAACGGAACACATTTAGTATTTTAATGTTAAAATAAGTTTCTAGAAGTTTCTCCACATGGAGGAAGCGTTAATGGTCCTGATATGAATGTCCCATGGTTAAGCTCCTATACGAGCTCACGGGGCTGCAGGCTTTAGATAGATGGTCCCCATGACGGTGTTTTACTGGAACCAGTATGGCACCAGTATGGCTATTCTTTGTAGGTGTTTGCCCCCCCCAACATATGAAAACACACACTTTTAATATGTATTTTATGACGCTAGACGCGTCATAAAATACATATTAAAAGTGTGTGTTTTCATATGTTGAGAGATTGAGCGTGTACAACCTTAACAAAGTGGGTCATGTTTTGACTGAATATGCTTCATAACAGGCCAATGCTTTTCTAGATTGTGTTTATTGTTGCAGATTTCGATGTTTTAGGTGGTAATCTTTCTAAAAAGGTGCACTGTTAGTCTGTGGGTTGTTATTAAGGCACCGAACAAGACTGTTTTAAAGGACTCCTTTTAGATACACGTTGCTCATATCATGCTGGATGTTTGTAGTTATGATCAACATATCTTTTAAAAGTGATTTCTTTTTTTGCAGATATACATTTTTTTTCCCAAGACTTTGCTGAACAAATACATATAAATAAATAAACACAAGTATTGGAATTAATTTGGGGTTCCTACGATGACTCAAACAGGGAAAAAGAGGTCTAGACCCAATATTGGTTCCACAGTTTTCAACGGCTTAAAATTAGACTTTTATTGCATCCGATTCTCAAAAGCTCTGATACTGGTTTGTACTGGAACCAGTAAGCTACCCCCCCCCCCCCCCCCAACACATTCAAAGAGAGTCAGCAGAGGCTACCTGGGTGCTGGGTGTCATTATTCTCCCCCTTAAGCCCGTGGGGGAGGTCTGGGGCTCCGCCTCCTCTCCCATCGCCCCCTGTGGACGCCGGTCAATACGTCGCCATGTCGCTCCATTCCTCGGCCCTCGGCGACGTCGCCATGGCCGGCAGCTGTGTGTGTGTGTGTGTGTGTGTGTGTGTGTGTGTGTGTGTGTGTGTGTGTGTGTGTGTGTGTGTGTGTGTGTGTGTGTGTGTGTGTGTGTGTGTGTGTGTGAGAGAACAGGAGTCATGTGGATAGGACTGGGGTGCTTTGGAGACGAGTTGTCTTTAATCCTCCACACGGGGAACGGTGTTTGTTTCCCTCGCAGCAGCAGGAACCTCCACTGAGGAGGAAGGTGGAGGATGATGATGATGGTGTGTGTGTGTGTGTGTGTGTGTGTGTGTGTGTGTGTGTGTGTGTTTGCTTCAGCGCCGTGTTAGTTTGTTCACTTTGGTGTGTGTGTTTTTTATTTTTAGTTAAGACTTAATTGGAGACCTTTTGCTAGTTTTAGGTTTTTATTTTTTTAAATGTAGTCTTGTGGTAGCTTTAACTTATTTTTTGTCTCGGCGCACACGAAACACACTTTATTTTTTAGGCAACATTTTTTGATCTTGCCGTTACTTAAGAGTCCGACGTGAAGCTGCTTCTGTGGTCAGGATTATGGACGGAAGGTCATGAAGTCTGTTTTAACTAAAACGTAAAGGTTCAGTTTGTCTGGCATAGACTTCTATACAACCAGAGGAGTCGCCCCCTGGTGGTCAGGAGAGAGAATGCAGCTTTAACACATGAAGCATAGACTTCTATACAACCAGAGGAGTCGCCCCCTGGTGGTCAGGAGAGAGAATGCAGCTTTAACACATGAAGCATAGACTTCTATACAACCAGAGGAGTCGCCCCCTGGTGGTCAGGAGAGAGAATGCAGCTTTAACACATGAAGCATAGACTTCTATACAACCAGAGGAGTCGCCCCCTGGTGGTCAGGAGAGAGAATGAAGCATAGACTTCTATACAACCAGAGGAGTCGCCCCCTGGTGGTCAGGAGAGAGAATGCAGCTTTAACACATGCAGCATATACTTCTATACAACCAGAGGAGTCTCAAGTTAGTAAATTTGTAATCTTGTGTTTTTTATTTCATGAGGCGTGCACACACACACACACACACACACACACACACACACACACACACACGCTGGCCTCATCTGTGTGTGTGAGGACACAAAGAGGTGAGGAATGCTCCATGAAAGGAGGTCCAGTGTGTCTGTCGTTTCCACTGAAGAGACCTCTGTGCTCACCTTTAGAGTAAACACGGCGCATTTGCGAGTGTGTGTACTCTCGCCTGTGTGTGTGTGTGTGTGTGTGTGTGTGTGTGTGTGTGTGTGTGTGTGTGTGTGTGTGTGTTAATGTATCAAAGGGTCAACAGCAGCAGAGCCGCTCTGAAAGGCGCCTCAGTCTTCAGTGAAAAAGCTGTTCTTGCAGGATGAAGAGGTTCAGATTAACTGGAGCTGCAGCCATCTTTACACGTGACCGTCAGCTTAATGGCTACTGAACACACACACACACACACACACACACACACACACACACACACACACACACACACACACACACACACGTTGCATGTGCTGTGTGAGCAGAGGTTCTGTGGTTTTGTGAGGAAACCCTGCAGCTCTGCTTTGGTTTTGTCCTCCACTTAAATGTTATGTAATGTTTAAATGTGCTGAGCAACTCCAACCTGGAACGACCCGGAGAGCAAGAGCGCTTCAGCTGTGTGTGTGTGTGTGTGTGTGTGTGTGTGTGTGTGTGTGTGTGTGTGTGTGTGTGTGTGTGTGTGTGGAGCAGCTACAACGTTAGCGTAGCCCGGCGCCGATCGATCCGATCTCCGTTCAGAAAACGAGCGTTTAAAAAATAAAATACAAAAATAACTCGACAAGGTGAAAACTAGCTCCGTGCCACAAACACCACCTCCAGGAAGTAGACGGTGCAAAACAACCACAACAAATTATAATATATATATATATATATATATATATATATAAAAATCTCGATGGCAATGTTTGAAACCCGCTGTCATCTTTGAAGCAAGCCATTACAAACATGTAACAGGAAAGACACACACACACACACACACACACACACACACACACACACACACACACACACACACACTTATTTATTGTAGTTGTTGTTTCTTTTATCCGACAGCAGCGTTTGGTTCCATCCCTTCTCCGTCTGAATGTCAGAACTCAAACTGTGTGTGTGTGTGTGTGTGTGTGTGTGTGTGTGTGTGTGTGTGTGTGTGTGTGTGTGTGTGTGTGTGCATAAATAATACTCATCACAATAAAGGGCCTTCTCTTGCTGACGTCGGGGACGGAGAGCTGGAGTCTGTTCCGCTGTTGTCATGGTTTCAAGGTGGTTTTAAAAATAGAGGCCGGAGGAAAGCGAGCGACCAGAAACCGTCCGGCTCTGATCCACGGGGTGTTGGGTTCACCCGGTACAGGGGCCTCTGCCGGGGCCCTCTACAGGGGCCTCTGCCCTCTACCGGGGCCCTCAGACGGAGAGGGGAGAGTTGGTTCTTGTCTCTTAGCTGCTGGAGGGCCACTTTCCTGTTTGTTGGCTCAAGGACTCATTTTGAGACATGTAAAGGGCCCCTAGAGCTCAGACATGTAAAGGGCCCCTAGAGCTCAGACATGTAAGGGCCCCTAGAGCTCAGACATGTAAAGGGCCCCTAGAGCTCAGACATGTAAAGGGCCCCTAGAGCTCAGACATGTAAAGGGCCCCTAGAGCTCAGACATGTAAGGGCCCCTAGAGCTCAGACATGTAAGGGCCCCTAGAGCTCAGACATGTAAAGGGCCCCTAGAGCTCTGACATGTAAGGGCCCCTAGAGCTCAGACATGTAAGGGCCCCTAGAGCTCAGACATGTAAGGGGCCCCTAGAGCTCTGACATGTAAAGGGCCCCTAGAGCTCTGACATGTAAAGGGCCCCTAGAGCTCAGACATGTAAAGGGCCCCTAGAGCTCAGACATGTAAGGGCCCCTAGAGCTCAGACATGTAAGGGCCCCTAGAGCTCAGACATGTAAAGGGCCCCTAGAGCTCTGACATGTAAGGGCCCCTAGAGCTCAGACATGTAAGGGCCCCTAGAGCTCAGACATGTAAGGGGCCCCTAGAGCTCTGACATGTAAAGGGCCCCTAGAGCTCTGACATGTAAAGGGCCCCTAGAGCTCTGACATGTAAAGGGCCCCTAGAGCTCTGACATGTAAGGGCCCCTAGAGCTCTGACATGTAAGGGCCCCTAGAGCTCTGACATGTAAAGGGCCCCTAGAGCTCAGACATGTAAAGGGCCCCTAGAGCTCAGACATGTAAAGGGGCCCTAGAGCTCTGACATGTAAAGGGCCCCTAGAGATCAGACATGTAAAGGGCCCCTAGAGCTCAGACATGTAAAGGGCCCCTAGAGCTCAGACATGTAAGGGCCCCTAGAGCTCAGACATGTAAGGGCCCCTAGAGCTCAGACATGTAAGGGCCCCTAGAGCTCAGACATGTAAGGGCCCCTAGAGCTCAGACATGTAAAGGGCCCCTAGAGCTCTGACATGTAAGGGCCCCTAGAGCTCAGACATGTAAGGGGCCCCTAGAGCTCTGACATGTAAAGGGCCCCTAGAGCTCTGACATGTAAAGGGCCCCTAGAGCTCTGACATGTAAAGGGCCCCTAGAGCTCTGACATGTAAGGGCCCCTAGAGCTCTGACATGTAAGGGCCCCTAGAGCTCTGACATGTAAGGGCCCCTAGAGCTCTGACATGTAAGGGCCCCTAGAGCTCTGACATGTAAGGGCCCCTAGAGCTCTGACATGTAAGGGCCCCTAGAGCTCTGACATGTAAAGGGCCCCTAGAGCTCAGACATGTAAAGGGCCACTATAGCTCAGACATGTAAGGGCCCCTAGAGCTCTGACATGTAAAGGGCCCCTAGAGCTCTGACATGTAAAGGGCCCCTAGAGCTCAGACATGTAAAGGGCCACTAGAGCTCAGACATGTAAAGGGCCACTAGAGCTCAGACATGTAAAGGGCCCCTAGAGCTCAGACATGTAAAGGGCCACTAGAGCTCAGACATGTAAAGGGCCCCTAGAGCTCAGACATGTAAAGGCCCCTAGAGCTCAGACATGTAAAGGCCCCTAGAGCTCAGACATGTAAAGGGCCCCTAGAGCTCAGACATGTAAAGGCCCCTAGAGCTCAGACATGTAAAGGGCCCCTAGAGCTCAGACATGTAAAGGCCCCTAGAGCTCAGACATGTAAAGGGCCCCTAGAGCTCAGACATGTAAAGGCCCCTAGAGCTCAGACATGTAAAGGGCCCCTAGAGCTCAGACATGTAAAGGCCCCTAGAGCTCAGACATGTAAAGGGCCCCTAGAGCTCTGACATGTAAAGGGCCCTAGAGCTCTGACATGTAAAGGGCCCCTAGAGCTCTGACATGTAAAGGGCCCCTAGAGCTCAGACATGTAAAGGGCCACTAGAGCTCAGACATGTAAAGGGCCCCTAGAGCTCTGACATGTAAAGGGCCCCTAGAGCTCTGACATGTAAAGGGCCACTAGAGCTCAGACATGTAAAGGGCCACTAGAGCTCAGACATGTAAAGGGCCCCTAGAGCTCAGACATGTAAAGGGCCCCTAGAGCTCTGACATGTAAAGGGCCCCTAGAGCTCTGACATGTAAAGGGCCCCTAGAGCTCTGACATGTAAAGGGCCCTAGAGCTCTGACATGTAAAGGGCCCCTAGAGCTCTGACATGTAAAGGGCCCCTAGAGCTCAGACATGTAAAGGGCCCCTAGAGCTCAGACATGTAAAGGCCCCTAGAGCTCAGACATGTAAAGGGCCCCTAGAGCTCTGACATGTAAAGGCCCCTAGAGCTCAGACATGTAAAGGGCCCCTAGAGCTCAGACATGTAAAGGCCCCTAGAGCTCAGACATGTAAAGGCCCCTAGAGCTCAGACATGTAAAGGGCCCCTAGAGCTCAGACATGTAAAGGCCCCTAGAGCTCAGACATGTAAAGGGCCCCTAGAGCTCTGACATGTAAAGGGCCCCTAGAGCTCAGACATGTAAAGGGCCACTAGAGCTCAGACATGTAAAGGGCCCCTAGAGCTCTGACATGTAAAGGGCCCCTAGAGCTCTGACATGTAAAGGGCCCCTAGAGCTCTGACATGTAAAGGGCCCCTAGAGCTCTGACATGTAAAGGGCCCCTAGAGCTCAGACATGTAAAGGGCCCCTAGAGCTCAGACATGTAAAGGGCCCCTAGAGCTCAGACATGTAAAGGGCCCCTAGAGCTCAGACATGTAAAGGGCCCCTAGAGCTCTGACATGTAAAGGGCCCCTAGAGCTCTGACATGTAAAGGGCCCCTAGAGCTCTGACATGTAAAGGGCCCCTAGAGCTCTGACATGTAAAGGGCCCTAGAGCTCTGACATGTAAAGGGCCCCTAGAGCTCTGACATGTAAAGGGCCCCTAGAGCTCTGACATGTAAAGGGCCCCTAGAGCTCTGACATGTAAAGGGCCCTAGAGCTCAGACATGTAAAGGGCCCTAGAGCTCAGACATGTAAAGGGCCCCTAGAGCTCAGACATGTAAGGGCCCCTAGAGCTCAGACATGTAAGGGCCCCTAGAGCTCTGACATGTAAAGGGCCCCTAGAGCTCTGACATGTAAAGGGCCCCACCCTCCTGACTCCGATCAAGACGGCGTGGTCTTGTGTGTCCTTGACGTTGTGAGCATCTCTGTGGTGATTGTGAGTCTCTTTGTGAACACTGAACCACATTAGCTAGGAACAGGGGCCCAGGGGCCCAGGGGCCCCTTGACCCGTTCAGTAATCGCTCCATGAATACGTTTTACATCACGGTTTAACTTTAATGTGTCGTTACAGCCTCCACTGACTTCCCAGAATTCCTTGTTTCTACTCTGTGTGTGTGTGTGTGTGTGTGTGTGTGTGTGTGTGTGTGTGTGTGTGTGTGTGTGTGTGTGTGTGCTCTGCGTTGCCAGGCCGACCGAGGAGCAGCTCACTGGGATCCGACCCCACGCTGTGAAAGGATTTGGGAGAAATGCTTGAATTCCTTAAATATAATCTTGTGACATTAATTACAAAACTGTTTAATATTTTAAATAAAAAACGACCAACACATCTTAAATTGGTCAATAAGACCAGCTGGTACATTATTGATCCCTCTGAGTATGAAGTATTTATTTATTTAGATTCATTTCAGTTTTGGGGCCTTGATAGTTGCAGCTATTGATTATTTTAATAAGCGAGTTTTCTACAGATTATTCCTCTGATCGAGGAAAACATACTTTTGATTTAAGGAGAAATATTAAATACACAAAAGAGTAAATAATAACTTTTTCACCTCCAACCAAACAAAATTAAATGAAATAAATTATAAATGTTTTCCTTTTTTACCTCATTTAATATTTAGTGACTATTTGCATACAAACTCACAATTCAAATTATTAAGAAATATCTAATTGTACTTTTGTTTTATATATTTAAAATATATCTTGTCATTAGTTGTTTTTAAATAAATATGTATAATAATCTGCTTGGAGAATCGTGTTAGGAAGTAAAAAATAAATGAACATTTTACAGGGTTGCATTTGAACACATCACGATAACGCTTCAATTTACCTCGAACGCATCATAATGTACCTCCGTGTTACCCGTTAGCCGTTAGCTCCCGCGTAGCACTGCGGCGCCTCCATGCGGCTAACGGCTAACGGTATCCAGCTCTGACCTCGGCTCCTCGGCGCTCTCACTTGTCAGGCCGCCGTCATGGTGATGTCGTGTTGCTCCTCAGGGCCGAGGCGTAAAGACAGAGCCGACGTCCTCAAACATCTCAATATCTGCTGGTGTGGATTCCAGACGCCTCGGATAAGAGAGACGCCGTCACGTTCAAACCGCTGAGTGCTCGTTTTCATCTTATCGGGCAACTGTGTGTGTGTGTGTGTGTGTGTGTGTGTGTGTGTGTGTGTGTGTGTGTGTGTGTGTGTGTGTGTGTGTGTGTCAAGGAAACGACTTGAGGAGTGGACATGTTAAATCTCACAGTCAAACGCCACCGGCTCGACTTCACACCGTGTGTGTGTGTGTGTGTTTGTACGTGTGTGTGTGTGTGTGTTTGACTTCAAGCCAAGGAACAAAGTCACCTATTCAGAATCTAACCTGGCACACACACACACACACACACACACACACACACACACACACACACACACACACACACACACACACACAGAGGGTCCTGTATGTACAGCAGGGTGTTCATGTTCACACTCGCAGGCTTCAGGTTTCTCTCTTTCTGGACGAGACCAAACAAATTCCCCAAACACAGAGGAACACAAATGCAGATCATGTAAATAACCGTTAGCATAACTTGGAAATACTTTCAATAATCTGTTAAACCTGCTGGAAAACTACGAACGTTACGATGCTGAAAACTGCTGCAAAGCGATGAAACTGCTGCAAAGCGATGAAACTGCTGCAAAGCGATGAAACTGCTGCAAAGCGATCAAACTGCTGCAAAGCGATGAAACTGCTGCAAAGCGATCAAACTGCTGCAAAGCGATGAAACTGCTGCAAAGCGATCAAACTGCTGCAAAGCGATCAAACTGCTGCAAAGCGATCAAACTGCTGCAAAGCGATCAAACTGCTGCAAAGCGATCAAACTGCTGCAAAGTGATCAAACTGCTGCAAAGTGATCAAACTGCTGCAAAGCGATGAAACTGCTGCAAAGCGATGAAACTGCTGCAAAGCGATGAAACTGCTGCAAAGCGATCAAACTGCTGCAAAGCGATCAAACTGCTGCAAAGCGATCAAACTGCTGCAAAGCGATCAAACTGCTGCAAAGTGATCAAACTGCTGTATTGATATTCTCTCTGGTGTTGAACTGCAGCTTCAGCCTCATTCTTTTATTTTATTTGACTTCAGTTACAGAAGCTTTGATGAAAGAGTTAAACGAGCTCTTCAGTCTGAGTCATGTTTCTGATTATCATCTTTTGATCAACTAGTTAGTCACATTGCAATAAAACATTTCAAGTCAACACTTCTAGTTACACTGAGTTGTGTTTCATAAACAGTTTTCTGCATATTCTTATGATCAGATTATAATCTGCATATAAACCATAAAAACAAAAAGGGATGACACCTCATCGTTCTAACGGGAACTAACTAAACTCTGGTGTGTGTATTGATTATTTTATAATGAACTTTGGTATTTCCCAAATCAATGAAATGAAAAAAGTCCTCCTTCATTGTGTTGAAGACTCCTGAAATAAATCATAACACGTCAAACTTCAGCTGGTACAGTTGACGCTCATCTCTGAGCCTATTTGTGTAGCGGATCAGGATGTCATGAGTCACCATTCCACACACACACGCACACACACACACACACACACACACACACACACACACACACACACACACACACACACACACCAAGCTGTTTACCCCCCCCCCCCCCCTCTTTCAGCCATCAATCTGTCGTTTTATGAAGAGCAGTCATTCAAAGGGACGGCAGCCGTCTGCCAATGAGCGATGATTCACGCCATCGCTGTGTGTGTGTGTGTGTGTGTGTGTGTGTGTGTGTGTGTGTGTGTGTGTGTGTGTGTGTGTGTGTGTGTGTGTGTGTGTGGAGGAATTTGTGGTGTGACAAGGAGGGGGGGTGTAGTAACTGGACGTCAAACAATACTTTGATAAAGAATAGTACATTAAAGAAAGGCTTTTTTTATTGCCAAGGCACATTTTCTTCTTCAAATTGAACAATATAGTAACTGTTTAAAGTGTACTATACATATAAATAAATACAAAACACTTGACTTCAAACTACAGCTTCAAACTTTAAACTATGAACAATATATAAACATAACAGACACAATCAGGTGGCCTGATGGAACGTGTGCAACAGATTCTACAAACTGCTGCTTTATGGACGACACGTCATCATTAATATCAAAGGAGAGCTTTTCTGAACCAGACGGAGCTGCTCTTGAATTCACAAACACCGACTGAACCGAGGAACAAACGCGTCTCCTAATAATCTCACTTTGAGTCGCGGCTCGCAGCGTTTCTCGTCCAGACCCCAGCGCTCAGCTCCTCTTCTTTACACGCAGTTGTTGTGTTGCATTTGCTGCACGTCGCGTTGTTCCAATCGAATTACAGCCACACTTTTGACCGTTTACCTTTCGGCATTTTCTCTGTTAAAAGGTTGATGCTAGCTAGCTACTGTAGCTATACACACGATAGCCTACGTTTGTATAGCTAGCTACTGTAGCTATACAAACGATAGCCTACGTTTGTATAGCTAGCTACTGTAGCTATACACACGATAGCCTACGTTTGTATAGCTAGCTACTGTAGCTATACACACGATAGCCTACGTTTGTATAGCTAGCTACTGTAGCTATACACACGATAGCCTACGTTTGTATAGCTAGCTACTGTAGCTATACAAACGATAGCCTACGTTTGTATAGCTAGCTACTGTAGCTATACACACGATAGCCTACGTTTGTATAGCTAGCTACTGTAGCTATACAAACGGTAGGCTATCGTTTGCTACTGTAGCTATACACACGATAGCCTACGTTTGTATAGCTAGCTACAGTAGCTAACGGTAGGATACCGTTAGCTACTGTAGCTATACACACGATAGCCTACGTTTGTATAGCTAGCTACAGTAGCTAACGGTAGGATACCGTTAGCTACAGTAGCTATACACACGATAGCCTACCGTTTGTATAGCTAGCTACTGTAGCTATACAAACGGTAGGATACCGTTAGCTACTGTAGCTATACACACGTTAGCCTACCGTTTGTATAGCTAGCTACTGTAGCTATACAAACGGTAGAATACCGTTAGCTACTGTAGCTATACACACGTTAGCCTACCGTTTGTATAGCTAGCTACTGTAGCTATACAAACGGTAGGATACCGTTAGCTACTGTAGCTATACACACGTTAGCCTACCGTTTGTAGTAGTAGTATTTCAATCGGCTCAGGCACCGAAAGGAAGCGCCGAAATCTGCGTTGCGTTTCGGTCCGGTAGGAACCGGTCGTATAGGTTTTCGGTAGAAAACGGGCGAACGAGGGAGAGAAACGGGGTTAACGGAAAATGTGAGGGAGAAGATGAGCGCCGAGTGAGAGGGGAGGGAGACGGCAGGAAGCTGGGAGGGAAGGACGGGTGAGGAGGAGAGACGGAGCGGCTCAACGTTCCCCAACGACCTTCAAGTGTTCACTTTGACCTCCATGTGCAGCTCAGACCTCAGAGGAGGAGGTATTGTTTACATAGTCGCTGAAAAAGAGCGCTACAATTTAATAAAGCAATATTCTTCAAGGGCAAATGGAACACACACACACACACACACACACACAGTCACACACAGTCACACACAGTCACAGATTCGCAGCATCCGAGCGTTTTGCAGCCGTTTATCAAAACATGAGAATCATCTGACGTTGGTTATGAGGCGGCTTCATAAATACAACTCTCTCTCTCTCTCTGAGTCGCTGACATAAAACAAACTAAAGAAGAGAAGAGAAGACGTCTGGTTCAGAAGAAATTAGAGGGCAAACAAGTTATGATTTATTGATTTTCACATTCTTCTTTAAAGGGTGTGTTTGAAAGCCGCAGCTCCTCTTTTTGTCACGATTAAAGTATGATGGTTATGGGATATAGATATTAACAATATCTCCTGATATCGTACAAAAAAACGTCCTCCCCACGTTTTACAACGAAAGCTTCATGTGTTAAAGTTGCATTCTCTCTCCTGTCCACCAGGGACGACTCCTCTGGTTGTATAGAAGTCTATGCTTCATGTGTTAAAGCTGCATTCTCTCTCCTGACCACCAGGGGGTGACTCCTCTGGTTGTATAGAAGTTTATGCTTCATGTGTTAAAGCTGCATTCTCTCTCCTGTCCACCAGGGACGACTCCTCTGGTTGTATAGAAGTTTATGCTTCATGTGTTAAAGCTGCATTCTCTCTCCTGACCACCAGGGGGTGACTCCTGGTTGTATAGAAGTATATGTTTCATGTGTTAAAGCTGCATTCTCTCTCCTGACCACCAGGGGGTGACTCCTCTGGTTGTATAGAAGTATATGCTTCATGTGTTAAAGCTGCATTCTCTCTCCTGACCACCAGGGACGACTCCTCTGGTTGTATAGAAGTATATGTTTCATGTGTTAAAGCTGCATTCTCTCTACTGACCACCAGGGACGACTCCTCTGGTTGTATAGAAGTCTATGTGTTTGAAAATATGCATATAATATTAAATTATCGTACGATATATAATATACATAATTTCTTGGGATATCCACAGATTGCTGGATGGAATGTTTTCAGCTCTGCCTTCTGTCAGAAATCCAGTTTTCTTAAAAAAAAAAAAAATAATCCTTTCAAGGATGTGAACATTTCGAGGCTTTTCCCTCTTTCTGTATCTGTTCTTCATATTTATTGTGCGGCAGGCGAAAGACGCTTCAGGTGAATTCACAACAGCTTCTAACAGAGATGCGGTCAATAAGAAAACATACCAGAAGTAAACCTCGGAGAGGAAAAACACACTTTCATAACCTGCAAAAGGAGTTATGCACACACACACACACACACACACACACACACACACACACACACAAATGAAAGCGGCGCCCGAGGCGCTCCGCCGTCATCTGCTCTGTGTTTAAGTCTCGGTCCAGGTGTTCGTGGGCCGGCTCAGTTCTGTTTGAACATTTGGGGGCGGGGCTAAATTAGTCTTTGTTGCTGCAGCACCAAATAGAATTATTATTATTACAGTATTTCAACGTGAGCAGCAGTATCGTTACTTGTTTTGTTTTTTTACTCGTTTATTTTTTATCCTCGGCTCTTCTGTAAATAATTGAATTATTAAAATGCAAATCCACGAGAAACAAATCTGTTTTCTTCTTCCCGTAAAGACTAAAGCCGCTCTGTTACTTTGTTTCCAGAGGGGCTGTAGACTCTCTTTGAAGAGTTCTAATCCTCCCGTTCATATCACGGTATTTTGTACGATTTTGCCGGTTTCACGGTATTTTTTTCCCGCTCTCCGCTCGCTACGTCGCTACGTAGCGGATGTTAGGAAGCTAAACATGGAGGGACTTAGGACCCAGGGGAATGTAGGTGAAACAAAAACAGGAAGAGACCGCCTCTCTGAGAACGTAGCTGCGATGATCCCGAACGATGATCCATAACATCTGTCGGGGGAAAAACAGAATAATATTTTGAGCGTCCTTCTTCTTCCGGTGAAACAGTCAGTTTGTTTTCATCGCCCAGCGGGCGGCGGCTTGTAGACCAGGGTCTGGTTTGTGGACACACACACACACACACACACACACACACACACACACACACACACACACACACACACACACACACACACACACACACACACACACCCTGGGAGTTCCCATGCAATGAAGACCGCTTCATACTGCTACTGAGTTCTCGTGAAGACGGAACTTTATTTTGAAAAGGCCTGTGTGCTCGTAACAAACTGGACTTTCAAAGTAAAACTCACGTGACATGGAGATGCTCCATGAAACCGGGACACCTAACTTCATCACTTCCTGGTCTTCACTGACCCACTCCTTCCCTTCTCGCCCTTCACAATAAAAGCCCCAGACGTATCCTAGGCTCAGGCACGTACGCGTCTTGTTATTTGGTCTCGACCCCCGACTGAAGCGGAGCGCCGATCTGTTCTGGTTCTGGTTCAATGAGCGTGGGTTTCCTTTGAGAAGGCACTCGTGCAGCACCCGCCCGTCTTCAGGGAGGCGAGAGGCGAGAGGCGCGTCCGCCCGCTGCCTTCATGGGGTCGAGGCCCGGATCGTGTCTGCGGCCCCATTTTGGTTTCATCGCCACGTTTTCTGTTCAAACCGCGGCGTTCGTCATCGCCAGGAGAAGTCAAAGTAAAAGAGGTGTTCACTGTCCGACGGCCCTCGAACACAACGCGTGTGTGTGTGTGTGTGTGTGTGTGTGTGTGTGTGTGTGTGTGCGTGACAGTCGCGAGAGGAAGAGTCTGTGACCAGCTGTAAGTTGAGGTTGTATAGAAGTAAATGTGGACCCTGCATTGTTTATTTGTTCCTTTCTTGGTAACTTTATAGTTCATAGTTTCCATTGATTTTTTTATTTTTATGTTTGTAAAAATGTAATCTCAAATAATGTATTCCTCTTTTTTTTATGATTTATTGCATCATAACGGATGTTTTGTAGTTCTCTCTCTTCTCCCCACGATGGTTTCCATCTATCTGCACGACCTGCGGTGATGAAACCGAGTTCATTTAGAGAACCCTCACTGGAGGAGGAGGTGAGTTCAGGGACACTCTGGAATCTAAACGCACGTTGTCAACGCGGTCTCCGCTGCTTTCGTCTGTCAAGAAAACCAAAGCAGCTTTTTCAAAATAAATAACGTGACATTAGAGTGCAACTGTTTCATCTAAATCGAGACGCCCGTAACAAACACACACACACACACACACACACTCTCACAATATGATTCACAATATGATTCTCAAAATCCCCACAGCGATGACGCTCCTTAAAGTATCCGAGGTCTTTTGAGTTGAAGCTTTTCTTCTCTTCTGAAATCATCTCTGGATTCTGCTGAAAACTCTCAGGAAGAGTTCTGCTTCACGCTGTGACTGTAGGGTCTAAGAATAGAGTGTGTGTGTGTGTGTGTGTGTGTGTGTGTGTGTGTGTGTGTGTGTGTGTGTGTGTGTGTGTGTGTGTGCGCGTCTTGACGACTCCCTCAAACTGTTTTTCTTTTACTACATAGTAACAGAGTTCGTGTGTGTGTCATTCACATATCGTGTGTGTGTGTGTGTGTGTGTGTCGTTGAGTCTCATGTTGCCCGGCTGTCTTTTTCTGTCCCCAACTCTCTCTCTCACACACACACACACACACACACACACACACACACACACACACACACACACACACACACACTCTGACCCAGCTGTCACTGTATCTCAAGTCTTAGCTGGTGGTCCCTGTAGGTCTACATGTAGGACACACGCACACACACACACACACACACACATGCACATGCACACGCACACGCACACGCGCGCGCACACACACACACACACACACACACACACACACACACACACACACACACACACACACATGATATGTGAATGACACACACACGAACTCTGTTACTATGTAGTAAAAGAAAAACAGTTTGAGGGAGTCGTCAAGACGCGCACACACACACACACACACACACACACACACACACACACACACACACACACACACACACACACACACAGGAAGTGGAGAAAGCACAACTTCAGCATTCTAATTGGAGTGAAATTTAATTACTACCTATGCGTTCTTTAACAATACTTGTATTTCCTCCTCCTTGTTCTCTCTCTTTCTCTGTGTGTGTGTGTGTGTGTGTGTGTGTGTTAATTCTTTCATGTTTAATTTTTTGCAGCGGTTTGCAGTGTTTATAATTAGCCTACTGAGATGCGCAAGGCGTCGTGGCGCTTACCCCCTTATGAGCTGTTAACACACACACACACACACACACACACACACACACACACACACACACACACACACACACACACAGGCCTATGAGCTTCTTAAGCGAAAGCGCTGATGCTGTAATCAAAGTGGACGTTTGTTGGCTGCGTCCGCAGAAGAGTCCCACGACTGCTCATGAATATATAAATATAAATATATATTTATCTACTTTGCCTCCATAGTAAATCCTCATGTCGAGGTTTGATCCATAACCTCTCAGGTTTGATCCATAACATCTCAGGTTTGATCCATAACCTCTCAGGTTTGATCCATAACCTCTCAGGTTTGATCCATAACATCTCAGGTTTGATCCATAACCTCTCAGGTTTGATCCATAACCTCTCAGGTTTGATCCATAACCTCTCAGGTTTGATCCATAACATCTCAGGTTTGATCCATAACATCTCAGGTTTGATCCATAACCTCTCAGGTTTGATCCATAACCTCTCAGGTTTGATCCATAACCTCTCAGGTTTGATCCATAACATCTCAGGTTTGATCCATAACATCTCAGGTTTGATCCATAACATCTCAGGTTTGATCCATAACCTCTCAGGTTTGATCCATAACATCTCAGGTTTGATCCATAACATCTCAGGTTTGATCCATAACCTCTCAGGTTTGATCCATAACATCTCAGGTTTGATCCATAACCTCTCAGGTTTGATCCATAACCTCTCAGGTTTGATCCATAACATCTCAGGTTTGATCCATAACCTCTCAGGTTTGATCCATAACATCTCAGGTTTGATCCATAACATCTCAGGTTTGATCCATAACCTCTCAGTCGGGGTAAAAACAGAATAATATTTTGCGCGTCCTTCTTCTTCTTCCGGTGAAACCGTTTGTGTTCATCGCCCAGCGGGCGTCTGTTTGTAGACGAGGATCTTGTTTGTGGAGATAATAAAGTCGGCGCGGGTCGCCTGTGTAACTCTAGAACACACACACACACACACACACACACACACACACACACACACACACACACACACACACACACACCCCTGGTATGTTGTTGTGTGTCTGGACATCTGCAGCTCAGAGGCCTCCACGCCCAAATGGCGCTCCTTTTATTTTGGCGGGGTGTTGGCTCGTATTGCAGGTCCATCTGCACGTCTCCGGATGGGCGTGGGATCAGAACCCCCTCTCTGTTTTATGAGGCAGGTTCACATCTGTCTCCTCGTCTTCATCACAGCGGTGCGTTCAGGGAGCGGCCGGAACTTCTCCACCGGGAGTCTTGTGTCTGTCTACTTCAGTGACTTTATTTTGTTGACCTGGTGTTTGTTTGCTCCGCCTCCTCAGGATGACTTCCTGTTCTTTAAAAGAGTCTTTCTGTCCGTCTCCTTCTCCTCTCTTTCCTCTCCTTGTCTCCTATCCTGTCTCCTCTCTTTCCCTTGTCTCCTCTCCTTGCCTCCTCTCGTTCCCTTGTCTCCTCTCCTTGCCTCCTCTCTTTCCCTTGTCTCCTATCCTTGTCTGCTCTCCTTGTTTCCTATCCTGTCTCCTCTCTTTCTGCTCCTTGTCTCCTCTCTTTCCCTTGTCTCCTATCCTTGTCTCCTATCCTTGTCTCCTCTGTTTCCCTTGTCTCCTATCCTGTCTCCTCTCTTTCTGCTCCTTGTCTCCTCTCTTTCCCTTGTCTCCTCTCCTTGTCTCCTATCCTTGTCTCCTCTCTTTCCCTTGTCTTCTCTCCTCGTCTCCTATCCTTGTCTCCTCTCTTTCCCTTGTCTGCTATCCTTGTCTCCTCTCCTTGTCTCCTCTCCCCTCCTCGTCTCCTCTCCTCGTCTCCTCTCCTTGTCTCCTCTCCTTGTCTCCTATCCTTGTCTCCTCTCTTTCCCTTGTCTCCTCTCCTTGTCTCCTCTCCTTGTCTCCTCGTCTCCCCTCCTCGTCTCCTCTCCTTGTCTCCTCTCCTTGGCATTTCTTTTTTCCATCAAAATGCAGCCGAGTTGATTACAAAAGTCATTCTGAGTGGAAATGAAGACGAATGTCAAAATGTTTTATTGATCAACACTAAAACTGGTCAGACGTCAGCTTTTGGTTGCAAAAAAAATAATAATAATAATAATAATGTAAGTCAGCTTAAAATGAACCTTTATTGCAGGAACCCAACACATTAAACTACACAGGTTCCGGGGCGCTTCTCTTCCCAAGACTTTTACTTTTTGTTTCTTCCAGCGCTTTGGGATCATTTGTTTTGCGCTCGCTGATTGAAACGGCAATATTGATCTATTAATAATCTATTGATCTATTAATAATCTCTCTCTCTCTCTGGAGGGGCGGGGTGTTGGTTTTAATGGTTTTAATGGTTATGACCGGCGTCAGTGTCACCGGTCAGTCTGGGAACTTCCCTCCTAAAGGAATGCGGCCATTTTAAGAAACCCGGCCCTCCTGCCGGGTCCTCGGGCCGGGAGGCCAATAATAGAGTCAGCTGGGACCGGGGGGGCTTAGACAGTCCAGGGTGGGGGGGGGGTCTTAGACAGTCCAGGTTGGGGGGGTGGTCTTAGAGAGTCCAGGTTGGTGGGGGGGTCTTAGACAGTCCAGGTTGGGGGGGTGGTCTTAGAGAGTCCAGGTTGGTGGGGGGGTCTTAGACAGTCCAGGTTGGGGGGGTGGGCTTAGACAGTCCAGGTTGGGGGGGTGGTCTTAGAGAGTCCAGGTTGGTGGGGGGGTCTTAGACAGTCCAGGTTGGGGGGGTGGTCTTAGACAGTCCAGGTTGGCGGGGTGGTCTTAGAGAGTCCAGGTTGGTGGGGGGGTCTTAGACAGTCCAGGTTGGGGGGGGGGGTCTTAGACAGTCCAGGTTGGGGGGGTGGGCTTAGACAGTCCAGGTTGGCGGGGTGGTCTTAGAGAGTCCAGGTTGGGGGGGGGTCTTAGACAGTCCAGGTTGGGGGGGGGGGGTCTTAGACAGTCCAGGTTGGGGGGGTGGGCTTAGACAGTCCAGGTTTCGTCCTTGGTCACGTCTCTCCGATGGGAATTCCTCTCCTCTGCTGATTGGCCGCTGAGTGGCGTTTCTGTTTCCTCATTGGATTCTGGTCGGGGACTTTCACTGCAATGCTGATGTGGTTTCAGGATCATCCTGGTCTCTGGTCTGTGGTGGTCTGTGGTGGTCTGTGGTCTCTAGTCTCTGGTGGTCTCTAGTCTCTGGTGGTCTCTAGTCTCTGGTGGTCTGTGGTCCTTCCAGGCTGTTGTTAAAACCAGATAGGAATGCATGTGTCCTCTGCTAGCTTCAGCCCGGGTCCTGAGCCCCTGCAGGAGGCCGGTGTCCAGTTCCTGTTTATTTTTAGGCCGCCCTGTCAGCGGAGACGGGCGCTGCCGTCACGTCTGGATGTTTTTATTTCTGTCCCCGAGCAGCGGGGGGAGGGGTTAGAATGGACCGTCCACCGACGACAATCTTTTACCGAAAAGAGCTTGAACGCATCCTGATGACACTCAATGCAACCTCCGTCCGAAGGGAGCGAGGGAGCAGCTACTAGACCTCATGAGGTCAGAACGCCACCAGGGAGCTGGTGTTCTTCCTCTTCCTCCTCTTCCTCCCCTTCATCCTCCTCCTCCTCCTCCCCCCCGCGGTGACTCCACCTTCTCTAGAGGGCAGAGAGTCACAGCGAGAGGGAGGCTCTCTTTCTTCTTTCTTCCTGCTTTCTCTCCTTAACGAATAGCCTTCTCATAGGGGGGGGGGCATTTGTGTTGACACACACACACACACACACACACACACACACACACACACACACACACACACACACACACACACACACACACACACACACACTCACACACTCTTCTCTCTGGAGGGGATCCTCTCCATGAAAGAGCTGTATGAATAACAAACCCCAGTCCTCCACTCTCCACAATGGACACACACACACACACACACACACACACACACACACACACACACACACACACACACACACACACACACACACAGTCTGACCCCCCCTCACAATAGAGGAGGCATGCATTCATTAGTGGTTCCAAGAAAGCTTTTGACCGGGTTTCAGCATTGTTGGCTGATCCAAAGTCCCACCGTATATCACCTCCTCCTCCTCCTCCTCCTCCTCCTCTTCCTCCTCCTCCATCACTCTCTCTCTCTCTCTCTCTCTCTCTCTCTCTCTCTCCATCACCCCTCCCTCTGAGAGTGTCTCCCCTGACCATGCCTTCTGTCTTTGTGTGTCTCCAAACAGATCTCTCAAGGTGCTCGGCACAATGGGACTCCTAAACCTCTGAAGGGGTTTCGCACAAAAGGGCCGAGGAGGAATAAAGCCGACGGAGGAGGAAGAGGAGGAGGAAGAGGAGGCGCAAACCGGAGAGGACGGAGGTGGCCGTTTGAAGAGGAGGGTCTGCTCTATCTGCATGCTCCCTCCTGAGTCCCCCCATCCCACCCGGACATAGTTTTTCCGCGTGTCGCTGACCGACAGAAGAGGATGTGCGACATCGGGGCGAGCCGGGGCCTCGGCGTGAGGCCGCCCAGGACTAGAGCGCTGCTGCTGGGCCTCCTGCTGGCGGCGGCGGGCTGGCTCCCTGCGGCGGCCGGCGCCGACGCCGAGATCGAGATCGACGCGCTGGGCGGGATGCTGGAGGCCTCCATGCACTCCTCGCTCCTCCGGGACTTTCGGGACGCGACGGAGGGCATCCGGGCGCCGGAGGCGGAGCAGAACTCGCCGACCGCCTTCCCGGACTCCTCGGCGCTCGTGGGTCGGGTCTTCCGGATGACGGTGCCGAACAAGATGGAGGACGTTTACCTGGGAGACATCGTCAAGGTGAGTCATCGCCGCCGTGCCGCTGGAGGGCGATGTCATCGGTTTGGGCTCAAATCGACTTCTGAAAAGTATCGAGCTGCAACGACGAGCTGATTGACAGAGAAACAATCGCTTTCAAAGTTTTTTTTTCATGCAAAAATTGCAGAAAAAACAATATATTAAACCTCTCAGATTTCCTGCTTTCATATCCGACTAAACTGAACATCTTTGTGTTTCGGACTCACGAAACAAAGACTTAGTAGCATTAGCCTCTCCTCCTCTTCCTCTCCTCCTCTCCTCTCCTCTTCCTCTTCTCTTGTTTCTTCTACCTCTGGCCCTCCATCCTCCTCTTCCTCTCAGACGTTAAACACATCCATCTCCATCTTTGTCCATATGTGACTCCTCTCATCCTTTCCTCCTCTCTCTCTCTCTCTCTCTCTCTCTCTCTCTCTCTCTCTCTCTCTCTCTCTCTCTCCTTCAGGCTGAAGCTTTAATATTGCACACTCCCTCCCTTCATCACCTTCATCGCTCTCACCTTTGCTATCTCTCCGCCCTTCTGCCCCTCCTTTCCTTCTTCTCAATCACATTCTAGCCTTTCATATCCCGTCGCTAAACTTCCTCCCTTTAGCTTTTAAGTCCTATCCCTCCTCTCCTCCACTCCTCCCTTGCTCCTTTCTTCCACCCTTGTCAAATCAGATCGTATCACTGGAGTTCCCCCCCAGCGATGAGCGGCATGAACATATACTCGCACTGCACTAATAAAACCTTCACACGAGGCTCCGAAAAGGAGAGGAAGAATTCAAAGAGGTCTGAACTGGTGATGTAACGGACCGTTATTGATCCTGATCAGGTTCCTCCTCCAGTATCCAATAGATGTGATCATGACATCATGGATATTTCTCTAGTCTCTGATCATGTGACTTTGTAAACAACCAAATAGTGTTTAGACCAACAGGAGAGCTAGTAACGTTAGCAGCAACGCTAAAGCAGAACCAGCAGGAGGAGAGCTAGTAACGTTAGCAGCACCGCTAACGGAGAACCAACAGGAGGAGAGCTAGTAACGTTAGCAGCACCGCTAACGGAGAACCAACAGGAGGAGAGCTAGTGTTAGCAGCACCGCTAACGGAGAACCAACAGGAGGAGAGCTAGTGTTAGCAGCACCACTAACGGAGAACCAACAGGAGGAGAGCTAGTAACGTTAGCAGCACCGCTAACGGAGAACCAACAGCAGGAGAGCTAGTAACGTTAGCAGCACCGCTAACGGAGAACCAACAGGAGGAGAGCTAGTGTTAGCAGCACCGCTAACGGAGAACCAACAGGAGGAGAGCTAGTAACGTTAGCAGCACCGCTAACGGAGAACCAACAGCAGGAGAGCTAGTAACGTTAGCAGCACCGCTAACGGAGAACCAACAGGAGGAGAGCTAGTGTTAGCAGCACCGCTAACAGAGAACCAACAGCAGGAGAGCTAGTAACGTTAGCAGCACCGCTAACGGAGAACCAACAGCAGGAGAGCTAGTAACGTTAGCAGCACCGCTAACAGAGAACCAACAGCAGGAGAGCTAGTAACGTTAGCAGCACCGCTAACAGAGAACCAACAGCAGGAGAGCTAGTAACGTTAGCAGCACCACTAACAGAGAACCAACATCAGAAGAGCTAGTAACGTTAGCAGCACCGCTAACAGAGAACCAACAGCAGGAGCGCTAGTAACGTTAGCAGCACCGCTAACGGAGAACCAACAGGAGGAGAGCTAGTAACGTTAGCAGCACCGCTAACGGAGAACCAACAGGAGAGCTAGTAACGTTAGCAGCACCGCTAACGGAGAACCAACAGGAGGAGAGCTAGTAACAACAGCACAGTGACGACAACAGCACAGTGACGACAACAGCACAGTGACGACAACAACAACACAGTGACAACAACAACACAGTGACAACAACAACACAGTGACAACAGCACAGTGACAACAACAACACAGTGACAACAACAACACAGTGACAACAGCACAGTGACAACAACAACAACACAGTGACAACAACAACAGCACAGTGACAACAACACAGTGACAACAACAACAACACAGTGACAACAACAACACAGTGACAACAGCACAGTGACAACAGCACAGTGACAACAACACAGTGACAACAGCACAGTGACAACAACAACACAGTGACAACAACAACAGCACAGTGACAACAGCACAGTGACAACAACACAGTGACAACAGCACAGTGACAACAACAACACAGTGACAACAACAACAGCACAGTGACAACAACAACACAGTGACAACAGCACAGTGACAACAACAACACAGTGACAACAACAACAGCACAGTGACAACAACAGCACAGTGACAACAGCACAGTGACAACAACAACACAGTGACAACAACAACACAGTGACAACAACACAGTGACAACAACAACACAGTGACAACAACACAGTGACAACAACAACACAGTGACAACAACAACACAGTGACAACAACAACACAGTGACAACAGCACAGTGACAACAACACAGTGACAACAGCACAGTGACAACAACAACACAGTGACAACAACACAGTGACAACAACACAGTGACAACAACACAGTGACAACAACACAGTGACAACAACACAGTGACAACAGCACAGTGACAACAGCACAGTGACAACAACAACACAGTGACAACAGCACAGTGACAACAACAACACAGTGACAACAGCACAGTGACAACAACACAGTGACAACAACACAGTGACAACAGCAACACAGTGACAACAGCAACACAGTGACAACAGCAACACAGTGACAACAACAACACAGTGACAACAACAACACAGTGACAACAGCAACACAGTGACAACAGCAACACAGTGACAACAGCAACACAGTGACAACAACAACACAGTGACAACAACAACACAGTGACAACAACACAGTGACAACAACAACACAGTGACAACAACACAGTGACAACAACACAGTGACAACAGCACAGTGACAACAACAACACAGTGACAACAACACAGTGACAACAACAACACAGTGACAACAACAACACAGTGACAACAACAACACAGTGACAACAACACAGTGACAACAACAACACAGTGACAACAACAACACAGTGACAACAACAGCACAGTGACAACAACAACACAGTGACAACAACAACACAGTGACAACAACAACACAGTGACAACAACACAGTGACAACAACACAGTGACAACAACACAGTGACAACAACAACACAGTGACAACAACAACACAGTGACAACAACAACACAGTGACAACAGCAACACAGTGACAACAACAACACAGTGACAACAACAACACAGTGACAACAACAACACAGTGACAACAACACAGTGACAACAACAACACAGTGACAACAACACAGTGACAACAACACAGTGACAACAACACAGTGACAACAACACAGTGACAACAGCACAGTGACAACAACACAGTGACAACAACACAGTGACAACAGCACAGTGACAACAACAACAGTGACAACAGCACAGTGACAACAACAACACAGTGACAACAGCACAGTGACAACAACACAGTGACAACAACAACACAGTGACAACAGCAACACAGTGACAACAGCAACACAGTGACAACAACAACACAGTGACAACAACAACACAGTGACAACAACACAGTGACAACAACAGCACAGTGACAACAACAACACAGTGACAACAACACAGTGACAACAACAGCACAGTGACAACAACAACACAGTGACAACAACAACACAGTGACAACAACAACACAGTGACAACAACAACACAGTGACAACAACAGCACAGTGACAACAACAGCACAGTGACAACAACAACACAGTGACAACAACAACACAGTGACAACAACACAGTGACAACAGCACAGTGACAACAACAACACAGTGACAACAACACAGTGACAACAACAACACAGTGACAACAGCAACACAGTGACAACAGCAACACAGTGACAGCAACACAGTGACAACAGCACAGTGACAACAGCACAGTGACAACAACACAGTGACAACAACACAGTGACAACAACACAGTGACAACAGCACAGTGACAACAACACAGTGACAACAGCACAGTGACAGCAACACAGTGACAACAACAACAACACAGTGACAACAACAACACAGTGACAACAGCACAGTGACAACAGCACAGTGACAACAGCACAGTGACAACAACACAGTGACAACAACACAGTGACAACAACAACAACACAGTGACAACAACAGCACAGTGACAACAACAACACAGTGACAACAGCACAGTGACAACAACACAGTGACAACAGCACAGTGACAGCAACACAGTGACAACAACACAGTGACAACAACACAGTGACAACAACACAGTGACAACAGCACAGTGACAACAGCACAGTGACAACAACACAGTGACAACAACACAGTGACAACAACAACAACACAGTGACAACAACAACACAGTGACAACAGCACAGTGACAACAGCACAGTGACAACAACACAGTGACAACAACACAGTGACAACAACAACAACACAGTGACAACAACAACACAGTGACAACAACACAGTGACAACAGCACAGTGACAACAGCACAGTGACAACAACAACACAGTGACAACAGCACAGTGACAACAACACAGTGACAACAGCACAGTGACAACAGCACAGTGACAACAGCACAGTGACAACAGCTGGAGAGGCGGGACCTTTGGCGCCGGCTGCATCGCTGTTCCGTTGCTCCGGGACTCACCGGCTGCTGTTGTTAATGGAAGTGGCCTCTGGACCGGTTCTGCTGGCCAGCAGACGAGGCCCGGTTACCCCGGTTACCAGCGTGATTAGCTGATTGGCTGATGGGCTGATGGGCTGATGGCAGCTCGCCCCTCTTCACTTCCTGTCTTCCCCCTCTCTCATTCCAGGACGCATCGGACAATCGCTGAAAATCTTTTGTGCTTTTGGTTCTCGGAAAAAAAGATAATTCAGAAGGAGAGGAGGAGGAGGAGGAGGAGGAGGAGGAGGAGGAGGAGGAGGAGGAGGAGGAGGAGGAGGAGGAGGAGGACTAGTGGACAGTATTCTGTGTTTTTATTATTTGTTTTTATACACGTGTGCCTCAAAGCATGTGTTGCATATTCCTCTGTGAATATTTTGAGGGTGTATTTGCATGCAGATTATAAAAAGAGATACTCACAGGGAATTACCTCCCCAAACAGACACACACACACACACACACACACACACACACACACACACACACACACACACACACACACACACACACACACACACATTCTCTCTGAGTCTTTGTGAAGTGTGTGTGTTTCAGTCCATGAGAATGCATTCATGGAACACACATGCATATTTGTGGGACAGTTGCTGCTCCTCACTTGTTTAAGATCCAGTTTGAGGTTCAGACTTGGCTTGGGTTCAGGTGGGGGAGGGGGGGGGAGGGGGGGGGGGGAGGAATGCATTACGTCATTGAATGTCCTCACAAAGATACATAGACAGAAGTACAGGAATGCGTGCATGTACACGGGCGTACATGTGTGTGTCAGTTGGTCAGTACAAAAGAAACTCACGAATGCATATGCATAGCTGTGTGTGTGTGTGTGTGTGTGTGTGTGTGTGTGTGTGTGTGTGTGTGTGTGTGTGTGTGTGTGTGTGTGTGTGTGTGTGTACCTGTACATGTGACCTTATGAGGACCACTTGGTTTGTTTCACCCTGTGAGGACATTTCGGCCGGTCCCCACTCGTTAGTTTTTTTAGGTTTCAGGTTCCAATGAAGGCACTTTGGAACGTGTGTGTGTGTGTGTGTGTGTGTGTGTGTGTGTGTGTGTGTGTGTGTGTGTGTGTGTGTGTGTGTGTGTGTGTGTGTGTTGTAAAGGCCTCGTTCCCCCCGGGGGGGCATTCTCGTGGGAAAACTAAGTTTCTCTCCTCCTCCCCACTGAGTCCTCTCAATTCATTCTCTCCTTCACTGTCTCCTTGTCATCTTTCCTTCCTTCCTTCTTCACTGTCATCCTAACCTTTTCTCTTCCACATCAGCAACCTTCCCCGTCTCCAGTTGGCAACACGGGCATTGTTCATGTTATAAATATTATTTTTGTCTGCCACCACGAAGCAACAGGTCCCGCCTCCTGGAGGACTGCCTCCCCCGTGTTCTCTGTGACGGGGCTTTAAAAAGCCGCGGACGTCACCGTGTTATTTCAGCCCGTCCTTCTTAAAATACTCGTACCCCCGCTTGTCATCTGCCTCTCGGCCTTCTGCGCGTTTCTTTTTCCTTTTACAGGCGGTTCACCCCCGTCGCTCCGGAGCGGTTCTCTGGCAGGGCGGCAGTGGAAAACTGGTATTAAAGGAGCGGGAGGAGGGAACATATGAGTCACCCTCCTCTCCGCGAGCTAGCGCCGCCATCCGTTTTCCTGGCACCGCCGCGTGCCGGTGGCCGTGTTGCTATGTAATTAAACATACAGCAGGCGAGGCTTTTTGGACTCCTACGTCCTAAATTATATGCTCCTCTGAATTCATATATGCTCCTCTGAATTCATTCATAATGTGGTGGTGTTTTCTTGTGTGTTTGACATGCATCTGCTGGAAAACATTCCCCTCTGTCCTCAGCCTTGTGTTTCAGGGAGTCATTTCCATTTGACCTTTAGCGCATTTGACCTTTAGCACAGATAATTACTGCCAAGCAGCCACTGTTTGAAGGAAAAGGGAGGGGGGAGGGGGGGAAGCTGATTTAGTTTCCCCAAAACAGGGTTCTTACGGTCATGGAAAATCATGGAATTTTAAAATGGTTATTTCCAGGCCTGAAAAAGTCCTTGAAAAAAAATAGAAAATCCCAAAAGTTTAGTAAAAGTCATGTAAATGTGTTATATTCATGTGTTCATGACGTTCATTTACGCTGAGTTTGAAATAATTAATATGCTTTTAAAAGAAAGACGCTCAAAATACATACAGGCATCTATATAAATGTTTATTCTTTTAATCAAACTATTGTCTCATTCATTTGAGTCATTTAAGGTTTACTGTATGCTTTGTGTTCTCATTGTTAGTTTAAATACTACATTTACTCACTTTTTACTGTTCACACCCAGATTTCACTAAATGTTTGCTCATGGACATTTGGTTTCAAGTCATGAACCCGTTGGTCAGGATGTGTATGAACCCTGCAAGAGAGCAGTAGAAGTGCATATTTTAGATTTTCACCAGTGCTTGTTGTTATGGTGCGTTTGGGGTTTTTTGGACCCTGGCCCGCATCCTTCCAGAGACGCTTGGTCGTCACCCAAAAGGGGGCGGGGCCTCTCCTTTCGTGTGGTTTTAGTTTTCCTGGCTCGGGGAGCGGAGGCCATATTTGGCGCTCGAAGGGCCAACGGTAGCCGATTTATATTTAGAAGCTGGACGTTGCCTATTAGGGCGGGAGATGTTCTCGCCGGTGTAATAATACTCGGGCACGAGGGAGGGCGAGCTGAAGGGAGCGGCGTTCGCCACCTGTAGCGCGCCGCCGTTGTTCCTCACAAGCGCTTCAATGCAAAAGAGGAGTGAAACTCTCAAAGCGCTCCGTTGGGTTCACGGCATCTCGTTATGAGATGGTTTGTGTCGGTGCTGGCGCTCGTTAGCCGGGTAAAGACGGCTAATGTTTTATTCACGCGGCATCAAAGAGAAACGAGGATAATCGCTGACCTCGGCACAAGCGAGGGCCCGGCGGAGGCAGCCGGCCGGAGAGGCGTCTGTTTTTTTTATTGTTTTTACTTGGAACTTGAAATGCGCCTAATCGTCTTAATTTCCGTCCTCCATTGTCGCCGCGGCTCCTTGTCCTCCGAGTCCTCTTTGAATATATTTTTCTTCTCCGCCTTCGTTTAATGCCGAGCGTGCAGTTTTCTCTCGTTTGGCCTCCTCTGTGAGCTCCTTCAGGGAAAACCTGGAAAAGTCATGGAATGTTAAAATGGTTATTTCCAGGCCTGGAAAAGTCCTTGAAAAGAAAAAGAAAATCCCAAAAGTGTTGTAAAAGTCATGTAAATGTGTTATATTCATGTGTTCATTTACGCTGAGTTTGAAATAATTAATATTAAAAGAAAGACTCAAAATATAAGCAGGCATACATACAGGCATCTATATAAATGTTTATTCTTTTAATCAAACTATTGTCTCATTCATTTGAGTCATTTAAGGTTTACTGTATGCTTTGTGTTCCTCCGATTGATTATTCCAGAGTCCGTTTAGAAGCCGTCTCCTTCGATACTGGATCCATTTAAACAACTGTTGTCCCCGTGAGGCGTTCAGGTACCAGCAGCAAAGATAAACCTTTAAAAAGCATGAAAAGATTTTTACAGATAAAATGATCAATCAATCAGTTCAGAGCTCAACAGAGCTCAAAGAAAGTAAAACTAACTGTGTGTGTGTGTGTGTGTGTGTGCATATGCTGTTCCGTGAGGGCGCGAGTAAAAGTGTAGTAGAACATTTTCTGCTAGTGTGTGTGTGTGTGTGTGTGTGTGTGTGTGTGTGTGTGTGTGTGTGTGTGTGTGTGTGTGTGTGTGTGTGTGTGTGTGTGTGTGATGATAGTGAGTAATTCTGGTGGGGCTGCAGCATTAGTCAGAGTTGAAGCTGAGAGTCTGCGGAAAAAAACAAGCCACATGCTGAGATGGAGATAACACACACGCACACGCACACAGATACACACACACACACACAGATACACACACACACACACACACACACACACACACACGCTCAGAGTTATTGTTCCCAAGCAGGGGGTTGTGCAAAGATACAGCTGCATGCACATATGTATATTTATATGTGTAGTATACTCAGTGTGTGTTCTCTTTCTCTCTCTCACACACACACACACACACACACACACACACACACACACACACACACACACACACACACACACACACACACACACACACACACATCTGTCTCCGTGGGACTTGCTTCCTCTCTGCTGTGTCTCTCCCTCGGTGTCTGCAGCGTTTGTGTTTGTTGAGCCGAGGACGACAGCTGCAGGAGGCTTCATCTCCTCGCTCGCCTTCCAGCTGTCCTTGTGGTCACACACACACACACACACACACACACACACACACACACACACACACACACACACACACACACACGCACACACACACACCTTCCAACATCACTGTCACTGCAGCCTCTCCCGTCTTCGGCCTTCACACATTCACTCGGTGCATGGATTTCTCTTTTGGTGGTCAGCATGAGCAGCTGACTTACTGTCTCACTCACACACACACACACACACACACACACACACACACCTTCCGTCTCTCACTCACACAGCTGGAATCAAACAATGGCCGGCTTCTGTTGGCTCCTTCCATTGTTGTAAACTGCAGACTGAAGTGAAAGTGAGAGAGAGAGGTGGAGAGACATTAGAAGATCATTGGGGTGGGGGGGGGCGGGGTTTATGAGTTTTGTTGCAGGCTGTGTGTGTGTGTGTGTGTGTGTGTGTGTGTGTGTGTGTGTGTGTGTGTGTGTGTGTGTGTGTGTGTGTGTGTGTGTGTGTGTGTGTGTGTGAGAACACATTCACGCCACGGTTTGCTCTCACCGGTCGAGTCATCCTTCGAGTGACCACTCACGTGCACGCTCATGTGAGTGTGCACGTGAGTGGTCACATGCACCTGAGCCTTAACTATAGGATTTAAATGAAGCTTTACATGCAGGTGATGTATAATAACTGATGGTAGGTGAAAGTATTCCTCTCTGAAAGGACTACAAGCTGCTGCTTCTTCTTCTTCTTCTTCTTCTTCTTCTTCTTCTATCTGCATGACTCGATGGCTGTTCATTAGAGTCACCGATGATCCAGAACCCGGTGAAGGTTTCCTGTATGAACTGAATGTCACATGATCACATCTCATCCAGGCTAGTTCCTCTCTGCTTCATGTTCCTGTTGAAGGGGAGCCGGCTGTGGACGGAGGAATGTTTGAACGGTTAAGATGGATTTCCACTCGTTCTACAGCTCCTCCTCCTCCTCTGTCCATCCCTCCCTCCTCTTCATACTTTCCACTGGAAACTCTCTCTCTCTCTCTCTCTCTCTCTCTCTCTCTCTCTCCGTCCTCTGGGTTACTCTCCGTCTCGCTCCACTTTTCACATCCCCCCTTTTTTCCCCTCCCTCTCATCATTCTCTTCTTATCTCCATCCCTCCATCCATCCCTCTCTCCCCCTTCATGTTCCCGTCTGTTTCCCCTCCTCTCATTTCCTCTCCACACCGACTCATTCATTCGCCCCAGGTCATCATATCACAACGGCACGCTCCTCCTCCTCCTCCTCCTCCTCCTCCTCCTCCTCCTCCTCCTCTCCTCCAGAATATGAGTCTTATCTGTGGAGCTGTCAGCCGGGTCCTCGCTAACAATGGCCTCCTTTCTCTGTGTTCTCCTCTCCCGCAACAATGAACTGCTTTCTTCCCCGAATGCAGAGACGCCTCCTCGTAATCTCTCTCTCTCTCTCTCTCTCTCTCTCTCTCTCTCTCTCTCTCTCTCTCTCTCTCATTCTTGCATTGACCTCCTTCTGTCTTTTCTCTCCGTCTCTACCTGACCGTCTTCCTCCAGCCCATCCAGTGTGTGTATGTGTGTGTGCGCAGTAATTCTCCACCTAAAAGGTAAAAAAAAAGAATATATATATATATATATATATATATATATATATATATATATTCCTCCTGGTTTTGGCTGCGATCCTAAACCTGGCCGATGAGAATATTCTTTTATCGGGTTCCAGGAGTAGAAGTCCGATGTTAAATGAACGGCCGTTGGATCGATTCCCAGAGCTGGATGGGCGAGAACCTTTCCTCACAAAGAATACACAAATATATAATGATGAGCAACAACTTTAGAAAATATCTGCTTCTTTGAAAAAAAAAAGGTCAAAGGTTAAGTCATTAGACGTGAAAACTGACTGAGGGTGATTCACGACTCTAAAGACAATAAATGTCCAAAGGATGAGTTCAAAGCTGCTCACGGAGGGGCGGAGTTTTGTTTTCTAATTCAGAGGCAGTTTGACTGGATGCAGCTCACAGTCTTGCAGGAAAGAAGCAAAGCTGTAACGCGTTAAATAAAAGTCCATTCCAAGTAAAAAATGTGACCTCAAGTACAAATTATTATCTTCAAAATGCACTTTGAGGCTCTCGGACCTGTAGTTGTGTTGATTCGGTCCGGGCGTGTAGACCGGCAGGAAACTCGTTGATTGGCCAGTTTTTCTGCCCAATAGTTGTCCTGCAAATTCCACAAAGCTCACAAAGAAATAACTGGTAATAAATATTACCCGGGTTGTTCGACGTGTTATAAATGATGACTAACCGGCAGAGACGGGATCGTGCGGAAGCTCCTCCCCCAAGACCCCGCTAATGATTCGGGGGCTTATTGCTGTGGGATCGTGTCAAATGCTTTTTAATGGACTTAATAAACACAGTCTGCTTTTAACGGCTCCTGACCCGTTAATCAGGGAGAACGCTGACACGCTCGTATACACGGCCTGGAATACAGGTCAATGAGACCACTTCCTGTACAGACCTCCTGTATAGACTTCCTGGACAGACTTCCTGGACAGACTTCCTGGACAGACCTCCTGGACAGACCTCCTGGACAGACTTCCTGGACAGACTTCCTGGACAGACTTCCTGGACAGACCTCCCTGACAGACCTCCTGGACAGACTTCCTGGACAGACCTCCTGGACAGACCTCCTGGACAGACCTCCTGGACAGACGTCCCTGACAGACCTCCCTGACAGACTTCATGGACAGACTTCCTGGACAGACTTCCTGGACAGACCTCCTGGACAGACGTCCCTGACAGACTTCCTGGACAGACGTCCCTGACAGACTTCCTGGACAGACTTCCTGGACAGACTTCCTGGACAGACTTCCTGGACAGACTTCCTGGACAGACGTCCCTGACAGACTTCCTGGACAGACGTCCCTGACAGACTTCCTGGACAGACTTCCTGGACAGACTTCCTGGACAGACTTCCTGGACAGACTTCCTGGACAGACGTCCCTGACAGACTTCCTGGACAGACTTCCTGGACAGACTTCCTGGACAGACTTCCTGGACAGACTTCCTGGACAGACCTCCCTGACAGCAGATGGATTCGTTGGTAGTTTAGCTTTTTTAAATTTGTGCTAAAATCACATAAAATCTCGTGGTTGGTTTGTTTGCTTTCACACTACAACAAACGAACCGGACCAGAGTCCACTTAGAGGAGGGTCGGGTTTGGTGGTTTTGGGCTGAAGGACCTGCAGAAAACCGGGCAAACTGACCTGAGTTCAGTTGGATCCGAACCAACCGGCTTCGGTATGAAGGCGGTATGAAAGGACCCCCTTCACTCTGCGGGGGAGGAGGACTTACAGGGTTCTTACGGTCATGGAAAACCTGAAAAAGTCATGGAGTTTTATTCATAGTCTCTCATTCATTTGTGTCATTTGAGGTTTACTGTATGCTTTGGAATTCTCATTGTTAGTTTAAATATTACATTTTCTCACTTTTTCATGTTTACACCCAGATTTCACGAAATGTTTGGTCATGGAAATTTGGTTTAAAGTCATGGAAAAGTCATGGAATCCATTGGTCAGAATGTGTATGAACCCTGACCTATGAGGACCTGGACCGTGGATTCAAAGATGCTCTTCTTCGTGGTCTCGTGGCAGCGATAAGAGACACTCGCCACGCCAAAGAAAAGTATTTCCCAGAAACCAAGTTGTTGATTCTATTATTACTTCAGTCATGACACAAAACTTTGCCGATGCGGCTTTGACATTGGGACTCGCTACCTACGACCCCAACCGTCCTCTCCGTCCGCTCCGTCCTCATCGTCTCACTTCCAAACTGGGACTGCGACTCCAAAAACAAAATGTCCGAGGAGGCGGAGCGGTCTGAGAGCCTGTGATGCCGAGTAGTGAAACGAGGTTGACGCCAGCGATGCGCGATAACGTCTCCTCGCGTTTCACACCGCCGCTCAGCGTCCTCGTCGCCGCAGCTCATGGAGGCCGATAGTCACGGTGGCTTCATGGCTGACGTGTGCGTGTGTCAGTGAGCGGGAAAAAGATGATCAAACAAGCCCCGACTTTGATGAGATTATCATTTATATCGTTTTAATTAACGGTCTTTTAAGTCGGGGCGGCACTCTCTCTGAGACCTCTCTCCACATGTCAGTGACTCATTCTCTAAAGGCTCTTATCTCTCAGTGGCTCTGGTTTTTAATGGCAACATTAGCATCCGTTGTACGTGGTGCCTCGTTCACGCCGCTCTGCTTCTGCCAATCGGCTTGTAGCTCCGTCACTACGAGCTAAACACTCTACACAGTCAGACTGTTTGCTGTCCTGGCTCCTCAATGGTGGAACGAGCTCTCCGTTGACATCAGGACAGCAGGAAGTCTCTACATCTTCCGCCGTGAACTAAAAACACATCTTTTTCGACTACACCTTGAATAAGGAAGGTAGCGCCATAGTAGCGCCGTAGTAGCACTTAGATGTCTCTTACTGATAGCACTTTGTGGTTTAACTTTGTTGAAGAAATTGTACTTTCTTGATTCTTGTTGTTCTGAGTTTGTACTCATGGTTGAATGAACTTATTGTAAGTCACTTTGGATAAAAGCGTCAGCTAAATGAAATGTAATGTAAATAGAAGCCGGCTGGTGATCGTACGTTGGCGATTGAAGGTCGATGCGATGATTGTTTTTTTTTTTCCAACAGCAATAATCAAGGCTTTTTTTTTTTTTGCGATCAGGACTAAGAGTTTATAGAAATAATCTTTGGACCCGTTTAGAGTTTAAGTCTGAATCCGTCACTACGAGCCGGTTCTCCGTCTCTTCTCCGTTCTCCACTCGCCCGCTCACCAGCTGGCCAGAGGAGTCGTGCTGTGGATACGGCTCTATTGAATATCATTTTCATTACATTACAAGTCTTCTGTCGCCCAATTCTAAAGCCGCTATCGCACTAAAGAAGTTGGGTTAGAGCGGTTACTGCTACGTGTTGCTGTTGAAAGGCTAAACGCCAACAAATATGGATTACAACAGAATATCTCGTGAGATAAAAGCATGTTGAGGCTTTTCTTTGACTTCTGGACAGAAGACCAAGACGATTACAGAGAAAATGACTCGTTTGAATAGAGGAGATGTTGCTATTAAATAGATTTTTTTTTCAGCAATCTCTTGTAGCCACGATTGATGACATGAAAATAGAAAGGACCCAACGTTAAGTGATCGCGTAACTCTTCAAAAGCCATATTACTCAAAACTGGTCAGGGTTTGAACCTTTTGGGGAATATTAAGTCCTTGAGCAAAGCATGAAACCGCTGCTTTGAAGGGTTATGATGCGGCTCAGTGAATTATCTGCTGCTTCTGTATGTCGTGTCTTTGCCCTGCGTGGCCTTTGCCTTGCCGCCACCTTTTTAATAACTTCCCAGACAAAAAATAAAAAGTAGTTTAGTCGCCTCGCTTCTTGCTGCACGGCCGTCTCCTCCGAATAAATCTCCCAAAATGCCGTGTTTTCCCCCGGCAGTTTCAGAGAGGGCTCGGGCTGCAACCTTGCCAACGCTGCGTGTGTGTGTGTGTGTGTGTGTGTGTGTGTGTGTGGGTGTGGGTGTGGGTGTGTGTGTGTTGTACGGCGGCTGGAAGGAGTCTGAGAGTACACGATAACCTTTAGGGCCAAACATCAAGCTCTCATGCGCCAGAATAAAAAGATATGAAGTATTTTTCTTGACACTTTTGGGGTGATTTTGATGTATTTTTTCATGTTCTTTTAGGAGGTGGGAAACTACAAGGTCTCTGCTGGGCTCATGCCGGAGTTTGAAAAGGCACCATTGTGTTTCTGTTTTAACGCTCACTGAGGCGGAAACGCAGACTTAGGAGACATCGCCTCTGATTGGTCGCTTCGGGGAGCCTGTCGGGGGTTCGATGGAGGGACATGATTTTATTTTGTTGTACATTTTTTATATTTTCACCTCTTCTGACCAAAGTACCTGCAAAATGAAATAACGTGTCACCTAGGGCTGGGCGGTATGGCCACAAATTCATATCACGGTATTTTGTAAGATTCTGGCGGTTTTCACGGTATAACAGTATTTTTTTCGAGTAAACACATTCATTCATTGACGCAGAAAACGACCGCCGGCCAACTGCACAGCTGTTAGAGTGGTGAGCAGCTGTTTGCACGTTGGTACTTAGAGGGTGTTAGGAAGATAAACATGGAGGGACTTAGGACCCAGGGGAATGTAGGTGGAAAAAAACAGCGACAAAGTTTCTTCTTGTTGTGATAGTGGGCGAGCTCTACCCAGCATGCAGTTCAGCGGTGTCATTTTATAAATGTACAATAATAATAAGTGTTACAAATTGTTTATGTGTCACAAGCTGTTGTGTCGTGGTGTTTTACCTGTTAAAGAGCGTTAGTTGTGTGTTATTAATTGTTGTTATAAAGTTATAAACATGACTAAAGTTCTAACCATGACTAAAGTTATAATATGACTAAAGTTAGAAAATTACTAAAATTATACCATGACTAAAGTTATAACATGACTAAAGTTATAACATGACTAAAGTTATAATATGACTAAAGTTAGAAAATTACTAAAATTATACCATGACTAAAGTTATAACATGACTAAAATTATAATATGACTAAAGTTAGAAAATTACTAAAGTTAGAACCATGACTAAAGTTAGAAAATTACTAAAGTTAGAACCATGACTAAAGTAATAACCATGACTAAAGTTAGAAAATTACTAAAGTTAGAACCATGACTAAAGTTATTACCATGACTAAAGTTAGAACCATGACTAAAGTAATAACCATGACTAAAGTTATAATATGACTAAAGTTAGAAAATTACTAAAGTTAGAACCATGACTAAAGTTACAACCATGACTAAAGTTACAACCATGACTAAAGTTAGAACCATGACTAAAGTTAGAACATGACTAAAGTTAGAACATGACTAAAGTTAGAACATGACTAAAGTTATAACCATGACTAAAGTTAGAACCATGACTAAAGTTATAACCATGACTAAAGTTATAACCATGACTAAAGTTATAACCATGACTAAAGTTATAATATGACTAAAGTTATAACCATGACTAAAGTTATAACATGACTAAAGTTATAACCATGACTAAAGTTATAACATGACTAAAGTTATAACATGACTAAAGTTATAACATGACTAAAGTTATAACCATGACTAAAGTTATAATATGACTAAAGTTAGAAAATTACTAAAATTATACCATGACTAAAGTTATAACATGACTAAAGTTATAACATGACTAAAGTTATAATATGACTAAAGTTAGAAAATTACTAAAATTATACCATGACTAAAGTTATAACATGACTAAAATTATAATATGACTAAAGTTAGAAAATTACTAAAGTTAGAACCATGACTAAAGTTAGAAAATTACTAAAGTTAGAACCATGACTAAAGTAATAACCATGACTAAAGTTAGAAAATTACTAAAGTTAGAACCATGACTAAAGTTATTACCATGACTAAAGTTAGAACCATGACTAAAGTAATAACCATGACTAAAGTTATAATATGACTAAAGTTAGAAAATTACTAAAGTTAGAACCATGACTAAAGTTACAACCATGACTAAAGTTACAACCATGACTAAAGTTACAACCATGACTAAAGTTAGAACATGACTAAAGTTAGAACATGACTAAAGTTATAACCATGACTAAAGTTACAACATGACTAAAGTTACAACATGACTAAAGTTATAACATGACTAAAGTTAGAACCATGACTAAAGTTAGAACCATGACTAAAGTTAGAACCATGACTAAAGTTAGAACCATGACTAAAGTTATAACCATGACTAAAGTTAGAACATGACTAAAGTTACAACATGACTAAAGTTATAACATGACTAAAGTTAGAACCATGACTAAAGTTAGAACCATGACTAAAGTTAGAACCATGACTAAAGTTATAACCATGACTAAAGTTAGAACATGACTAAAGTTAGAACATGACTAAAGTTAGAACATGACTAAAGTTATAACATGACTAAAGTTAGAACCATGACTAAAGTTAGAACCATGACTAAAGTTAGAACCATGACTAAAGTTATAACCATGACTAAAGTTATAATATGACTAAAGTTATAACCATGACTAAAGTTATAACCATGACTAAAGTTATAACATGACTAAAGTTATAACCATGACTAAAGTTATAACATGACTAAAGTTATAACATGACTAAAGTTATAACCATGACTAAAGTTATAATATGACTAAAGTTAGAAAATTACTAAAATTATACCATGACTAAAGTTATAACATGACTAAAGTTATAACATGACTAAAGTTATAACATGACTAAAGTTATAACCATGACTAAAGTTATAATATGACTAAAGTTAGAAAATTACTAAAATTATACCATGACTAAAGTTATAACATGACTAAAATTATAATATGACTAAAGTTAGAAAATTACTAAAGTTAGAACCATGACTAAAGTTAGAAAATTACTAAAGTTAGAACCATGACTAAAGTAATAACCATGACTAAAGTTAGAAAATTACTAAAGTTAGAACCATGACTAAAGTTATTACCATGACTAAAGTTAGAACCATGACTAAAGTAATAACCATGACTAAAGTTATAATATGACTAAAGTTAGAAAATTACTAAAGTTAGAACCATGACTAAAGTTACAACCATGACTAAAGTTACAACCATGACTAAAGTTAGAACATGACTAAAGTTAGAACATGACTAAAGTTAGAACATGACTAAAGTTATAACCATGACTAAAGTTACAACATGACTAAAGTTACAACATGACTAAAGTTATAACATGACTAAAGTTATAACATGACTAAAGTTAGAACCATGACTAAAGTTAGAACCATGACTAAAGTTAGAACCATGACTAAAGTTAGAACCATGACTAAAGTTATAACCATGACTAAAGTTACAACATGACTAAAGTTACAACATGACTAAAGTTAGAACCATGACTAAAGTTAGAACCATGACTAAAGTTAGAACCATGACTAAAGTTATAACCATGACTAAAGTTATAATATGACTAAAGTTATAACCATGACTAAAGTTATAACCATGACTAAAGTTATAACCATGACTAAAGTTATAACATGACTAAAGTTATAACATGACTAAAGTTAGAACATGACTAAAGTTATAATATGACTAAAGTTAGAAAATTACTAAAGTTATAACCATGACTAAAGTTATAACATGACTAAAGTTATAACCATGACTAAAGTTATTACCATGACTAAAGTTATAACCATGACTAAAGTTATAACATGACTAAAGTTATAACCATGACTAAAGTTATAACCATGACTAAAGTTAGAACATGACTAAAGTTATAACCATGACTAAAGTTATTACCATGACTAAAGTTATAACATGACTAAAGTTATAACATGACTAAAGTTAGAACCATGACTAAAATTAGCACCATGACTAAAGTTAGAACATGACTAAAGTTAGAACATGACTAAAGTTAGAACATGACTAAAGTTATAACCATGACTAAAGTTACAACATGACTAAAGTTATAACATGACTAAAGTTAGAACCATGACTAAAGTTAGAACCATGACTAAAGTTAGAACCATGACTAAAGTTATAACCATGACTAAAGTTAGAACATGACTAAAGTTACAACATGACTAAAGTTATAACATGACTAAAGTTAGAACCATGACTAAAGTTAGAACCATGACTAAAGTTATAACCATGACTAAAGTTATAACCATGACTAAAGTTATAACATGACTAAAGTTATAACCATGACTAAAGTTATAACATGACTAAAGTTAGAACATGACTAAAGTTATTACCATGACTAAAGTTAGAACATGACTAAAGTTATAATATGACTAAAGTTAGAAAATTACTAAAGTTATAACCATGACTAAAGTTATAACATGACTAAAGTTATAACCATGACTAAAGTTATTACCATGACTAAAGTTATAACCATGACTAAAGTTATAACATGACTAAAGTTATAACCATGACTAAAGTTATAACCATGACTAAAGTTAGAACATGACTAAAGTTATAACCATGACTAAAGTTATTACCATGACTAAAGTTATAACATGACTAAAGTTATAACATGACTAAAGTTAGAACCATGACTAAAATTAGCACCATGACTAAAGTTAGAACCATGACTAAAGTTAGAACATGACTAAAGTTAGAACATGACTAAAGTTAGAAAATTACTAAAGTTATAACCATGACTAAAATTAGCACCATGACTAAAGTTAGAACATGACTAAAGTTAGAACCATGACTACAGTTAGAACATGACTAAAGTTAGAACATGACTAAAGTTAGAACATGACTAAAATTAGCACCATGACTAAAGTTATAACATGACTAAAGTTAGAACATGACTAAAATTAGCACCATGACTAAAGTTAGAACATGACTAAAGTTAGAACTTGACTAAAGTTAGAACTTGACTAAAGTTAGAACCATGACAGTAAGTAGCTCAGACTGCTTCGCCCTCAGCGGTGAAAAGTACATTTTGCTGTCTGCCGAAGAGCAACAACAGTCGTTACGGCTCTGTACCGGTATGACGCCGTATATGAAAACTTCATACCGTATGTAAATGTTAAACCGGTACAGCACAGCCTCCTCTTTTATTTTATTTTGCGTCCTCCTTCCGACATCTTCCTCCTCATTTCGTTGGCCTCAGATGAGGAAAGCGATCGTCCTTGTGCTTTCAGGACGCAATTTAGTAATTTACAGAGCAATTATGACGGCTGTGATGAGATTACTGCCCGGCAACTCACTCGTCCTTCATCATCTCTTTGTGATTTAATTTGCACTGCCATGTCAAGAGGCAATTGGTTTGAAGTTTGGAGGCTGAGGAACTCTGTGACAGAATTGAATTGAGCGTTGCTCTGGGGCCGTTTGAAGACGGCGAGCAGCTTCCCATCCGAACGACACGGCTGCCACACGGTCAGGGGTATTTGGGGTATTTGGGATATCTGGGCGGTGGACGTTGTTTCCTGTTGGAAAAGGAAATGGAACCAATTATCGCGGTGGGTTGAATTGTAAATAATCATTTTCAAGGCTGGGTTTTCATCTCCCTCCGCCGTCCAATGAAAAGGAGCGTCCGATTTGTCCGACGTGAACGAGGCCGAAAGGAAATCATTGCAACTGGTCATTTCCACTTTGTTCTTCTGGAAATACAAACAGGGAAAAGTGTGTGTGTGTGTGTGTGTGTGTGTGTGTGTGTGTGTGTGTGTGTGTGTGTGTGTGTGTGTGTGTGTGTGTGTGTTAGATTCCATCCGGGTGGCCACGTGTGTATGGTATGTCTGAGTGAAAACACACACAGTGTCGTCTGCCTATGGCCCTGTGTGTGTGTGTGTGTGTGTGTGTGTGTGTGTGTGTGTGTGTGTGTGTGTGTGTGTGTGTGTGTGTGTGTGTGTGTGTGTGTGTGTGTGTGTGCCTCCCCCTGCCTGTGTGCTGGTTAGAGCATTAATGATGTGTCTAGGGAGCACTGCCTCTACATAATTTATCAACCAGGATTTATTAGCCGCAGAATTAACTTGTAGAGGCTGTGGAGCACAGGATGCATTTGTTCATGTTTTATTTTTTATTTCCAGATTTATGTGTGTGTGTGGATGCGTTGTCACTCCCCGGTGATCCATTTCTCTCCATCAGCCTCCTGCCACGGGGACGTCCCCACTCGGATAATTGGCCACGTTATTTTAATTTTAATCTGGTTTAAATTACAATTCAGGGCAGTGCTTTTGTGTGTGTGTCTGTGTGTGTGTGTGTGTGTGTGTGTGTGTCTGTGTGTGTCTGTGTGTGTGTGTGTGTTAGGGCTTAGCACATGCTATGTTACAGTCACTGCAGTAAATCCAGTTCAGGTTGCACCCCTGCCCTTTATTACGGCATCAATAACTGAGCATTAGAGAAAAAAAATAGACAAAATATTGGAAGACAAAAATACACTAAATAAAACGATGCGGGGCGTCCCAGCTGCAGACCGCCTGGAGAAGCTGCTGCTGCGTCCTGGACAAAGGTTTTATCTGTGCAGTTTTTCGATGTCACCTCAATCAATATTTATTTCTCCTGGTAACTGCAAAGTGCATATTTCATAAGCAGTATTTCATAAGCAAGCATGATCCTGACAGTTGCCAAAGGTTCTACTTCTGAAAGCTTTGTTATGCCTTCCATTTACATTTCCTACATTCACTCTTTATTTTCTTTCTTTCTTTGATTTGCAGGTAGATCGGATAACATTTGATCAGAATTATGATTAATTTGACATGTTTTATCCGACCAAATGAACCTTATTTGTGTTTATCTTGATCTTAATTCCCTTTGTTTTGTTTCAGATCACAGAGATGGGGAAGGACTGCCTCCCCGCCTGGCTGCACTGGGACGCCGGCAGCAGAGTCCTGCAGGGTCTTCCTCTGGAGGAGGACAAAGGCGTCCACTACATCTCGGTATCCATCTCCAACCACTCCAAGTCCTCCTCGTCTTCGGAGGTGTTTTCCATCGAGGTGCACCCTGAAGACCATCTGGACGCGGACGCGGCCCAGCTGGCCTCCAACCAGGCCTCCGCCGAAGGCGACGTCCAGCCGTTCATGTGCGGCAACGAGGAGCCGATCACGCTGCTGACCGTGATCCTGGACGCCGACTTGACCAAGATGAGCTCGGAGCAGAGGGTGGAGCTCCTGGATGAAATGAGGAGCTTCTCCGGGGTGGAGCTGCAGCACATGAAGATACTCCCTGTAGTCAACAACAGGCTGTTCGACATGTCCGCGTTCATGGCGGGGCCGGGGAATGCCAAAAAGGTGAGGGAATGCTAATGCTCATGCTAATGACTAGGGCTGTCTTTAGCCAAAGAAAAGTAGTCTTTTTCAGGGTTCTTAAAATAGTTTTTAAAATAGTTATTTCCAGGCCTGGAAAAGTCCTTGAAAAAAATAAAATCCCAAAGTTTAGTAAAAGTCATGTAAATGTGTTATATTCATGTGTTCATGACGTTCATTTACGCTGAGTTTGAAATAATGAATATGCTTTTAAAAGAAAGACGCTCAAAATATAAGCAGGCATACATACAGGCATCTATATAAATGTTTATTCTTTTAATCAAACTATTGTCTCATTCATTTGAGTCATTTAAGGTTTACTGTATGCTTTGTATTCTCATTGTTAGTTTAAATACTACATTTACTCACTTTTTACTGTTTACACCCAGATTTCACTAAATGTTTGCTCATGGAAATTTGGTTTAAAGTCATGGAAAAGTCATGGAATCCATTGGTCGAGATGTGTATGAACCCTGGCTAATGCTAATGACTAGGGCTGTCTTTAGCCAAAGAAAAGCAGTCTTTGTGATTACTTGATTTAATCGACAGATCTGTAAAAGAGTTTCTCTCCAAAGAATCATGCAAAAGCAACAGATTAAATGAAGTCATTCAGCGTGAAAAATGTTTGTTTTTTTAAATGACAAATAAAAAAAAAATCTTGGTCGACTAAGACTAAAACAGCCAATTAGTTGACTAATAAGCAGAAGCCCTACTAATGAGCGCATGAGTTTATAGTCTTGCGAGTAAAGTAAACATTTGCCAGTCGGTGAGCAATGAAACTGTTCACATTAGGAGTTGGATAATAAACTAACAATTGTCAATGTCTCCTTAGGTGGTGGAGAACGGCGCTTTGTTGTCCTGGAAGCTCGGCTGCTCCCTGGACAGGAGCTCAGTCCCAAACATCAACAGTGTCCAGGGTCCTGCAAAGGAAGGGACGATGTCCGCCAAGCTGGGCTACCCTGTGGTGGGATGGCACATTGCCAACAAGAAACCCCACGTCCCGAAGCGGGTGAGGCGCCAATTGAACAACACCCCGACACCGGTGCTGGCGGTGCTTCCTCCAACAACCGTGGTGGAGCCTCCGGTGAGGATTATCCCAACCATCTCCTCCCCTTCTATTGCTGCACCAACCGAAAGCTCTGCTCCCCCAGTGAGAGGCCCCGTCCCCCTACCAGGCAAGCCTACGATCAGAGTCCGTGACCCGATTGCCCACACCCCAACCCTGGGACCGCCTCAACCGACAAGGGTAGTGGAGTCCATCACCAGCACCATTTCTATCCAGCCAACCATGACCAGGCCTACGTTTGTGGAGGCCACCGCGACACCACCTGCACCCACGAGAAGACCTACTAAGAAACCTAAGAGACCCAAAACCACACCGGTGCCCAGAGAACCAAAGACCTCCACAGCCAAGCCGTCCAGACGCACCACAACGCCGCCTGCCGTCATCCCGGACCCGCACAACGAGAAACCTGTCCTGCGAAACCCCATCGACCAGGTCAATGCATTGGTTGGCACCTATTTCGAAGTCAAGATCCCATCTGATACATTCTTTGATAAAGAGGATGGGACAACTGATAAGCTGCGTCTAACTTTGAGACAGAACCACAATGAAGTGGTCGGAGAGGGCTCCTGGATCCAGTTCAACACCACCAGCCAACTTCTCTACGGCCTACCTGATGGCCAACATGTGGGGAAACATGAATACTTCATGCATGCCACTGACAAAGGTGGCCTGAATGCAATTGATGCTTTTGAGGTCCGTGTGAACCGCTGGCCCATCAATGATAAGACCCCCGTGATCTTCACGGCCCGATTCGATGGGGAGCCGCGTTCGATAACAAATGACATCCACAAGAAGATCCTTTTGGTCAAAAAGCTGGCGTACGCACTCGGAGACCGCAACAGCAGCACGGTCAGTCTACGAAACATCAGCAAAGGGTCCATCGTGGTGGAGTGGACGAACACCAGCCTCCCGCAGCACCCTTGTCCAAAAGAGCAGCTCGCAGTCATGAGTAGGACGCTCGCCAGCGCTGACGGAAAGCCCTCACAGACTTTCAGGCACTCTCTGGAGCCAGAATTCAGACCACTGGACGTCATGGTCAAGGGTAGGGCGAGCTGCAGAACGTACTCCTTCATCCCACCCGGAGATATTGAGATACCAGAACCTCCAGCAGTCACGCCGGCTCTGGGAACAGGCCGGCAGAGCACCGATGACGTCTACCTCCACACGGTCATTCCCGCCGTGGTGGTGGCCGCCATCTTGCTAATAGCGGGCATCATTGCGATGATCTGCTACAGGAAGAAGCGAAAGGGCAAGCTGACCATCGAGGACCAGGCCACCTTCATCAAAAAAGGTGTGCCGATTATCTTTGCGGATGAACTTGATGACTCAAAGCCGCCTCCGTCCTCCAGCATGCCCTTGATTCTGCAGGAAGAGAAGCCCCCTCTCCCACCCCCCGAGTACCCCAACATGGCCTCGCCAGAGACCACTCCCCTCAACCAGGAGCTGCTGGGGGAGTACACGGCCCTGCGGGACGAGGACCCCAACGCACCTCCCTACCAGCCGCCGCCTCCCTTCACCACTCCCATGGAGGGCAAGGGCTCCCGTCCCAAGAACATGACTCCCTACAGATCTCCACCTCCCTACGTGCCGCCCTAAGACTCATCAACCCTCCCCTCATAGGGTGGGTGGAGGGAGAGGATGCCTGAGGAACTGTGACGGTTTCCATTCTGGTGTTTGTCTGTCTGGACATTTACAGGGAGAGATGACAAGAGGTGCTAAAGTACAAAACTGCTACAGGGGACTTTGGTTTGGGAAGGGGGCCGTAATGAGTCGGGAGTTTTTTTTGTTTTTTACAGTGGACGGATGGGATGGTTTGTTGAACCAGCTGGGAGGGACTACTGGTTTAATGGTAGCCCAGCTACCACAGTGGCCTAAGACAAACACATTCTCGTCACGTTGGCTTTTGGATCGACCGGTTGGTCAGAAGCGACGATTGGGAGACGTGATCTCCCGTCCCGGCATTTGTTTTCTCCCCCCCTCTTTTGATTTAAAATACAGGCATTTATTTAGTTTTTCATCATTATCCCAAGGTTATTATTATTCTGTTTTTTTCTGGACTGAATTGTTTGCCTAACAACTCTTTTGTGTTGTTTTTGAAAACGATACGAGGAGACATGAACAGCCACCAGACCACTGCGGGCAACAGCTCGTGTTTTTTAATAAGGAGAGTGAGATTTTCTGAATACGAAGAAAAAAAAGCTATCACAAGGATCTTGAATCACCCCTGCAGACGACACAAGAGAATGGGAGGCCGAGGTGTGTGTGTGTTTGTGTGTGTGTGAGAATGAGTGGGTGTGTTTATTCAGATACGGTTTGCCTTTTAACACTAGCTGTCTGTTTCTATCCTTATTCACAATGTCTAGTAAAGATGAGAATAACAAGGTAGCCTAAAAAAAGATTTAGAGATGAATAATAAATAATTTGTTTGCTTCATTGGTTTTAAAATTCACTGTATATCTGGAAGATGTTCTGATAGATTGTGTTATATATTTTTGGTGGTGGAAGAAAAGCGGGAGGAACGGGACTGCCTCGCTAAAATAACCTGGAGGAGCATTTATTCCTGTTTTTCATACAACAAAATATAACTATTACAGTCCATTAGATGATAATCTATCCTTCCTCTCAGTTGCCCTCAATAAGGCGTCATAAAACTGTGTGGGTTGGCGGTTGATGATTATCTAACTTGTAAATGTTAGATTTGGAGACAAAATGTGTAGTTTTACGCAGATGATGGTGACCTTTATTTGGCAACGACGTGAGCCGAGGTTAACGAAACTACGGCGGTAAAAGTAAAATGTCCTTTTTTTTTCTACATGCAAACCTCCAACGTGTGCCCAGACAGGAAAAACACCCCTCCAGGTTATTTTGGACCGGGGATAATTATTTTTGTATGTAAAGAGGCGGTTCTTGTCCTGAGTCGGAGGAGCAACTCTGAGTGCCATGGAGACTGTCCCCACGTGGGATTGTACAGATACTCACATTGTAGAGGTCACAGAGGAGGTGGCTGAGGTAGACGTTCAGGACGGAGAACCGAGAGAACCTTGAGAACAGAGAGAACCTTGAATTTCCAGCAAATTAGCTCACGGAAACAAAACGGTCACCAGAAGTCTCCTTCTAATTTTTTTACCAAGTTTTTGATACAGCCTCAAATTGTTTTTGATTATTAAAAGAAAACATGATTAATGATTAGTCTTCTGTGATTTGTAAAATCTTAGCCTAGAAGTTCAAATATGATTCAATTATGTACACTTTTTTTGTTTTCGGTTCTTTTGTTTTGTCATGGGTCACATTTTCAAGTGTTTTTTTTTTCTTTCTTTTTTGTTGTTGTGTGTTTGAATATCGAAATGTATCTCCCACTATACAAAGACGGACATATTTTATGTAATCACAAATTTTATTTTTATGTCCATTTTTATGTTTGCTAATGAGTTTTGACTGAAAGTGACCCGTTGCAATAATAATGTAAGGCGCCGTCCTCTGGGCGGCCGGTCGATGCAGACTCAAGCCAGTGACTCGTATTGTCATCATGTTGTTGGTTTTCCGCAGGATGCCGAGGCTTTTTGCTTATCAAGTGTGCATTGTCATAATAAAACCAACTGGTACGATAAAAACAAAAAGAACAAACATCCACCTTCTTCATTCATGTATCTGGTTTTAACTTCTTGCAGTTTTTTTTGTATCCTGTCAAACTCTTTGATCGAACCCCGATGAGGTTTTTGATCGCTGTCACTTTCCTACTTCTCCCGCTGAGCCTTGACCTGACGGATCAAGTCCTTCAGAGGCTTCTCCTCGCTGCCTGGCAACCGTCAACGGAAACCATCGCGCCGCTTTCCCTTTTGTACTAAATTATTCTGCTATTAATGACGAGTCGGACGATGCAGTTTGAAAGCTTTGTAAAAAATAAAAAAGGCCGTGCTGTGAAAACTCTCTCCGCTCCATCTGTCTCCACATCAGACGGATCATTTGCGTTGATTTTTCGGAGTATTGATTCCATGTAAACAGTTTGCCGGCATCTGTTGCACGGTCCGGTGATAATTTGTGGGCGGGGTTTAAAATGGAAGCAGGGAGTGGGGGGCGTTCGATGATGATGATGATGATGAGGGGGCGGTTTCCCAAGATGCAGCTCGTTGCTAAAGTGGATTAATGGAGGCCGGCTCTCGGTTTGATTGGCGGGACGTGGAGGTCCTCATCGTTCACACTGAAGCTGCTGAGTCGCTCATTTCAGACGTAGAAGGTTCAATCAACACGTCTCTGGCCTCTCTGCCTTTTTTGAAAATTATGGTTCTAAAGCTGACGCTCACAAAGTAAAAACTCATATTTTATACACATGATATTTGGCCCTCGCCCACGTAGAGCAGCGCTCTGCCGTTTCACGAGCCTCGAGTCTCATCTCATATGTGCTGGAAACTAAAATCTGATCGGAGGATTCTGGACGATTATAGATGTGCTGAGGTTGCATTTTTTCTCTTCCCGGGGGCCTTAATCAGTCGCCTTCAAAGTACCAGACAAGCTCAATCTATCACGGGGAGGTTTGCTGAGAGTGATTTGTGGGGCCTCTTCGTCTGGGTCCTGTAGGAGCGTCCATGGATGAAACGGTGGAACCCGATCACGAGTCCCTTTATGTTCTTTGAACACAACAAACGATGGCAGCTGGTTGCACAGTTAACACGAGGTGTGATTAGAAGGGCAAAGTTTATGCAAGCCGGGGCGCTGCTTCATGACGCCTCTCAGAATAGATGAACTGTACTTGATAAATAGGAGTACTTCTCAGAATAGAAGCCCAGAGTAGCATCAATTACCCGACTGCATGACCGTGCACTCAACAGTGAAGGACTGCATGTTCCTGCAGAACCCAGCGCAGCGCTCCTGTTCAGAGAATTGTACTGAATGTTGATGGAGACGTCGTGTAACACAATAAATCCTCCTCTCAATGTGATGAAGTGGTGAAGTTTCATGGTGAAATCTATGACTTCATGTGTTGACCCTCTTCACCTGTAGAGTCTTCATCATGATGTCATGGAACTAAACTTCTCTTTCAAGATGTTTGTTCACAACGCATTCATAACCTCATTTATATAACTTTACTCTTTCATTCCTACATATATTCTGAGGGTTTATGCAGAGGGGTTTGTTCACACATTCATAACCTCATCTACGTGATTGAAATACCGTTAGCGTGCCGCTTGTTTCGATGCAAAGGACGCGCCGAAATACAGAACAATGTTATTGAATGAATTCCGCTCTTCGGATCCTTTCAGGAAAAAACAACGAGACTCTTTTCTTTAAACACCAATTTCAAATATTGGTCTAACTACAACTTTCACAAACAAGTTTAAAATTCACGAGCGACTGAATCTGAGAGGCGGTTAAATCGCCGGCCCTCGTTTCATATTTCATATTGTTTAATAGGAAACCTTGAACAGCGCTGGTCTCGTTCCCCAAAGCGTACGAGTCCTGATGGATGATTGGTTCTCTCAGGAGTCGTGACGGACGACATGAGACTTCCTTTCAGCTGACCCAATCTCTTCTTCTCAGTAATTGAACAATCTGGAGAAAAGTCATCGCTTCTGGCAGCCGGGCCGGCGCATTGTCTCTCTGCTTCTTTTTGTTTTGTTCTGCAGGGAGAGGTTGATTGAAACCCTCGGTGACCACATGAGTGTTAACAAAAAGATGGAGTCTGATGGTCTGTGCCGTGCAGTCGATGATCGGGGCTTTACATTGAAAATAAAACAACCAGAGTTCATAAACATTCTGACCAATGGGTTTCATGACTTTTCCATGACTTTAAACCAAATGTCCATTACAAACATTTAGTGAAATCTGTGTGTAAACAGTAAAAAGTGAGTAAATGTAGTATTTAAACTAACAATGAGAATACAAAGCATACAGTAAACCTTAAATGACTCAAATGAATGAGACAATAGTTTGATTAAAAGAATAAACATTTATATAGATGCCTGTATGTATGCCTGCTTATATTTTGAGCGTCTTTCTTTTAAAAGCATATTCATGTAATATAAACCCCAGAGGTGACCTTCAGAGTGACGAGCATCCAGTGTTTCATGGAACAAACGTGTGATATTCACCCAGCAGAGTTCTTCAGAATTGAGGCAAAAAGTCTTCGAGCGTTGGGTTCTCGTCCCCTCAGCGGACGAAACCATCCAACAGAAAGACTTCAGTTCATAACCTAAATTAGGTCTTTTACCTTTTTTGTATTGCAAGTTTTCTAAAATTGTATGTAATTATCTTAAATATGTATGTAATATGTGCACATTTTCAGACATTTCCAGAACATGAATTTGAACATTGCATAAGGTTCAAAATGATTGTTACTGAGGGAATAAATCAAGAGAAGTAGAGTCATTTATATAGACTTCTATACAACCAAAGGAGTCACCCCCTGGTGGTCAGGAGAGATAATGCAGCTTTAACACATGAAGCATAGACTTCTATACAACCAAAGGAGTCACCCCCTGGTGGTCAGGAGAGGGAATGCAGCTTTAACACATGAAGCATAGACTTCTATACAACCAGAGGAGTCACCCCCTGGTGGTCAGGAGAGAGAATGCAGCTTTAACACATGAAGCATAGACTTCTATACAACCAGAGGAGTCAAATAGACCATAAAGCAGGGTATGCTTTAGGGCGGGGCTATAATGTAATTGACAGGTCTCTACCAGAGCTGTAAATGGTGTCTCTACGTCACTCCTCCTCAGTTTAAATATGGTCACTTCCTGTTCATTGGTTGCAAAACATCAAGATGGCGACGGCCAAAACGCCAAACTCAAGGCTTCAATACGTCCTCAAACCAATGAGTGGCGTCGCCTTGATCACGTTCACTTCTTATTCACAGTCTTTGGCCCAAACAGCTGCAGAATGTCAGAGAGCAGACTCAGAGCAGTATTCTGATCGCGCTCAAATCCCATTCTGGTCCCTGCGATGTGTTCTCAAATGTGGACTAAACAGCTCTCACCTCACGATTAGTTCATTGCTGTCTCAAATCTTTTGTCGTGAATATTCTCCTGTAGTTAAAGTGGTCAATGGGGAGAAGGAGGAAGTAATAACATTCATTCATTGAATTGTTGTGAAGGTCAGGTGGCGTGAAAGTTAATCGATTGACGCTCGTAGCGATGATTGTAGAACGAGCTCAGAGAACGAGACGCCGGATCCCCGGGTGCTTTCTTTCCTTTTTTCATTCTTTCCTCTCTGAACGCCGCCGTGTCCGATCGGAATCCCGCAGCAGCTCATGAAACAGATGAGCTATTGATGTCACAATATGCTGGAGCTATTTCACAGGTATCAATATATGATTCATTCTTTTTCCCCTGCACGCTTCAAACAGCTATATCTGTGTGTGTGTGTGTGTGTGTGTGTGTGTGTGTGTGTGTGTGTGTGTGTGTGTGTGTGTGTGTGTGCAGGCTATTTATTTCCCCATCAATATGCAAAGCGGTGAGGTTCACACGACGCCTCTCGGGTCGTCTGATTGCAAAGTGCAGCTTATACAACAAGAGGACGTACGAAGAGACGGAGCATCTTTCATCTCCCTCTGTGTGTGTGTGTGTGTGTGTGTGTGTGTGTGTGTGTGTGTGTGTGTGTGTGTGTGTGTGTGTGTGTGTGTGCGTGTGCGTATTGTATCGTATATGCGATGACTGATACCCCATAATAATGTTGATGAAAGCATGACTGGGGAAGAGAGGTCAGTCTGATTATCATGATGGGAAAATGTGGATATGAGAAGGGAATAAACACGAGCTAGCTAGTGAGAATACACGGATATCCACCGGTCCCTCAATTAGAAAGGAGAGTTTAAAAAAATACAAATTAAAATGTAAACGTTAGTGTTACACGTTTAAATTGCAGAAATAAATAAATGATATTAAAGTGTTTGCCTCCAAAATAAACCGCCTGTCAATAAGCCGCCTGACTAACTGTCAATCATACAAGCGGATAAAAAGAGCTGCGCGGTCTTTGTTAACGTTCATCTCGACAGGAAGTCACCGGCGTAGGATTCGGACCGTCGAACCGTGAGCACTTTTAACATTTAGCATGCTAGCCACACGTAGCATCACTCACCTGTTGGTGGAAATACCGTAAAAGTCGGGTTACAAGCCGCTCCTACTTCCGGTCAGTGTCCCGCTGTAGCAAGCTAGTAGCAGCGCTAGCTACTAGCGCTGCTACTAGCTCCCCGCTGCTGCCGCTACTGCCCGCGTCCCCTCTGCCCAAGTCGGGTGTCGAGCCTGGTCCCGCTACCTTCGGTGGTTGTCGGAAGTTAGCGGAGAGCTAGCGGAAGTTAGCGGAGAGCTAGCAGAAGTTAGCGGGGGAACTAGCATGAGCGCCAGCTGGCAAACGGGGACACTGACCGAAGGTAGTAGCAGCGTGTAACCCGACTTTTACGGTAGGTCTTGGGTGTGTTTGATTTGGGTCACAGCGTGTCCGAGAGGGTGGATACTGTTAACCAACTTTAACCCATAATAATGAAATACCTTTTCATAATGCTTTGTTATCAGTGGTGGGAATGTAACTCTAAATACTTCAAGTAGGCAGAACTTAAGTGCAATTGATGCCTCTACTCTACGATTCAGAGGCAAATATTACTTTTACAGGCTAATGCGACATACAGTATAAACTAACACATGATGATGTATTATAGGTTCAGATAAGACTTTATTGATCCAGCAGTTCATTCTCATCACTCTGCACGTTCACAGCAGCACTTAAAACCCGTTCATTTAAATCTGCATTTAGCCTGTGATGCTAGTTTATTTAGTTCCTCACTATTGTCATCTTTCTTGTTTTGTTGTTGTCTCTATTGTTTGTCTTGACCATGTGAAATGTCTTGTGTAACTTTTTAAGCGCTATACAAATGCATTATTATTATTATTATGAAATCATTAAACTGAGCTGCAACTTTAAAGTAATGAACAAATAATGCATCAATAATGATAATCCAATAATATAATATACGTTATTCTTAAAAGGGCTTCATAGTGAGCCGGCTGACATTGGGCTGCTTTTTGCTCGGGAAAAAATACAACTTCTATTTTTACTTGAAGTAAAGAACCCCCTGGCACTCTCACAATCCACACACACACACACACACACACACACACACACACACACACACACACACACACACACTCACTCACTCCAAATGATGGGTTTGAAGAAGTCATAGCGTTTCAGACCAATTAGAGGCAGAGAAAGAGACTCGTTTCAGTAAAGACCCAGACAAGAACTCATTATGTGGTTTGTAAAAGCAATGCAGGGGCGTGTGAGCTGGAGGAGGGGTGAGAAAGAAGTGAGAGGGACAAAGAGAGATTCACACACCTCTGCTAGAGGATACAAGGTCAACAACACTCATGGTGACAGGATGAGTGATTGGAGTAGAGTTTCAAGCAGAAACCGTTCCATTAAAACTGCTGGGACTCAGACTGTGGCGCCTTCCGAGTGTGTGTCTGTCCGCACGCCACGGGGAGACGGACGGACAGCCAGAAGACACGTCTACAGCCGGTTAACGAGGGAAACTCCTCTTCTTTAATGATGTCAAACAACAACTAAGAACGTGTGATTGGATGTTAGAATGCAGCGATGCAGTTTGGGTTCTCCTCTTGAATTTTTTATTTTTATTTGTTTTGTCATTAACGTCAAGTTTGCAGGAAAGAAGCGCAACCGCCAATACGGAAATGTCTTAAAACCTGCATTCTCTCTCCTGACCACCAGGGGGTGACTCCTCTGGTTGTATAGAAGTATATGCTTCATGTGTTAAAGCTGCATTCTCTCTACTGACCACCAGGGGGTGACTCCTCTGGTTGTATAGAAGTATATGCTTCATGTGTTAAAGCTGCATTCTCTCTCCTGACCACCAGGGGGTGACTCTTCTGGTTGTATAGAAGTCTATGCTTCATGTGTTAAAGCTGCATTCTCTCTCCTGACCACCAGGGGGTGACTCCTCTGGTTGTATAGAAGTATATGCTTCATGTGTTAAAGCTGCATTCTCTCTCCTGACCACCAGGGGGTGACTCCTCTGGTTGTATAGAAGTCTATGCTTCATGTGTTAAAGCTGCATTCTCTCTCCTGGCCACCAGGGGGTGACTCTTCTGGTTGTATAGAAGTCTATGCTTCATGTGTTAAAGCTGCATTCTATCTCCTGGCCACCAGGGGGTGACTCTTCTGGTTGTATAGAAGTCTATGCTTCATGTGTTAAAGCTGCATTCTCTCTCCTGACCACCAGGGGGTGACTCCTCTGGTTGTATAGAAGTCTATGCTTCATGTGTTAAAGCTGCATTCTCTCTCCTGACCACCAGGGGGCGACTCCTCTGGTTGTATAGAAGTCTATGCTTCATGTGTTAAAGCTGCATTCTCTCTCCTGACCACCAGGGGGCGACTCCTCTGGTTGTATAGAAGTCTATGCTTCATGTGTTAAAGCTGCATTCTCTCTCCTGACCACCAGGGGGCGACTCCTCTGGTTGTATAGAAGTATATGCTTCATGTGCTAAAGCTGCATTCTCTCTCCTGACCACCAGGGGGTGACTCCTCTGGTTGTATAGAAGTCTATATAAATGACTCTACTTCTCTTGATGTATTCCCTCAGTAAACATTGTAAACATGAGTTTATGTCTCAATCTCTAGTTTCAAGTCTTCTTCAATACAGCATGATGTTCATTTAGTAAATTATGGTCATTTAGAGTCAAACAGACCATAAAGCAGGGGGCGCTTTAGGGCGGGGCTACAGGGTGATTGACAGGTCGACACCAGAGACGTATACGGTGTTTCTGTCACTCTGCCGCATTTCCGAGAAAAAGAACATGGCAACGGCCATAATTAAAGATCCACAAACCAATGGAGGACGTCCCGATGACGATGTCCACTCATACAGTCTATGATTTGACTCTAAATGGACTACAATTTACTAAATGACCATCATGCTGTTTCGTGCAACCTACTTCTATTCGTCTCCTACTCTTCCTCCCAGTCACTTTCATGTATAATACAATATGAAGCTATTGCCATACTTCTGCTGAAACCGATGCATAAGCCTTGGTAGACATGACTCAGCTCTGTTTGGCCTTTGAGCATAACGGACAACGTGGACGGTCCACTCTGCAGCGCTTGTCGTGTTGATCTGTTCTGAGACGACAGGCTGTACTGCAGTACGTACTTCTGGTTCCCTTCTTGCATTGATCCAGTGTCAAGGACAGTCTATTCCAAAGAGTAGTGTTCTCAAGAGACATGTCCATTAGTAAAGCGTAACACAAAACGTCAACAGCAGCTTCGAGCTAAAAGCTAACATGCTAACATGCTCACAACGACAATGGTCCCGGCGCCTCGCATGGCCGCTCGCTTCAGATGATTCTCAAGAAGGAGAATGAAATCCTGGCTGGAAGACGACATGAAAGCCAGTGTCGGCGGCGTTAAATGAGATTAAAGTCGCACATAACCGTGTGACTGCTGGTTCGCCACGCCGCTGTATTTCAAGTGTGAAGATGAGGTGAACAATACGTGTAGTCCTGCAGCCATGTGAGCGTAATCTGAGGTCTCAGGACTGCAGTTAGATGAATCCCGGTGAGAGCCACTGTTTCCCTATTTGATTATTCTCCTTTCATATTTAACTACATTGACGCTGCAGGCCACAAACATCACAGCTCCACTGGTTTAATACTGCACACACACACACACACACACACACACACCACAATTCAATGTCACAGCCATTCCCCTATCATCTCAGCCATGGTTAGTATTCTGTCACAGTGCCCAGTGTAGTATGAAGCGCTGCTCATTTGTATGTTGATAAAATGTAATCTCCCAGGTGCCTGGCTGCATTTGTGAGCACTATCCTTCTGACATTTGCAGAATGCCAAGCGACGCATTGCTCTGCCAGCCAGGGTGTGTGTGTGTGTGTGTGTGTGTGTGTGTTTCTTTGTATTTGCATGCCCCAATGTATTTGTGGGACATGGACTGTTTGTGTGGCGTGTGCCGATCAAGCAGGGATTCACAGTACCACAAATCAAATAGAAGTCAAAGCCAATACCAGCGACATTCCACGATTCAATAGCCAATTTGACACCGCGGTAAAAAACAAAATGCTAAGAGCTTGTGTTAGGAAGTTAAGCAGGTCTTTTATATACTGTTATATATATTATATAGTGAAAACATCTCCATCAAACAACTGAAGCTCTGGTTGCCTTTGAGCACCGTTGACGGCACAACAAACGCGACATGGTGAAGGTTTGGGTGCCGTTAGTCGTCAGCTTCCTGCCTTGTGTATTTGTTTTCCTTCATGCATGTATTTATGTGTTGGTGTCCTTGTATTTCTTTGTGTAAATGGTGTGTAAGTAGGATTTTTTTTCTTTTCTGTGTGCGTGTGCATGTGTGTGTGTGTGTGTGTGTGTTGTCGCTCGTCCCAGGAGGTGTGTGAGGGATTAAGCCAATGTTTTGCTCAAGACAACAAATGCTGGCGGTAATGCTCATGTCTGATCGCAATTACGTTTTACAAGCTTTACAACAACAATGCTGGGAGTTGTTCAGCCGGTTTAATGAAGACTCACTCAAACCCAAAGTCTGGTCAGTGCTCCGCCCACTGTGTGTGTGTGTGTGTGTGTGTGTGTGTGTGTGTGTGTGTGTGTGTGTGTGTGTGTGTGTGTGTGTGTGTGTGTGTGTGAGCAGCTAAAAGTCTGATTTCCATCAGAATATATGGATCGATGTCTTGCTGCTGTATCGTTGTGATTGTTTACCGTCTGCTTTATGCGACAGTGATGGTATGATATCCAAAAAAGAAAAGACAGTAGAATCCAAAAAAAAAAAAAATGCTGCTTTTTTTAGACCGAGCTCAGAGGACTGCAGTGCTTTAGGCCTTGGTTCCATGTAACAGCTGTTTTAACAGCACGTCAATGATGACTTCCAACGAGCCGACGCCACACAGTGAAGTAGAGTGATTGTGAGAGGTTTGGAAACCGTGGGTGTATATCTGTGTTTTATGTGCGTGTTGCTTTTCCAGAGAGCGATAATATATCTGAGATATCTCCCCGTGTCAAGGACAGAAGTGTTGCCTTGACATTGACTGAGGTCACTTTGCTCTCTTGCGTCACGGAACTAAGTGTGTTATCAGTTTAACACTGACCTCTCTGGAACGTGTCCTGCTTGTAATGTTTCCCTCAATGACGATACATGAGCAGGTTGCTCACGCTACCTTTTCATCGTTCCTCCAGCCTGAAAGCACGGCACACCTGAGGGGAAGCCGTGTGTGTGAAGCCGTTTCAGACATTTAAAGCTGCGTGTTGTTCGGCATCCAGTTTGTTGAACAACCAAAATGATGAAGCTTAAAAGGGGATTGCATTGAAAAAGAAGGACTCGTACTGAACTACGTTTTATTTCGGAGGTCAAAAATGTAGTACATTTTCCCTTTTAGCGACCGACTGCATGGGACATGCTAATTAGCAAACTTCTCCCACGTGCACTTCATTTCTGTAACCAGTGTAGCATGAAAGCATGGCGGAATTAACAAGAACATCTGGTGCACACACTACAGCAAGCTAGCTTGCTAATTAGCCAGGTTCTATATTTCTAGAATGAGAGCCTTGTGGAATTAACAAGCTAGCTAACTAGCCAGTTGTTAAATCAGTGAAATTTGACAACTTAGCTGTTTCCTAAAGCTAACCAAGTAGCTACAGCAAGCTAGCTCCAGGTTCTGTATTTCTAGAATGAGAGCCTTGTGGAATTTACAAGCTAGCTAACTAGCCAGTTGTTAAATGAGTGAAATTTGACAACTAAGCTGTTTCCTAAAGCTAACCAAGTAGCTACAGCAAGCTAGCTCCAGGTTCTGTATTTCTAGAATGAGAGCCTTGTGGAATTTACAAGCTAGCTAACTAGCCAGTTGTTAAATGAGTGAAATTTGACAACTAAGCTGTTTCCTAAAGCTAACCAAGTAGCTACAGCAAGCTAGCTCCAGGTTCCATATTTCTAGAATGAGAGCCTTGTGGAATTTACAAGCTAGCTAACTAGCCAGTTGTTAAATGAGTGAAATTTGACAACTAAGCTGTTTCCTAAAGCTAACCAAGTAGCTACAGCAAGCTAGCTCCAGGTTCCATATTTCTAGAATGAGAGCCTTGTGGAATTTACAAGCTAGCTAACTAGCCAGTTGTTAAATGAGTGAAATTTGACTAAGCTGTTTCCTAAAGCTAACCAAGTAGCTTTGTTGCCTCGACCGAAGGAGATTTCTGGTAGAGCCAAACTTCTCCCATGTGCGTTTAATTTCTGTAACCAGTGTAGCATGACAGTGCAATTGGCAAGCTAGCTTGCCAATTGCACTAAATATGAGGCACTAAATATGAGTAAAATGAAATAACTTAAATTCATGCTTTATCCATAGACTCTTGTCACAACAAGTAAATTGCTATCGCCGGATGATTGACAACTGTGATTGGCTCATTTTCTGTAACCCGTGTAGCATGATAATCAATAAAACCTGTGGTTGAATGAATTGGCAGGTATCTCATGCACAAACTAACAACACACACGTTTTAAAGGTTGTTATGACTGATAGAATAATCTAAACTTCATCCTGGAGGAAGTGTTCCAATTCTGTTACTACCTTCTCCCTCAAATCTTTTTTCGGGCGTCTCTGCTCTGAACACGTGTTTCCACTTGAAGCAGCGTGGCCTGTGTGTCGCGTCATGTTGCTGCGCTTCTCGCCTCGGGCTAAAGTATCTCCTCTAAAGTATCAGAGGGATCTTCCTCTTCGTGTCCCTCGTCTTCCTCACCCTTCCTCTCTCTGTCTGGGTACACTTGTTCCCCCCGAGGAGTCCTGTCTAGCAGAGGGGAACTGATATCAAAGGCTGCTTTAACCCCGTACGGGGGTCGGGATCAGAGCCAGGAATGAGAGAAGAAGGGAGGAGGGAAGGAGGGGAGAAGTTATTCTGCAATATTGTAGCGAGAGAAGAAATGAAGAATAAGGAAAGAATGGACGATGGAGGACGAATACTTCCCTGTGTCAAGGTCTTGTATTCGTCCTCCTCTGAGTCAGGGCATGACAGAAGAGGATGGTGGGTGGAGGGGATAAAAGAAAAAGACTGAGTCATTCCTCTGACTGTACTCCGGGGGATGAGATGTAGAAAAAAAAGAAACACCACAGAATCAAAACCGTGGCTTTTATGCACCGACAGCGTCTGTGGATCTGCTGTAAGGTCACTTATTGGTAACGCGTCACAATAAGACAAGTACATATGAAGCACATGAGCGATGGAAAGAGTGGAGGAGAATAATTTCACTCCTCATCACACGAGGGAAATTATAAATACTATATACCAATATTAAAAAACAAATAACGCACTGCTCAGTTAACGAGGGGCGGTTCGGTTCGGCTTCGATTTCAAAGTCGTATGTCAAGTAAATGTAGGTATTTACTATTTAGTTTATTATATTTGTTTATTATATTTGTATTGATTCGTAAAGATTAACAGATCATTTGTTTTATGCTCTGACAACTCTCATTGACAAGATCTTCAGAGAAAAAGCTCAAGAGAAAGATCAATTGTGATATTGCTTTTGGTTAATGTATTAAAGTCTGATTTTATCAATTGTAAAACATGAACACAAACATAAACTACTGTATTTTATGTTTATTTACCGGTGAGATTTTCCAGTGTGAAATATCGCCAAATTGTCTCCATTTATCGTGAAGCCCGATTGGTGCTGAGCATGTGCAACGCTCAGCAGAGAAAGACGACACGGCTGATGAATCGTTCCCTTTGGAGAGTTGCACATGCTCAGTAGCGACCAGGAAGGACGAACTGATAAAGTATAGGAAGTGACACGTGTTGCTCCTGTGCCGCGTGAATAAGATGATAAATGATCAAATATCGTGATATTGGATCAGTGTGGATGCGAAAATGCATCTTTACAGGAAAACTACTGAGGTTAGATTCAGGAAATGTCACATTTATTTATTTAGTGTGTTTCTTGTTTTATTTTGAATTTCCTCTTGTGTCCTCTTCACTTCACTTCCTGCCTTTGTGATCGTCTGGCCCGCCCCTGATTGAATCCTCCTGGGTGTGATCACCTGATAATATCTAATATCTGACCATATGTAGTGTATTTAACCCCCGTGTGTCTCAGTGTTACCTGCATGGCTGTGCTGTTCTTTTGGATCACCTGATCCTGGATTGTTTTCTTGTTTACTCTCTTTATTCTCCGTCAGCTCTGGACATCAGAACATCCCGTTTACAGCAGCTCTTCCTTTTTGCATGTGAGAACAAATTAAATGAAAGCATATTCATCATCCAACACTGTCGAGACCTCACTTAGCAATTCAACGGCCAGGAATAAGAAAAAGAAAAAAAATCTAGTTTCTCTGAACCTGCTCAGATATTAATGGCGGTCCGGGCCAGAATATCGTTGGCAGGCTGACGGGTTTGTGCTTGGCAGTGCTTTTTATATTTGTTTCTTCTCCTTCAGCCCTGCTGGAGAGCTAAAAGGTCACGAGAGATGGAGCGATGTTTACAGCGCAAATTACATTCCAGCACAGCCGCCTGAGGAGAGCTGCCGGCTCCGTGGCCTGACTGGACTCATTAGTCCGAACGCTGACGCTCCGCCGGTGATTCTGACGACGGCGCTGCACAGATAACAGCCGGGAAGTTTTGGGGGATTTTAGTTTTTCATCAGCAGCGCTTAATGCAACGTGTGGACGGAGACGAGTCTCTGCAGCTGGAGAGACGAGCTCCAGAGTTCAGCTCTTCAGGTCTTCAGCTCTTCAGGTCTTCAGCTCCAGGCTCCCGAACCCGCGATGACCCAGCTTCTGTTCTGAAGAAGCCATTCTGATTCTATGGAATATGTAGTTGCAGTTTCCTGTTTTATTTTTAAAAAGTACCATCATTTACAATCTAAATCGCTCTTCCTTCAAGAAAACTATTTACATGCTAAAACAAACCATATACCCAACATAGAAGAAGATTTATTAGACATAAGACCCCGTAACCCACTCGTAGAAACCAAAAGATTGACATGTTAAGTTGCATCTCACCTCATAAATACATTCAAAAAGTGACCGACAAAACCAAAACTACTCAAAAACCGACAAACACAAATAACAAACCTCTCCGACCACAACAAACAAAAAACATAAATTACGTGAAAATCAGATTTTCCTTTCCAATGTCTTTAATTTCATCTTTCTTGATAGCGAACAGTTTTTAAACATTCATTATTTATTGGATCAGAAGACCAACATGTACCCAAGATATAAAACATAATTAAAAAACAAATATGAACTACATTTATATACCATAAAAGTCGGGTTACGAGACGCTACTACCTTCGGTCAGTGTCCCCGTTAGCTCCCAGCTGTAGTCAGCTGGGGCTCCTGCTAGCGCTCCGTTACTTTCCCGCTAACTTCCGTTAGCTCCCCGAAAACCACCGAAGGTAGCGGGACCAGGCTCGCCACCCGACTTGGGCAGAGGGGAGGTGGGCAGTAGCAGCAGCAGTAGCAGCAGCAGCGGGCAGTAGCTAGCTAGCTACAGCGGGGACACTGACCGGAGATAGGAGCGGCTTCTAACCCGACTTTGTACTTGTATTGCTACTAGAAGTGGGCGTGGTCACCATGACGTCACCCGGTTGGTTTGTGGACTCGAGTTTTTGGCGTTTTGGTTTTGGTCGCCATCTTGGAATTTTGAATCGCCAGGAGAGGGTGGAGCCAAACAGGCTGCAGTCTATTATTTTGACATTGTGTGGACCAGTTGGTCGACGCTCATAAATAATCTGCTCACGCAAACAGCCGTTTGGGAGTCCGGCCGGCACGTGAAGCTCAGGACGGACCGACGCTACTTTCTCCTAACGGTGACTTTTCTGGAAAAGTTGAAAGACTTCCACCTCGGAAGAGCTGAGAGCGGCAGCAAAGACAACATCATGAAAGATAGACGCTGGAGCGCAGCGCCTTTTCTGTTCTCCTCCGGGTGACGGCATTCCTTCACTCCTCTTTAAGAACAATCGGATAAAGACGAAGGCGCTCAGAGAAAAGAAAACGCTTTGTGGACACGGGCGAGTCGCCACAGATCCCGAGTTTGTAACACTATGAATATTAAGATGCTTTCACATTGTGTTGTCTCCTTCAGTGATAGTGAAACATGTATTTAATGAAGTCAAAGCGTGTCCTCTGCTGATCACCTCCATGTACGGGAGCATATCGACGGGAAAAGCTCTGATCTGTTTGTGTATTTTTCTTTTTTGTGTATTTTCTTTCAAATGATGTATTCGGTATCCTCAACAAATAGCATTCTGCATGAAAACAAAAACAACAAATCTTTTAAAAGTTTATTTTTTCAGAACGGTTTTGCTCTTCGGCCATCGATATATATATATATATATATATATACACACAGTATAAAAGTCACCAGGTGTGGAGTCAGTCCGCCCGGGGGCCGGGATGAAGACCCCCCGCTGAGCCACTAACTTCCTGGCAGCCAGAAATATCATTTCCTCTGCGGCGTTGCCTCACTAGCAGAACTTTTGCTTCTACTTCAACCTTTTTGATCTCGCGTTTTAGAAATATTTGTTGCACTTTGAAGTTACTTTTTCCAAAACATAGTTTTAGCCATATGATTTATAATATTTGATTTGTTTTTTCTTCTTCTTCTTCTTTTGGTTGGATACTTTCATGTGTTTTCATTTTGTTTTGTGGAAACCCTGTTGTTTTATTTGGAGGCTGAGTAAATCAGGTCTGCGGTGTCTCAGGGTTCCCTTTGGTGAACGTGGGCTACAACAAGACCTGGTCCTCCTCCGGGCCGGGTCCCAGGACACCTGTTGTAAGCCCTACAGGTACTAAAGCATCCCGCTCTGAGGTCAAGAGTCTCAATAATCTTGTAAATTGTTAATTATTGTTCAACGTTGCTTTTGCATCTCGTACAAGACACTTACTCCCCGTCACTTATTGTTAGTATTGCATCTCTGCAGCTGAGCTTTGTATTACGACGACATAATGTTGCTACAGTGTCTCTGTACCTGTCCATCGTTCACAACGGTCCGTATGAAGTTCTACAAAAAGTTGCTCCTCATTTTCGTGCGTTTTCCTACCTAAGTGTCACATTCATGCTCGTTACGAGTCTTCACAGGAAAACCACATAGACCGAGTTTATGCAACAGAACTACTTGGTTAGGTTTAGGAAAAGATCGTTGTTTGGGTTAAAATAACAACGTTAGTGCCTGAACTACTTCCTCCACGACAAATAAATCATTGGCTTCTGGTTCCACGCGGGACCGAGGAGTCTCCTCTGACTGAAGGACCGCTGGTGGTTGGACCCGTCCTCCTCCGCTCCTTTTGGGTGGGATATCTACACATTGCGTTGCATTATTTTTCACAGGTAATTTTCAAAAATGCTGGATGAGACCAGCCTGATTTGAGGGTGAAAACGACGTCATTAATCTCATTATCTGGGCCATAAATACTTTAAAAGAGACGCGCTTAGTGCTCACGGTAATGAATGGACACATCGTTCTGCCAGTGAAGCTAAATATTACCGTTATCTCTCTGTAATGTACGGAATGGGATCTCTGGGAGTAGATGGAGAACAGAAAGTGCTGCTGAGTCTATTAGCAATTAAGAATCCCGATCCCCCTCCGTTCTCCTTGAACTGTATTGGACAGCGGAGACTGTATCTCAGCGTGCAATTGGTCACTGTCAGGACGCGGCGAGCCCGACTGTCCGGCCGGAGTCGGGACGCCGCTCGATATAGTGGATTCCTATTGGTGCCTGCCGGCCAGACAAACGACATTGGAGAGGTGAGAAAATGGCTTATTGATGAGTGTCTGAACCCGCGGTGGCTCACGTGACCGGCTTTTGGGGAACTTGCAAGGGCATTTAATTGACTTGCATCCATTCCTTTGAGGCTGAAACCCGTCCGTACCCTGAAGAAGTCTTCACCCTAAATAAATAGATAACCATGAGGGCACACGCCTCTCCATACCTGTCTTTATGTTATTATATCCACTTATACACTTCATATAAGCCTGAAAATGCAGCAAAATACTTCCTTTTAACCGCCTAAACTTTCTAAAAACTTCACACCGTTTAATATACAACGTGATCTCAAGTAGGTCACGAGTTAGAATACAATTTTTCTTCCTAAAATATTTGCACATTGACATTGTATTAATTGAAAACATGTTATAGTTTTAAGATGATTTTAGAAATGCAGAAAAACATTGCTATTACTGTAATGTTTTGTGTGTTTACATTATAATGGATATTCTGCACTAATATTTGCCTCAGAGGCAGCGTTACACATCTGTGACATCTTAGCTATCACTCACCTGCTCACTCTGCTGCACCCACCTCATCAGCTCATTCTGTTCACCTGTTAGCCACACCCACCTCATGAGCTCATTCTGTTCACCTGTTAGCCACACCCACCTCATGAGCTCCATCACTCTCACCTGTCCACTCTGCTGCTCCTTCTGCCTCTGGTTATATACCAGAGGCAGAAGGAGCAGCAGAGTGGACAGGTGAGAGTGATGGAGCTCATGAGGTGGGTGTGGCTAACAGGTGAACAGACCCTCCCTCTGGTATATAAACCCTCCCTCTGGTATATAACCCCTCCCTCTGGTATATAACCCCTCCCTCTGGTATATAACCCCCCATTTTGTATATAAGCTCCTCCCTCTGGTATATAACCCCTCCCTCTGGTATATAAGACCCTCCCTCTGGCATATAAGACCCTCCCTCTGGTATATAAGCTCCTCCCTCTGGCATATAAGACCCTCCCTCTGGTATATAAGACCCTCCCTCTGGCCTATAAGACCCTCCCTCTGGTATATAAGCTCCTCCCTCTGGTATATAAGACCCTCCCTCTGGTATATAAGACCCTCCCTCTGGTATATAAGCTCCTCCCTCTGGCATATAAACCCCAGCTTCGCTAACTCACTACCAGTTATCTGCATTCATGCCAGACCCTCCTGCAATTTATAGCGAAACATAGGAATGAAAGCAGTGTTGTTTATTTAAAAGGTGAAAGTGCAATTAAAAATGTTTAACCATGATGAGTATTGATACAAAATAAACACAACTGTGCGGCCCACGAGCTGCAATATTTAATGTGATATGACATCTAATATATTTCTAACAAACAAAGACTTCAGTTGCTTCACTTCTCTTTAATTCCCCTGGTCTTGAGCATCAGTAATCAAATAGTTCACGTTTCATTGACAACATTTTCTAATGCCGCAGGTCTCTCCCAGCCTCTTGTTTCTCCACCATGATCCGTCTCCACTGGGACCAGTAACGCATGCTCACATGAACAATATGTGAGTAACGCATGCTCACATGAACAATATGTGAGTAACGCATGCTCACATAAACAATATGTGAGTAGTGCATGCTCACATAAACAATATGTGAGTAGTGCATGCTCACATGAACAATATGTGAGTAGTGCATGCTCACATGAACAATATGTGAGTAATGCATGCTCACATAAACAATATGTGAGTAATGCATGCTCACATGAACAATATGTGAGTAGTGCATGCTCACATGAACAATATGTGAGTAATGCATGCTCACATGAACAATATGTGAGTAATGCATGCTCACATAAACAATATGTGAGTAACGCATGCTCACATAAACAATATGTGAGTAGTGCATGCTCACATAAACAATATGTGATTAATGCATGCTCACATGAACAATATGTGAGTAGTGCATGCTCACATGAACAATATGTGAGTAATGCATGCTCACATGAACAATATGTGAGTAATGCATGCTCACATGAACAATATGTGAGTAGTGCATGCTCACATGAACAATATGTGAGTAGTGCATGCTCACATGAACAATATGTGAGTAGTGCATGCTCACATGAACAATATGTGAGTAATGCATGCTCACATGAACAATATGTGAGTAATGCATGCTCACATGAACAATATGTGATTAATGCATGCTCACATGAACAATATGTGAGTAATGCATGCTCACATAAACAATATGTGAGTAATGCATGCTCACATGAACAATATGTGATTAATGCATGCTCACATGAACAATATGTGAGTAGTGCATGCTCACATGAACAATATGTGAGTAGTGCATGCTCACATAAACAATATGTGAGTAATGCATGCTCACATGAACAATATGTGAGTAATGCATGCTCACATGAACAATATGTGAGTAGTGCATGCTCACATGAACAATATGTGAGTAGTGCATGCTCACATGAACAATATGTGAGTAGTGCATGCTCACATGAACAATATGTGAGTAATGCATGCTCACATGAACAATATGTGATTAATGCATGCTCACATGAACAATATGTGATTAATGCATGCTCACATGAACAATATGTGAGTAGTGCATGCTCACATGAACAATATGTGAGTAGTGCATGCTCACATAAACAATATGTGAGTAATGCATGCTCACATGAACAATATGTGATTAATGCATGCTCACATGAACAATATGTGAGTAGTGCATGCTCACATGAACAATATGTGAGTAGTGCATGCTCACATAAACAATATGTGAGTAATGCATGCTCACATGAACAATATGTGAGTAATGCATGCTCACATGAACAATATGTGAGTAGTGCATGCTCACATGAACAATATGTGAGTAATGCATGCTCACATGAACAATATGTGAGTAACGCATGCTCACATGAACAATATGTGAGTAGTGCATGCTCACATGAACAATATGTGAGTAGTGCATGCTCACATGAACAATATGTGAGTAGTGCATGCTCACATGAACAATATGTGAGTAATGCATGCTCACATGAACAATATGTGAGTAATGCATGCTCACATGAACAATATGTGATTAATGCATGCTCACATGAACAATATGTGATTAATGCATGCTCACATGAACAATATGTGAGTAGTGCATGCTCACATGAACAATATGTGAGTAGTGCATGCTCACATAAACAATATGTGAGTAATGCATGCTCACATGAACAATATGTGAGTAATGCATGCTCACATGAACAATATGTGAGTAACGCATGCTCACATGAACAATATGTGATTAATGCATGCTCACATGAACAATATGTGAGTAGTGCATGCTCACATGAACAATATGTGAGTAGTGCATGCTCACATGAACAATATGTGAGTAGTGCATGCTCACATGAACAATATGTGAGTAGTGCATGCTCACATGAACAATATGTGAGTAACGCATGCTCACATGAACAATATGTGAGTAACGCATGCTCACATGAACAATATGTGAGTAATGCATGCTCACATGAACAATATGTGAGTAATGCATGCTCACATGAACAATATGTGAGTAATGCATGCTCACATGAACAATATGTGAGTAACGCATGCTCACATGAACAATATGTGAGTAACGCATGCTCACATGAACAATATGTGAGTAATGCATGCTCACATGAACAATATGTGAGTAATGCATGCTCACATGAACAATATGTGAGTAGTGCATGCTCACATAAACAATATGTGAGTAATGCATGCTCACATGAACAATATGTGAGTAATGCATGCTCACATAAACAATATGTGAGTAACGCATGCTCACATGAACAATATGTGAGTAATGCATGCTCACATAAACAATATGTGAGTAATGCATGCTCACATGAACAATATGTGAGTAATGCATGCTCACATAAACAATATGTGAGTAATGCATGCTCACATGAACAATATGTGAGTAATGCATGCTCACATGAACAATATGTGAGTAATGCATGCTCACATAAACAATATGTGAGTAATGCATGCTCACATAAACAATCTGCACCGCCCCGGGCGCGTTGAATAAAACATCCAGATGCTGGAATTCTGTGCAGTTTCCCTTTTAAGTGTAAGTGTAATTCCATACTAATTTGTTTTCCCTAATCCACCCGCCTTGTTCCCGACTCTGAATCACTGCAGTGTTTTGTTCATTGATACGAATGAAGCCGCCCTCGGGGTGCGTTAAATATGATATGCTATCATATACGAGCCCGGAGATTTAATAAAAAGCCGCATGTGTGGCTCACGAGTTCCTAATGCTGGTGAGAGAGAACGCCGACCGGAGGACGAGACTCTGGAAGGACGGGCGATGGAATGAGACTTCAAAGGGCCACACATGGAGGATGTAGTTCTCTACATACGTAGAAGCTCTGTTATCATCTGGCTCTTCACGGGGAAATTAATCATTTAGACGTGGTCATTAGATTTCATAGTGTGATTAAAAAGCATCGATGCCAACGTTTTTGTATCGTCCGCGTCGTCGTTGCAACTCCCAGCAAACATATGGAGGGTCCTGTATATCTCTATATGCAGGACCCTCCGTTTGATTTATGGTGATGCACGATATGCTATTTGTATAATTCATACGCCGCGTCCTCAAGTCATGCGTCTATATTTGGATAGTTGTGTACGGTGTGTGTGTGTGTGTGTGTGTGTGTGTGTGTGTGTGTGTGTGTGTGTGTGTGTGTGTGTGTGCCTCAGGACACCATGCATCTCATGAATCACAACATGGACGCATGATGATGACTTCCATACATGAATGACAAAATAGTGGGACGCCCCAGTTTCTCCCTCACTGATCCATAATCCACCCGAACACGGAAATACAATCAAATGACTATGTGAGCATTGGAATAATATGAAATATAATATATAATATAGTTTGTCTCTCGTCTTACACATACAAGCTCTTTGGAAACAGAGAAGACACATTTCTTGAGACCTGCACTCACAGAATAGATCATATAAAGATCAAATAGGATGATTCCATAGAGGGAACTCTGTTTATGGATGATGAAAGGGGAAATTGCCCCTTTTTGAAATGGTAGTAGCATCTCATTACATCCATACGTCCATGTGGCTCGCTGTGTTTTTTTAATAGACAGTCTTTGATGAACAAGTATACACAGTATACAGTCAACACAGTTGTTAAATTGCATGCATTTCCATTTTCTATTGTTTGATGTCTGTGGAAGCTGAGTGAAGACAATGCGGAAAGAAAGTCAGTCTTGTTTTTCCGATCGATGATGATGATGATGATGATGATGATGATGATGATGATGATGATGATGATGATGATGGTGGATTTCTTTAGGTTATAGAAGGCTTCCAGAGGCATAAACATCCTCAGTACCTGAAGACAGCGTTTACTCGCCTGCACCGTCGGAGAAGAAGTCAAACTCGCACCGCTTCATGCGCGTTTTGGCGTTCCGACCAACGGGAACGAGGTCTGATGAGGAAGATGGTCCAGTGGGAGGGACGGAAACCAGCAGGACCTTCCTCCAGGAGACCGTTGTTCGTGTCCTGTGGAAAAACTCCAAGTTAAATTTACATTTGGTATTTTCTTTTACAGGTTCTGGTTTGTGCAAAGAAAACAAATACAAAATATCTATATTAAAACCTTTGCAGAGAGAATGTTCACATACTGTGCTATGATTTGGGTTAGAGAATGTTCACATATTGTGCTATGATTTGGGTTAGAGAATGTTCACATATTGAGCTATGATTTGGGTTAGAGTTGGACCTTACAGCTGCATCATTTCAAAGAAATAATCATCCTGAAAGTGATTTTTTTATAGGCGGACCTGAGTGTGTCATCTTCATTTACTCTTAACCAGTAACACATAGACTGATATTTAGACATCTGAACTAAATCTCACATGTTTTTTTAGGGCAAAATTTGAAAAAAAAAAAAAAAAAACGTCACTATTTTGAGCTTTTGATTTTGACGCTTTTTCTGACCAAAGTGTTCGTCACACATGATGTGTTCGAGGACCGTCGGAAGGTTTAGAACACGACAATAGTTCAGTTTCACGTTGTAAATGATCAAACTGCCGCAGCGGAAACAACGTCCTTCAGACGCCTGAGCGTTCGGCTCCTTCCTGTCCAGATATTAAGCCGATCTCATCTTTTTGAAGCTTTTTTTATTATTATTTCAGTCTCCAGAAAGCACGTAGACTCAAGCTTACAAACTTAGCCAGCCACGATCACTTTATACCAAACCAGATCCTGCCAATGTTATTTTCATGTCATGACTCTCTCTCCCTGCTGCCAACGCTTTAGTGGCCTGTGCATTTCCCTTTAGACGCTCGGTGTAACTGTGCCACAGTATATCATCCCGCCTGGCCGTGCCGTCCTCCTCATTACAGCCACTCATAAGGTCAGTCAGGCCCTGCAGAACAATATGGAGGCCGAGTGACAGATGGGGAGAGGCAGACAGTGACTCAAACAGACAGACAGAGCTGTGTCAAAACCCAACCATGCAGCTTTTTTTCTACCATTCCGGCGAGAAGAACTATAAATGGGGCCTCTTAATTAAGGTCCCTCAGCCCCACACATGTCGCCGAGGGCTGTTGCTGCTACTCACATCCAGCTAATATGGTTTTTATAACAGGCCTGGAGGAGGAGGAGAGTGAGGGGCGAGAGAGGGACAGAAGAGTGAGAAAGACGAGCAGGGAGACGTGTCCTCACTCCAACGGTTCGTATGATATCTCACGAAGAGTCAGTTTCAGTGCGTTTTCAGAATATATTTCATCTTCAAAGGAAACAACGTAGTTAGCTTTAGGAAAAGATTGTGAGGATACGTTGCATGAGGATACGTTGATGACACGTTGCATGAGGATGCGTTGATGACACGTTGCATGAGGATGCGTTGATGACACATTGCATGAGGATACGTTGACGACACGTTGCATGAGGATACGTTGATGACACGTTGCATGAATATGCGTTGCATGACGATACATTGCATGTGGATACGTTGCATGAGGATACATTGCACGAGGATACGTTGCGTGTGGATACATTGCATGAGGATACGTTGCATGACGATACATTGCACGAGGATACGTTGCGTGTGGATACGTTGGAGGATGCGTTGCATGAGGATACAGTGCATGAGGATACAGTGCATGAGGATACAGTGCATGAGGATGTGTTGCATGAGGATACAGTGCATGAGGATACAGTGCATGAGGATGTGTTGCATGAGGATACAGTGCATGAGGATACGTTGATGACACGTTGCATGAGGATACGTTGCATGAGGATACGCTGTTGATATGTTGCATGCGTTGGAGGATAGTTGCATGAGGTTGCGTTGCATGAGGATACGTTGCATGAGGATACGTTGATGACACGTTGCATGAGGATACGTTGCATGAGGATACGTTGATGACACGTTGCATGAGGATACGTTGCATGAGGATACGTTGATGACACGTTGCATGAGGATACGTTGATGACACGTTGCATGAGGATACGTTGCATGAGGATACGTTGATGACACGTTGCATGAGGATACGTTCCATGAGGTTGCGTTGCATGAGGATACGTTGCAGTCAAATCGCTTCATGTTACGCTGCGTTAGCATAAATCTGCATGGCGAGCGTTGTAGCACAGACAGATGGGTAATCTGACAAACAGCAGCCTGCTAGACAGTCTTCAAACAGCAAACCACGTTTGTGGCTACATTCAGTTCTTTTCTTGACGCGTTCACCTGCTATGTGCGTGAAAGGAGTTGCTTGTAGTGACGAACCCACAGAGAATCACCTCTGGAGTCTGCAGCTGCTCTCAGCGCTACGCAGCTTCATGATGTCTTTCAGCTTCATTGTTTCGCTGTCAGGGCCGCAACTTCAGCGGGGTCCTCGGGGATCGGCGGAGAACAAGAACGCGGATAAAAGGAGAGCGAGTTCAGACCTGCGTTGGTCACGTGGTCAGAAACACAGCGACTCCAGATGAATGCTGAGTGTGTCCACCGGCAAGGGTTTTCAAACGCACGCCCCATTTATCAGCTTGAAAGGGTTAAAGAGCAAAGTATCAGAATTGAGAATTAACCTATTAAAAATAAATAAAAATCAGGGATCAATAAGGAGGAGACAAGGCTTGCAGAATCAATAACTTCTATTAAATCACTTCTTAAAACCCATTTTTATAGAATTGCTTTTAAGTGATTGCCTTTTATGATCTATTATGAAGTTATTTTGTTCACCTGTTTTTTTTTTGTTTTGTTGTATTTCTCACTCCTTATCTTTCGTTGCTTATAATCTCTATTGTGTTACACGTGAACATAATGTACGTTCCACGTGGTTCTTACGTTTCTTTATTCTTGTAACTACCAATTTCCCCCTGCTGCATTCTGGTCTGAACTAGTCCAAATATTAGGCCGAGCAGCATGTAGGCCAACACACACACACACACACACACACACACACACACACACACACACACACACACACACACACACACACACACGTGAACGACAGATGAGCCTCACGCATCTAAAATGCTGATAGAAATGTTTACCGCGAATAGATAACAGATGCAACGGTGAAATATTTCTCTCAATAATGTCTTCATCTCTGCAATGTCATCGCTGACGGCAGAGAGAGAGAGAGAGAGAGAGAGAGAGAGAGAGAGAGAGATGTGCTGTCAGCTGTAGACGTGTCATTGTCACTCCTAATAAACCACGGCAGCCTGGTGACTAATTAGCCATAATTCTGCTCATCGGGGGCTTTAGAGAAATGTTTGAAAGTCTCGCCCGAGTCACAGCCTCGTTCTGCCAGCAGGAATGTCACGGCCAGGCCGGCGCTGAGCGATGCTGGCACGCCATCAAGAGACGCTGGCACGCCATCAACAGATGCTGGCATGTGCCGCCGTAAAATAAAAAATCTCTCCGAAAAGGCCCCCGAGCCTCCGGAGGAACTCCACAACAAGTTGGAGAGAACCTTCAGCGGGAGTTCGGGTTCGTCTTCGGCTGCAGGTTCCTCACCTCCTGATGAGGAGTTCGCTCGGCGTTGTGAGAATTCAAGAATCTTTGGGTGGTCGTGCGAAGAGACGTCCAGAACTCGATGCGTTATAATATAACAGATTCAATACAAAAGATGATGAAAAGCAGCGATACAGTCCTGGGTCGAGGGCCCCGAGTGTCAGCAATACACAGACTGCAGTCAGCTGTCGGCTCACATCCACAGAGAACCGCACAGAGGTTTGCGATGTTAAATACTCCAGTCGCTGAGCCGATGGCCTCTCATTCGTTAGCATAGCATGCAAACACCGTTTCCATTCTACGGCACGCAGTTGGCTAACGTTTCATAAGGGCAGTCTTCCTCTTCATCGGCCACAAAAACTGTCCACACACCCGTAGCTTCTCCACTTCCGGTGCTTTAAAGTTCTGACTCCGCCCTCATGATCAACTTCAGAAAGTAGTTCCCTTAAAGGTACAGTCACACAGTCCTATCACAAGCAGCATCCATCTTGTTTTACCCTCCATTTCAAATCCATTCACACCTGAATCTTTATACAGTAATACAACACATACAGTGACCTTCTTATGTCTACCAATACACATCTTTCATAATATCCCTTATGAACCCTCTTATGCATTGTAATGTACACATTAAACATTTCTTTATGTACATGTGCAAGTCTAAAATCATTTATTACAATTCTACAGCGTGGACGTTTAAATATACACAACCCCTTGAATAAAATGTCCGTTTAGGAAGGAAAAAATCGGTTAAATCAGGAGGAGGAGGAGGAAGAGGAGGAAGAGGAAGAGGAAGGTGATAATGAAGTGCATCATTGTAAGCAATCCTAAAGAGCAAAACAAACCAATTTCATTCATTCTTGCAGCGGCGGTCCATAAATATCCCGTTCTGCAATCAGAATGTCGATGACGGCAGTTCAAGGTTGTGAATAAGTATTTTATTTTACTAATAAATATCTCAGGAGGACAGAAGTGATATTGGTAACAGAATATTTATGGGCGGTTATTTACCAGCAGGCGATGTCGAGGTGTCAACACTTGTTTGTGGCATTTAAATGTCAATAAAGTGCTCAATGAGTTAGTCTGAGTAAACACAGCCAAGGCCTTGTGTTAGTGTGCATGTCTCATCGAGGACTGATGGTCACATTGTATTTTATTTAAAATGTTTGTTTCTGGCACTTCTCTCAATAGACTTTTTTTTGTAATCATTCATGGTTTCATAGTTTAATTAATTAATGTAATGTTTTTGACAGTAAACTGTTTAATTGGTTACACATTTTTAAATGAGACTTGTAGAATAAAATGTTTTGATTAAATCAACATTTTAAACTTCGTTTTGGTTGCGGTTTCTGACGTCAACACATGATGTGTTTAAGGACCGTCGGGAAGATGAAAACTTGGTGATTATAAAGGTTTTGGACGTGATAAGCGGGGTAGTTTTGGGGATTGTTTAAAGAAAACATGCTTTTCCATGAACGAGACAGTCTTAAACTCTTTGAGCTCTTTCATATCAGGTCACACGATACAAATCAAAAACATGCTATAAATCCAAATAATAAAAGAAAAACATGCTAGGTTTCAAATTAAACATAAAAATCAGGGCTACAATAAAATATAATCCCCATGTAAACCTCTAAATACAACTCAAACAATACAAAGGATTAGGGGTTAGGGCAGCGGTTCTCAAACTGTGGGGCGCTATTACAGGTGGGGCGCAGCGGGGAGATGCTGTTTATTTTTTATTTATTTTTATATATATATTTTTATAATCCTTTATTAATCCCACAGTGGAGAAATTATTATTATTATTCTCTGCATTTTACCCATCCTTGTAATTAAGGATAGGAGCAGTGTGCTGCTGTGAAGCTCTGGGGCTTCAGTGTCTTGCTCAAGGACACTTCAAGGACACTTCAAGGACACTTCAACATGAAACATGAGAACAAGATGAACTGCTACCTTGTGGTTTCAGGACGACCTCCCCCCATGAACATGATAACTTTACATAGTACAAAAGTACAAAGTACACGGACATAAAACGGCGTTAACAGGTTACGCTTACGCGACTTGCTGATTCTTGGCGTTTTGCTAAAAGCAAACCTCCGTGAGGTATTTTCTGCTGTTGTCTCTCAAAACAGAAAACAGATCTCAGCTCAACATTGAGCATTAATTGAGAGCGGTGGTATCAAATCTACAACCCTGTTTTAAAAGATGTGTAGAGGAAAGCAGCTCACTGCTCCACTAACACTGATACAACCTGATGCTCATCTCACTACTTCTGTGTTGTTCTGCATTTATTGTTATTATCTTGACAAGATATTCAGTGCTAAACAGGTGAATTTGATCCACAATAGGCTTTTTTTTGTAGTGGGGCGTGAACATTTTTCTTGTGGGGCGTGACAAAAGAAGTTTGAGAACCACTGGATTAGTGTGTGAGGGCTTAAAGGTCTACAGTGCTCAGTAAAAATATTTAAAAACTCAACTTCCTTTTGTTTCCTTTTCCTTCAGCCTCCTCCTGCATCATTTTAATGAGAAACATATTCCTCACCGCTGTGCGTCACCTGTTCGTGTTCCCTTCAGCGTGTTTGTATCAGACTTCTTGTTGCTCTGAAGTGGGAAGCGACCTGAACACCTTTGTCATTAAACAATATGCCAGAGCCGTTGTGTTAATACACCCCTGAGTTCTGCCTGTAAGGCAAAACGCCGCCTGCAGCTCGGCGTCACGTAATTAGACTCGCAGGTGAGGAGACGTTGTGCAAGCCTAGCAAGACTCTCCCTAATTAAAATCTGGAGTTTTCCTTAATTTAGAGGAACAACGTGCCCGTCTTGCAACACGTCGGCCCCAGAGTCCCCGGATATATGGCTTCATTTAGGTTATTGGATTTTAAAGACGACGCTTTTTCTAATGCCCTTTAAATGCTGAAGCAGGTAAAATGTGAGAGAAAAATAGATTAAAACAGAATAATTTGAGGAACGATGCGCATCCCATTGGTCTCTGTAACTCACTGAGAGACATCAGCAGAATGGAGACTTTTCCCCCGTTGGATTGGCCCAAACATTTAAATAGAGGCGGGACATTCTGCAAACGTTTGATGTTCACCTTTTTAATTTGACCTGTATTTAATCAGGATGATCCCGTTGACATTGTACATCTATTCTACAAGGAACAGCACTGTAATGTATGGAAGCCCAATTCTGCCACAAAAAAAAAGAAGTCATAATTATGAGATAATAAAGTCGAAATTATGAGATAAAAAGTCATAATTATTAGATAAAAGATAACAGGAAGGAAAACAGCCAGCGTCACTGCAGCGCATGCACACTTACTATCTCATAATTCCGACTTTATTGTCTCATAATTATGACTTTTTATCTCATAATTATGACTTTTTAGCTCATAATTTCGACTTTACTATCTCATAATTATGACTTAATCTCATTATTATGACTTTTTATTTTTTGTGTAGCGGAAACAGGCTTCCTTAGGATCAATATGTAAAAGAAGCAAAACCAGAGTGCCCATGGGAGGGCAGAAGGTGTGAGGAGCAGAAACACCTCGTTGAAGGCGTCTACAGCCTGCAGCCGTACGCCAACGAGAAGCAAAAGACCGAAAGACCGAAAGCACGAGACGAGAGCGACGGTTCATCGAACTCCATCGGGAATTTAACTCGTAACCTTTTTAAAACTAACCTATTTTTTAGGCCCCCACTCGAAATATGGATACCCAAACTAAAAAGGGTGTATCTCTGCAACCACTAGGGCTATTTGAATAATGATGGTGTTATAATAAAAGGTACACATGTGAGATTTTGTTCAGATGTATAAATATCGGTGTATATGTTACTGGTTAAGAGTAAATGAAGATGGCACACAGCAAAAATAAAAATAAATAGAAATTGTTTATATATTTGTTTCCCAGATCCACGAAAATAAACATAAATGAAGTCGCTGGTTCTGGTTCTGGTTCCAGGCGCTTCCAGTCGGACTCCAACCTTAACCGGATGACCTTTAAGAGCCATGTTTCCTTCTGAAACATTACGGGAAGAGTAAAACCCTCCGAATGGGTTTTCACTTCTGTATCTACATTTTGCACGAGGGCAAAAACCTCATGCAACACTCCCTGCTTTGCATACAATCTGGCATCCATATGGAAATATCAATCAAGTCACAGTTAAACCGTTTACCACAGACGACGTGCGTTTGAAAAATGTGCGCGACTGTTTCCAAGTTTTTGTTTTACGACAGACTGTGTGTGTGTGTGTGTGTGTGTGTGTGTGATGGTGGAGGCTGACTGTTTATTTTTCTCACCCTGGTTTATGCACCACCCACAGAGATCATAACAGTTATTTACATACTGTTTGCTCTCTCAATGTCAAGACACATTCCAGCGTTCTCTTCTTTCTAATTAGGGAGTCTGAGTCACGCAGACCTTCTGCAAGGTGCCGGCTTCGCTGTACCAACAACTATACCGTAAGATGTTAGTTTGACCCCGAACACCTCCTGTACGTGTGCTGGGAACATTTTCACAAACTACAACCTCAAAAACAAAAAGACCACATAGCAAAATCAAGCGGGTGATTGAAACCATTGAATTGCAAATGTCTGCTGCCTTGATGCCGCATAAGAGATGAAGCGAAGCTCGCGAGCTCGTCCGCTCACGCCACGGTTCACTGTGTGCTGTGCAGGCGCCGGTGTCCGGTGCCCGAGGAGCCGATTCTCTGAGATCACAGATGAGAAAAGTATGGCGAACAACACTTCCCTCAAGCGTTGTTTGTACTCGGAGCACGAACGGAGGCGTTGATACTCTGCATTATTCTCCAGAGGGCGCACAAACAAAATGAACTGTGAAGAATCAAAATGGCAACAAGTGAACCCGGAGACGCCCGGAGACCGAAGGTGTCACCGGCAGAAAGCCATGAACTAACCTCCACAAAGCCGAGGACGGATCCTAATTATCTGCAGACTCGTATCTCATATCCATGGATGATGTATTGTCTTTGCATAAGCCCTGCAAAGGAAGAAGTAAGAAGTAAGATTGACTCTTTGATTTGGCTGCTAAACATTTACTCAATTGACGATTTTCAATAAAACACACACACCTGTAACCCTACGGACTTGTGGGAGTCTAACAAAGCAATAATCATATAATTAATTTCCCCCTATTAGTACCTGTAAAGTCACAAAATGTCCGGAGATCTTATATTTCTTTTTTTGCAGACTCTTGAGTCCTGAAGCCTCCATGGTCCGCCCACGTTTCTTACGGAGGCTGATGAACATTTCAATACCCAGCATGCCCACATCGGCCAATGTTTTGCCATAAAAGAAGTAATCTTTCCATTTTTGAACCGAACGGCACAGTTTTTTGACTGAAACTCCTTCCTAACATGCCAATGCTTTGTTTTATTGTGATTCTTTTTTATTGTGATTGCAGATTATGATTCTTTAGGTCCTAATCTTTCCAAAAAGGTGTTTTATTAGTATGTGGGCTGTTGTTAAGGCCCTGAACCATACAGCTTGAAAAACTCGGGGACCGCTCAAGGAGGCATTTTTGAGGAATCTGGCTCATATCATGCTGGTTTTGAACTGATTTGGGGTTCATACGACTACTGAACACGGGGAACAAGAGGTACAGAAGCCCCAGAGCCCCCATTTTTAGGGGCTCTGGGGCTCAGACCCAGGATCTATTTCAACGTCGATCAGGACCTTTTCCCCACAACAGGAGAACGCTCTGAAGACAAAACGTCTCCCAAATAAATCCTCATTCTGCATAATAATTAAAGTGCTTTTGTGTGTTGCAGGGTGGAGCAATGGGCCCTCAGAACAATGGACGTTTGGTCCAATGGGACGTTTCTCTGACTATCCGGTCGGATCGGTGGGCTCTCCACGATGCTGAACGTCTCTAGGTTGAACCAATATGGTGAGTTCAGGTGACTTGGCAACTTTCAGCTTTTTTGGGGTTGGACAAGTTGGACCGACTCAAGTGAGAACGTGTGTGAGGCGTCCCGACGTCCTGAAACCAAGACCGTAATTCTCCACAGAAATAATCAGTGGATCCGAGCAGCTGTTGTTTCTTTGATCGATAGAATTAGGCGCTCGCTTTTTCACCTCCTCTTTTCATCCTCTTTCAAACTTTTCTTTTTTTTTTAGCTCTGTATCTGTATTTTTCTTACTTTATTTTTTAATCTTTCCGAGCCTCCTGCCCATCCCCTCTTCTCCTCTCCTCTCATTCAAAAAAATCTTTAATTAAGTTTGCTGCTCCGGAGACTTATCCTCTCTCATCTTAAGTCTTCTCTCCCCCTTTGCGACTCTCTCAATAAGATTTTTTTCCTCTTTCTCCCTCTTATTCACAATCACACTCCCTCTCTCTCTCTCCCTCCTCTGCATCTCTCTCTCTCCATCCCTCTCTCTATCCCTCCTCTGCATCCCTCTCTCTCCATCCCACTCACATTCTCATCAGACCACTTCAAGCGTTCTTCTTCTTCTTCTCCTCCTTCTCCCACTTTCTCGTGTTCCCAGTGGCGCTGATTGGCACGCAGCAGATGTTAAACAGCTGCTGCAGAGCAGATAGATTGCTCTTTTTTTGTCTCTGTTCAGCCCCCGACCCCCTTGACTCGCATGCTGCCCGTCTGTCTGTCTGTCTGTCTGTCTGTCTGTCTGTCTGTCTGTCAGTCTGTCTGTCAGTATGTCTGTCTGTATGTTTGTCTGTTTGCCTGTCTGTCTGCCATATTGCGATACTCTTTTTTCATAAAATAGAGCTGAAAATACAACTTTCTGTGTACCACCTGCAGAGTCTCATACGCACTTCACATATTGATTACTCAGCGGGCAAATTGCATCAAAACTTCACATATGTATTTGCATTGCTCAGAGTCACTCTGCGGTGAACACACTGAGCTGAAATGCACTCGCCATAAAATAAATGATGTGAAAATGAAGTGCATATTGTATTCTCATTGTGCCGCTGAACACTTCTCTTCTGAAATGCACTTCGCCACAACTTCATTTGATGAATAAAATGAGTCACTGGCCGCTCTTAATAACTGAACTGCGTATGCCGTAAACATCACGTGAACTTAAGTGCATGGAGAGTTTGTGTTGCGTTCTTGTTGTGAGTTATACGAGAAGATCAATATCTCACTCACGTGTTCACTGAATGAACCGTGGAGACCTGAAGCCTCTCCAAGAAAAACTCCAGCTCCTTCATTCCCGTCCAGCCGAGGCCTGCCTCCACTTCTTGTGACGTAAACACAAATGGAATTTTTGATTTTGATCAAACTATAAAGATAAGTCACGTTGATAAGTTACTTTTTACATTTTTATTACATTTAGTATTTTTTACATGAAATAAAGCAAATAATTATAGCTAAATATATAGATTTCTCCAAACTCTGAAGCTGATATCGGGTCAGTCGGTGAGATTATGTTTGATAACAGACGCATTAGCGTAGCGTAGCATGCCTCTCAGTCAGACTAATCATCCATAATTACACCACAGTGTCGGTGCACTTAAGTGGCCGCGATGCGGTTCTGGTTTGCCAGGATTTACTGCCGAGTCCTCTGGAGGTGCCGCGGGATTAATTTAGCGGAGCATCTGTGATGGGAGGTTCCCGTTTCATCCGCACACTAAACTAATTACACACTCAGGAGTCAGCATCCCCGTCGGAGGAGACGAGTCCAGCGCAAATGATGGTCTCTGAGATTTTAGTTCTAGTAAACGTTGGTTAAGTTGCTCAGGCGCTTCTCTCTCGTAGACAGTGTTGGGGTAGTTACTCAGAAAAAGTAACAAGTTACTAGTTACTTCTGAAAATTTTAACTAGATTACTTTACTAGTTACTGCATTTGAAAAGTAACTTCACTACTAGTTACTTTACTTTCCATATTTTTAAGCAAATTTACAAATTAACCGCAAAGATACATGAACAAACATCATGGCCCTTTCATCACTTTATTTTCAATTTTCAATAAAGGGCATCTCTTAGCCTTTCCACATAGTGTATTGTAATTGTAAAACGTCAGGTTACGAGCCGCTACTACCTTCGGTCAGAGTCCCCGTTAGCTCCCCGCTATAGCCAGCTGGGGCTCCTGCTAGCGCTCCGTCACTTGCCCGTTAACTTCCGCTAGCTCGCCGTTAACTTCCGCTAGCTCCCCGAAAACCGGCTCGTAACCCGACGTTTACGGTAGATTGTTCATGCAGGAAGTGTCGTGTGACTCGCGCGTCACTAAAAGATAACTTTTCGGACTAGTAAAAATGGCTCGGGTAACGCAGGGAAGCGCGTTCCTGAGGTCTAGTAAAGTAGTGTAGTTACCAATATTTTGAGTGTAATGCGTTACTTTACTTCGTTACCTATAATAGTAATATCGTTACTGTAATCCGTTACTTTGTAACTCGTTACCCCCAACACTGCTCGTAGATATCCCACAAAGTCGTAATCATTAACCAGGAACTATAAAGAAAGAGACAAACAAAAACGGTCCTGCAGGAGAACGCTGTTCATTTTTATTGTCTTTATTTTCACTCAAACAATATCTTTTAGTCTTTTTTTTTTTCTAAACCTGACCTTGTTTGTGAAGACAGAAGTTTATTTTAAAAAGACCAAATGCATGAGACGAGCTGAAATTGACGTATGTTCGTATCACACGAAGCGTCAAAGTCATTGTGTCGACTAACGCTTTAATCGTTGTAGTCTGTGGGTAAATATTTATGTCTGTGACCACGAAAAACTCTATTACAGTTTTTCTCCATCATATTCATACAAATTGAACTTTCCTAACAGTTCTGAGCGCCACATGAGCTCGGGCCGGCGCTGTTTAGGCTACTCTTGGCGGGCCCTGCTCCAGCAGTTATAGATACCATGGTGAAAAGAAAGGCAGAGCAGGTGCCACATAGCCAGATAGGCCTATCTCCCTCAATGACATTCAAATTACATGTTTTGTAGCCTAGTTTGTTGCAAACCACTCCAGTTATTAAATTGTTTATATAGGCTACCTTTAGGAAAAATGACACCATGTCAATTTAATAGGCCTATAATTATTGTTAAGCACTGCATTAGCATTTTTCTTTCAATGAAGTTCCACTTAAATGTTGTACCTGCTGAGAAATGACTAAACACCTTTGATACTTTTATTTTGTATATATATCATTATCAGTCATAACCAGTGAACCAGTCATAACCTCCCCTTATTGAAGATTGAAGTTCAACAAAGATCCTTTAAGTTCAACTAAACTGACTGGTAAAACACCATCATTAAAATGTTCCCAAAGTCCAGCCATTATAAAGGATATTGAATAAATACCAACCTTGTATACATATTGATGCATTTGCTGTCATCTCTTTGAATCCCCTATGGCTAACGCAGGCTTGTGGTCATTTTCGGCAGGTCGCGAATTGCTCACAGTGCTGAAATGTGCGCTCAGAAAAAAAAAAAATTGCTCAGTGCTGAAAGAAATTAGAGGGAACATCGCCCCCTAGCGATTGCTATTTAAAACGGTAAATCATAGCTTGTTTTATGAAAAAAAAAGCCCCAAACTGCTGTATTTGGATGTATTGAACACCATAAGTAATATACAAGTGAAATATATGGTTTGGTACATGAAAAAATTAAAATGTTTTGGGTTAGAGAATGTTCACATATTGTGCTATGATTTGGGTTAGAGAATGTTCACATATTGAGCTATGATTTGGGTTAGAGAATGTTCACATGTTGAGCTATGATTTGGGTTAGAGAATGTTCACATATTGAGCTATGATTTGGGTTAGAGAATGTTCACATGTTGAGCTATGATTTGGGTTAGTGAATGTTCACATATTGAGCTATGATTTGGGTTAGAGTTGGACCTTACAGCTGCATCCTGAAAGTGATTTTTTTTATAGGTGGACCTGAAACCTTTTCATTTTTTTCTGTGTGTCATCTTCATTTACTCTTAACCAGTAACATATAGACTGAACAAAATCTCACATGTGTACCTTTTATTATAACACCAACATTATTAAAATATCCCTAGTGGTTGCAGAGATACACCCTTTTTAGTTTGGGTATGACATTTTCGAGGAAAGGACCTAAAATAGGTTGGTTTTTATTAAGGAGTTCCACCATAAGCTGAGAGTTATCGACGCAGACCCCCAGAGATGTCTAAACGTGTGTGTGTTCTGCTGTGGTGAACCAACATGGTAACTGATTACATGAGCCCTCCCCCTCGTCTTGTATCCAACTGATGGCAGCCGCACCCTCCCCCTCGTCTTGTGATAGCCAACATGACCGACTATCCAGTTGAGTGGTCAAGAGTGAAAAAAAGGCAATTTGGAAAATCAGTTTCAAACCCGTTTCTCGTTATTGCACTTGAGTCAAATGGTGCGATGGAAAGTAAGAAAACCCACAGAGCGTGAAATCTAACAGGATTGCTCCAGTCCCCCCCCATCATGCATACACCCTCTGTCTTCCTGGAGGCCTTTTTTTTAGGGTTGCCGCTGTGCTGCTTCCTCTAACGTTGTTCTCTCCTGAATAGCACGCTGTCTCCCTTAAAGATGTAGTTCAGAGGCGTAAAAACATGAGCTTTCTATTTCCTGGACCAGTGATTTGCTGGTTCACACCTGTAACCGACGCACGGCTCAATTAGCTACCGGTTCACACGTGAGATGTTTCCCTCCGAGGCATCTTAAGCAGATTTTGCACCAAAGATCAAACACAATACTTCCACCAGAAAACTGTTTCCTGCTTTTCTTATTTCCCTTACATCGTATATACCATTTAGCTGACGCTTTTATCCAAAGGGACTTACAATGAGCAGTTAGAGGTTAGGGCACATAGGTCACCAGGGCACATAACAGCTGGGAATCGAACCGCCAACCCTGCGGTTACCAGAGGGAGATTGTGCAAAAAGGAACCAAACCTCAAGAGGCCCGTCCCGCTTTCATCAGGAAACATGTTCAGTGGGTTTCGAAGGACTCGAAGGGTCGTTTATTGTATTTACTGTAAAAGTCGGGTTATAAGCCGCTACTAGCTTCGGTGGTTGTCCCCGCTGTAGCCAGCTAGCGCTGCTGCTAGCTCCCCGCTAGCCGCCCGACAACCACGAAGGTAGCGAGACCAGCCCTGGCTCGACGCCAGACTCGAGCAGCGGGGACGTGGGCAGTAGCAGCAGCAGCGGGAAGCTAGCAGCAGCGGGGAGCTAGCAGCAGCACTAGCTGGCTACAGCGGGGAGCTAGCAGGGACAACCACCGAAGGTAGTAGCGGCGTATAACCCGACTTTTACAGTATGCAACATAAACATGATGCGCAATGAAAAACAAGAACAAAATCAGAAGTGCGTTCCTGGAGAGCATTTATTTTACATTTGTATCATGAAGAATGTAAACGGCAGCAGCAAAAACAATTCCCTGTGCAGATAAAATGGCCGACATCTTCACATACAACATTTGACAACAGGAACGAAACATCTTGATGTAAACGCAGAGTCCTCCTCTCTGTCCTGCTGATCAGCTTGATCCTGGACCCCGTTGATGTTCCTGCGACCGGGCATCAGACAGCCAGGAGCATGCTGGGTAGTGGAGTAGCCCCAGGTCCTAGCTGTGTTAGCTTAGCTTCCATCTCCTCTCTGGGGCTAGTTGTGAGGCGTTTGTTCCGGCTGGTTGGCCGGTCGAGGAGCTCTGCACTTAAACTACAAATTGAGAACATGTTCATGCGCCGCTGTTGCCGTATTTTTGTTGCTAACTTGCGAATCTTTAACTTTTGTCAAACATTGGGTGCTGAGTTAAATGAGGGGGTTAAAGGATGTGGGGGAGGATGATGATGATCATGATGTAAAAAGGAAGCTCAGGTCCAGCAAATCATCTGTGAACTGGTTCAGAAAATAACTTTATAGCCTCCCCACATCTGTTCCCCTTTCCAGACATTAACCTTTAAAAAGCCCACCTATTTTTAGGCCCTTTCCTCTCGAAAATTGCATACCCAAACTAAAAAGGGTGTATCTCTACAACCACTAGGGCTATTTGAATAATGTTGGTGTTATAATAAAAGGTACACATGTGAGATGTTGTTCAGATGTGTAAATATCAGTCTATATGTTACTGGTTAAGAGTAAATGAAGATGACACACAGCAAAACAAATTAAAAGGTTTCAGGTCCGCCTAGAAAAAAATCACTTTCAGGATGATTATTTCTTTGAAATGATGCAGCTGTAAGGTCCAACTCTAACCCAAATCATAGCACAATATGTGAACATTCTCTAACCCAAATCATAACACAATATGTGAACATTCTCTAACCCAAATCATAGCACAATATGTGAACATTCTCTAACCCAAATCATAACACAATATGTGAACATTCTCTAACCCAAATCATAGCACAATATGTGAACATTCTCTAACCCAAATCATAGCACAATATGTGAACATTCCCTAACCCAAATCATAGCACAATATGTGAACATTATCTAACCCAAATCATAGCACAATATGTGAACATTATCTAACCCAAATCATAACACAATATGTGAACATTCTCTAACCCAAATCATAGCACAATATGTGAACATTCTCTAACCCAAAACATTTAAGTTTTTTCATGTACCAAACCATATATTTCACTTGTATATTACTTATGGTGTTCAATAAGTAATATTTTTTTTTTTCATAAAACAAGCTATGATTTACATTTTTATATAGCAATCGCTAGGGGGGAAGGTTTTTTTAAGCATTCTATCCTTGCGTTCCTCTTTCTCCTCCATGTCCTTATCCTTTTTCTTTTGCTGTGCTGTTTTTCTTCTTTCCTTTTAAACCACCAGCTTCTTCTTGTTCTGCCCCATCGCTCCATCTGTCTCCTGGTCGGGGGGACAAAGACAGAGTGGCAAATCTTCCTCTCCAGCCTCGACGGTTCTGTTTGATGGACGTCGGCGCGTCCCGGAAAGGCCGAAGGGGGAGATTTCAGCGAGCTGCTCGGACCGCCGTGTAAACACTCGCCGGTCTCGTCTGTCTGCTCCGCTGCTTCCCAGGAACGAGCTCGCTTCCTCTGCAGGCCGAGCATCATCGCACCGTCTGACCCTCGGGAGCTATTACACTTAGCATTGTTTTTAAATCGCTCCGGGGGGAACATCGGCGCGCTTTAACAGAAAAAAAAAACCTAATGTATCCGTCGCCCTGCTGATCTGGAGCGGCGGTGCTGAACATGATGAGTCGGGTTTTGGGGCCACAGGAATCTCTGAGACGACATCCTGCCTCTGCACATGTTTACAGGAGCTTATTGTAGCCGCCGCGCGGTTTGTGTATTGTCTCTTTACACCACTCATTCCCATTCCCAGTCATTCCCGAAGACATTCCCAGGAGAGTTTATTTGAAGTAAAGTTAACTAAATTAGCAAAATGTATTCCCTCGATTATACCTGCAGTACTCACTTCAGCCACACGGGGGAACCTGAATGTTCGTATTTTTCTGATAATTGTAGCCTCATTATTACGTTGAATCTAATATAAAACAACAAGGGCCTATTGTGAATTTGGATGTGACGTTTTTAAAGTTTTAAGACAAAAACAACTCCCAGACCGAACGATGGAAACTGTCAATCACCTTGTAGCCCCGCCCTAAAGCGTCCCCTGCTTTATGGTCTGTTTGACTCTAAATGACCATAATTTACTAAATAAACATCATGCTGTATTGAAGAAGACTTGAAACTAGAGATTGAGACATAAACTCATGTTTACAATGTTTACTGAGGGAATACATCAAGAGAAGTAGAGTCATTTATATAGACTTCTATACAACCAGAGGAGTCACCCCCTGGTGGTCAGGAGAGAGAATGCAGCTTTAACACATGCAGCATATACTTCTATACAACCAGAGGACAGAGGAGTCACCCCCTGGTGGACAGGAGAGAGAATGCAGCTTTAACACATGAAGCATAGACTTCTATACAACCAGAGGAGTCACCCCCTAGTGGACACCTCTGCATTGGTTTTATCCCCTCCCTTCTTCACTTTTCCAGAACGATGCAGTGGGTGGACGTAAACTCAGACTTGGGGCTGAAGGTACTCTTTAATAAATTGGGCTCATTGGAGCTTTTACTTCCACCAGATTAGTTTAATGTCAGTATACAGTCTGGTCTGGTCGCGTCTCCATGGAATCATTTTGCTTTTATAAAACATGGCTTTAGAATGAATGAATGAATGAATATATACTTTATTAATCCCCGAGGGGAAATTTGGTGTCGGGGTAGCAGCAACTTACAACAAAATAAATAAAAACAGCAGGATGAAAGATAAAAGATATATACAATAATACTAATGAAAATAATAATAATAATAAAATAAAATAGAAATAACTGGGATTGTGCAAAATATATATATATACATGTTGTTAGTCAGAGGATCTGGCAAGCGGTGATTTATTATAAAGCCGTAATGCCGTTGGCAGGAATGTTCTCCTGTATCTGTCCTTGTTGCAGCGGAGCGTGAGGAATCTCCTGGAGAAAGAGCTGCTGACCCTGCAGTAGGTGGAGGAGAGGGTGGTCATATATATATATATATATATATATATATATATATATATATATATATATATATGACCCTGCAGTAGGTGGTGGAGAGGGTGGTCCGGGTTGTCCAATATGGACAGTAGTTTCTTCAGCGTCCTCCTCTCCACCACCTGTTCCAGAGACTCCTGCCTGCAGCCGATGATGGAGCCGGCTTTCTTAACTATCTTGTTAAGTCTGTTGGTGTCACCGGCTCCAATGCTGCTCCCCCAGCAGACGATGGAGAAGTACAGGGCGCTGGCCACAACCGACTGGTAGAACATCTCCAGCATCTTGCTGCACACATTAAAGGATCGAAGCTTCCTCAGGAAAAAGAGTCGACTCGTCCCCTTCTTGTACACAGCGTTGATGTTGTTCTTCCAGTTCAGTCGGCTGTCGATGGAAACACCCAGGTACCTGTACTCCTCCACCATGTCCACGTCCTCTCCCAGAACACTCAGAGGTCTAGTGCACTATAAACTTCACTGCAGTGCAAAGCAAACAAACCAAGGCTCAGCTGGTTAAATAAACGTAACTGCTCCCTGTCACTGGTGGTGCATATATAAGAGCTTTTTGGCTTCTTTCATTATCTTCCACTTTGGAAGCAGTGTTTCCTCTGCAGGTCAGACTAATGTGCAAATTGAGCAAACAGCCCAATAAAAGCACCTTCGGATATCAGTTCGTGCTGCTTATGCGATAGAATATTTTTTTGGTGTGCAATCTTCCATATTCTCCACCTGTACTGCAATAATAAAAGAAAGGGTTTTTTATTTTACGGCTGAATCGTGGTTATGTGGCGACGGTGTACTTCCTGTGGAGCGAGTGTTATGGTGTCGTAAAAAGATGCACATCTCAGCCCTGCAGGCGCAAACAAAACCAAGACAGAAGAGGATGGACGGCATCATAAAGAGATAAAGGAAAACAAAGAGAAAGAGAGGAAAGACACTGAGGGAGAGTGTGGATGTTCAGCGGCCGCTGACCAAATGATTCATGACAAGTTAGCTCAGCGCAGACCTCCGGGGTCACCAGGAAGAGACAGAGCAGAACAAAATGAAAGAGAAAGGAGAATTACTGCAGAAGAGGGAGGAAACTGTGAAGCGGCGGTCGATACCAATGTGGGTCAGCTGCCACGGAGTCGAGGTCGCTGAGGGAGCGGCAGCCGGTCGTGAGGTTCGGTTCAACTCGGGTGATGTGTTGTCTCGCCGTCTGAGGGAACGTCTGAAGGAACGTCTGAAGGAACGTCTGAAGGAACGTCTGAGGGAACGTCTGAAGGAACGTCTGAAGGAACGTTTGAGGGAACGTCTGAAGGAACGTCTGAAGGAACGTTTGAGGGAACGTCTGAAGGAACGTCTGTGGGAAGATCCGCCGCTTTGGTCCAGCGCCGTCACCTGGTCAACATCTTCTTTTGTCCAATGCTTTGGTTTTAGCTGGTAGTCAGTAGAGAGAATGTGAAAACATCTGCATCTGTTCTCGTTTACTAGATTACATGAACGCATCATGAGAATATTATCATTTACCCTCAGCCAGTACTAATTTTCACTGAGCAGAGCCTGAATGCCTCATGATGTAACGGAAGTGAACCTCCGCTGTGGTGCTGCTAACGTTACTAGCTCTCCTTCTGTTGGTTCTCCGTTAGCGGTGCTGCTAACGTTACTAGCTCTCCTTCTGTTGGTTCTCCGTTAGCGGTGCTGCTAACGTTACTAGCTCTCCTCCTGTTGGTTCTCTGTTAGCGGTGCTGCTAATGTTACTAGCTCTCCTCCTGTTGGTTCTCTGTTAGCGGTGCTGCTAACGTTACTAGCTCTCCTCCTGTTGGTTCTCCGTTAGCGGTGCTGCTAACGTTACTAGCTCTCCTCCTGTTGGTTCTCCGTTAGCGGTGCTGCTAACGTTACTAGCTCTCCTCCTGTTGGTTCTCTGTTAGCGGTGCTGCTAACGTTACTAGCTCTCCTCCTGCTGGTTCTCCGTTAGCGGTGCTGCTAACGTTACTAGCTCTCCTCCTGTTGGTTCTCCGTTAGCGGTGCTGCTAACGTTACTAGCTCTCCTCCTGTTGGTTCTCTGTTAGCGGTGCTGCTAACGTTACTAGCTCTCCTCCTGTTGGTCACTGATTGGTTGTCCACAAAGTCACATGATCAGAGACCATGACGTCCTGATCGCATATTTTTATTAAATATCTGCCAATAACAATTGTTGGTAAAACTTTATCTCAGAACGACATTTTAGCCTTAAAAAAACAGATTAGAGTCACTATGCAACAAACACATGATGAATACAATAATGCACATAAACAGCCATGCATGTAACACACACACACACACACACACACACACACACACACACACACACACACACAGACACACACACAGACACACACACATGCATGAAAACATATTATATGCATGAGTCGGTGTTTTCTGTGACTGAGTCCGTTCTTCGTGACGGATAAGAGAGCAGACTCCGGTCGCCGCTCCATCGAGCTCACCGGGGGTTCGATCCCATGATGACACAGCACACCCTCTGAGTGGTATTTGTTACGGCAGCTGTGGTTAAAGAAGCCACCGACCTGTTTTCTGGTTGAAGTGTGACTCTTTGTGGTTTGGTGGGTTAAACCGAGGGTCTAATTCACACTTAAACTATAGTCAAACTCCTCCAATCAGGAGAGCAGCTTCTATCTCACATCTGTCCTCTCTGAGTTCTTTACCTTCTCCTGGAGTTGTTGTTTTATTATCTGCCGACATCAGTTCTACATTGTTTTATTTTGCTGCTGAATACGTTTTTAGATAAAACTCCGGCGAGCCTTCTCCTGAAAGACCGAAGCGGCTCATTGTCTTTTCAATCTGTAACATCACACTGAAATAAATAAATAAATCAGCTGGATGATGATGATGATGATGATGATGATGATACCTGGCTCATTGTATTGTGAGGTTCTATATTTTTATCACAGGCAAATTCAATCTCACTGGAGACGAGAGAGACAACTGACATGTTTAATATGTACACTTTTATATATGTTATGTCCTCAAATGATGCATGTTGTTCATTTAATAAAAGTGATTTAATAAAAGCATCTTATCAGACCTCACATACACACACATATATACACACAATCAGATGAACAGCTGCCTGCAGCATCGCAGTATTTCATCGGCCCTGTGAACGCTTGCTGGGTTTTTAATTGCAAGCACAATGTAACAAAAAACACAAAAAAGCAGCACGGCTCCAAAGAGGAGGATGCAAACAAATAAAGATCCACAGATTGTCGGCGTTAAGAAGTACAATCAATCCGCCGGGTCTCGACCTCAGAGTCGTTTCCGTAGAACACAAAGTAGTTTGTGGACATCAGAAGTTCACCGTTGTTTGTTTGTTGATGACATCTTTGCATTACTGTTTCGTTTTCTTAGTTAATTTAATATTATTACTATATTATATGTGTTGTAAATATTGTGCTTTTTTTCATGCATGTTATTGCTTACCTGTCTGTATACATGCTGCTCTGAGATCTATCTAAAGGGAACGTATGTATGTCTTCATTTGAGGCCAATGGGAGGCAGATGAAGCAACATGGAGACACTCGTCCAAATGGATCAACGCTCAGATGCACGGCGGGTCTCGAACACTATCTGGGTGTTTCGGGCTGCGTGCACGAGAATATGAAGCTCCGTGCACGAGAATATGAAGCTCCGTGCACGAGAATATGAAGCAGCGTGCACGAGAATATGAAGCTCCGTGCACGAGAATATGAAGCAGCGTGCACGAGAATATGAAGCTCCGTGCACGAGAATATGAAGCAGCGTGCACGAGAATATGAAGCTCCGTGCACGAGAATATGAAGCTCCGTGCACGAGAATATGAAGCTCCGTGCAAATAACTGGAAGCTTAAAAACTATTCTTCAACAATCAGTTCCACAACTGGCGATGGAGCCGTGTCTAATTCATCAGAATGAGCCGCAGCGTACCGTCTCTCTCCTCGCTGCTCGTCACACTCGGGCGTGTCGGAGCGCACACACACACACACACACACACACACACACACACACACACACCACGGCAGATCAGGGATTTAGGAGACCACCAAGGTGCCGCCTACCTCACACATGCTCACAATGGAGGACCACCAGAGTGTGAGCAGGTGGAGGCTCTGCCAGATGGCAGCTCTTCTGTTCCACTGTTACGCTCAGAGACACACACACACACACACACACACACACACACACACACACACACACACACACACACACACACACACACACTTGAACTCTCAAACACACTCAACACCAACTACCTGTTTCAGTTGCAAGTCTTTATAAAACTTTTTAATTTTTTATGAATAAACTAAATGTGTGAAATGTATTTTTAGTTTTTCACACTTTCTTTTAATTCAAAACATGTATATATATATACACGTGTTCATGTGTTCATGTGTGAATGTATTACTGTGTGAATGTGTGAATATGTGAATGTATTAATGTGTTCATGTATTACTGTGTGCATGTCTGAATGTATGAATGTGTTAATTTGTGAAGAATATATGAATGTGTTCATGTGTGAATGTGTTCATGTATTGATGTGTTCATGTATTAATGTGTGAATGTGTGAGTGTATTAATGTGTGAGTGTAATGTATGAATGTGTCAATGTGTCAATGTATGAATGTGTGAATGTATTACTGTATTAATGTGTGAGTGTATTAATGTATGAATGTGTGAATGTGTGAATGTATGAATGTGTGAATGTGTGAATGTGTTCATGTGTGAATGTGTGAATGTATTAATGTGTGAATGTATTAATGTGTGAGTGTAATATATGAATGTGTTCATGTGTGAATGTGTTCATGTATGAATGTGTGAATGTGTGAACGTATTACTGTATTAATGTATGAATGTGTGAATGTATGAATGTGTGAATGTGTGATTATATGAATGTGTTCATGTGTGAATGTGTTCATGTGTGAATGTGTGAATGTATTAATGTGTGAATGTATTAATGTGTGAGTGTAATATATGAATGTGTTCATGTGTGAATGTGTTCATGTATTGATGTGTTCATGTATTAATGTGTGAATGTGTGAATGTATGAATGTGTGAATGTGTGAATGTGTGAACGTATTACTGTATGAATGTGTGAATGTATGAACGTATTACTGTATGAATGTGTGAATGTGGAGCCGCTGCTGAAGACTCGTCCAGTGAAAAGACAAACAGCTGAAGGAAGTTAGATTGCAGTTGGGAGGAAAACGCCTCATTGAATCTGAATTAATTACCAAGAAGCCAAACTATGAATAAATGTTGTAGTTTTCTGTATCGGCGCTTCTCCACAGGATCACATGCGTTATTATATTTTCCTTTATCTGATATTTGTGATTCAACAAACAATAAAAGTATAATATAATGTCCTTTTGACGAATGTAAAGTCATTATATGGGGAAGGAGAGAAAGAAAGATGGAGATCAGGGAGGAGAGGGCGAGGAAATAGGGAATAATATTTCTTCTTATTTTAGGGTCAAATGTTCCAACAAGCCAGAACGTCTTCCTGTAGAACCGATACGACGGACATCATTTGTATATTTTTTTTTAATTTTACGAGCACAAGATTTATTTCTTAGGTTTTTAAAGTTAGAGCAATTAAATTAAGTCCGTATAAAACTCTCACACGCGCCATAAAAAGATGATGTTTATATACGAGTGTGAAGCAGAAGGGCAGTAAAATAAAACTGACCGAGCACTTAGCTGCGACGAGCTAACGAGCTAACGGAGCCTCACTGTGAATGCTGATGCTACGCTAAGTGTTAGCCCGGTGGGGTCAGACTGAATATATCATTTCATTATCGCACAGCCTCTCAAATACGAGCATTTCTACAAACCTTTAAAGCTGTCAGTGCCCTGGACACTGACCTGGGGCCACAGGGCCACAAACATACAGAATAAAACAAATTAAAAAACGAGCAAATTACATTTTTATTGCAACCGACATTCAGAATAAACTATTTGAAGCCTCGAGCACGGTCGATTAGGCCGTCGCCATCTTGGCTTTTTGCAACCAGTGAACAGGAAGTGACCATCAGTGGACTGACATAGAGGCCTGTCAATCACCTTGTAGCCCCGCCCCAAAGGATCCCCTGCTTTATGGTCTGTTTGAAGAGTGAAAAGAGGCAGCAGGCAATGTGTGACAAGTATCGCTTTAATAATATACATATCTTATCTATTTATGGACATATTTACACACAATAAACACAAAATACAATTGTTGTAATACTTTTTAATGTCAAACTATATTTTTCATTAATTTCCTCTCCTCCCTTGACACATTTATTTGGATTTCTTGCCCTTGTCTCTCTCTTTACTGTCTATGAGCTTCAGTTGTCAGAGTCGGCATGTTGTTTTCCAACGTTTGCTCTAAACAGTGAACGCAGCACGACGACCAAACTCATCACTTGTTTCACTGCCTTTCCTCATCCCTCTCTTTCCTCATCCCTCTCTTTCCTCATCCCTCGCTCCACATCTCCCCCGCGAGGGCGTGACCTGACATTATTACTATTGTGTCCCCGCTAATTCCTTCCTGGCTCTCTCTCTCCCTCTTTCTGTTTCCCACTCTCCGTCTCGCCACCCTCTCACCTTTTGCCATCTCTCTCTCTCTCCCTCTCTCCCCCTCTCTATTTCCTGTGGTCTTTCGCGGGTCACTTGGCTCATTCTCTGCACGGGTCACATGGCTTTCCCTCGGCCGGCCGGGAAAAAAACAACAGTGGATTCTGGCGTTTTTCTTTAATTAGTTGGTACCCGTCTGCGCCGGCCTCCCAGTCCCCCCAGTAGCACCAGTGTGTTTCTCTGGTCATGTGAACTGAACATCTGGGGGGAGCTACAGCAACACAACTCTGTAATTCTTTAACAAACCGGGAGCCGCCGGAGTGATTGGGTTTGATGAGCTGTGAAGGAAAGAAGTGGAGAGATGTGGACTGAGCGTGTCTTTTAGGACGGTCAGAAGGAGAGAGACGGATATTAATAATAATAAATATTACAGCAATGGAGACGTGGAGATGTTGGTTGACATTTTTCTCTCTGTGGCCTCGTTTTTTCTCAGAGAGGAGGTTCTCTGTTAGCGGTGGTGCTAACGTTACTAGCTCTCCTCCTGTTGGTTCTCTGTTAGCGGTGCTGCTAACATTACTAGCTCTCCTCCTGTTGGTTCTCCGTTAGCGGTGCTGCTAACATTACTAGCTCTTCTCCTGTTGGTTCTCTGTTAGCGGTGCTGCTAACGTTACTAGCTCTCCTCCTGTTAGTTCTCCGTTAGCGGTGCTGCTAACGTTACTAGCTCTCCTCCTGTTAGTTCTCCGTTAGCGGTGCTGCTAACATTACTAGCTCTCCTCCTGCTGGTTCTCTATTAGCGGTGCTGCTAACGTTACTAGCTCTCCGCCTGTTGGTTCTCCGTTAGCGGTGCTGCTAACATTACTAGCTCTCCTCCTGCTGGTTCTCTATTAGCGGTGCTGCTAACGTTACTAGCTCTCCGCCTGTTGATTCTTTGTTAGCAGTGCTGCTAACGTTACTAGCTCTCCTCCAGTTGGTCTAAACATTGATTGGTTGTTTATAAAGTCACATGATCAGAGATCAGAGACTAGAGAAACATCCTCCAGTATTCAGTGAACATCAGGGCCCTGTTTCTCGTACCTGGCTTACTGAGTTAGCGAGCTAATTGCCAGGATAAGATGACGTAGGTCTGGCTTATTCAGTTTCTCGAAGCAAGCTTAGATAAATCACCATAGTAACACAGCCAAAAATGTAAACCTGCTCCCGGGCAGGCTAACTGAAATTCACTGGATAAGCTGGCCACTCCCACCGGACAAAAAAGGCAGCTCACTTCCTCATTGATGAAGGAGCGATATTAGTTATATTAGTTTTATAGGGAGAGAGTTCTTTCAGATCGCCAAGATCCGTTCTCACATCCTCATGACTTCCTGTACGTCCTCACATCCTCATGACTTCCTGTACGTCCTCACATCCTCATGACTTCCTGTACGTCCTCACGTCATCATGACTTCCTGTACGTTCTCACATCCTCATGACTTCCTGTACGAGCGCATAGATTCTGCCTTCAAGGAATCATTTATTTATGAGAGCTTCTGGAGCCGCGGACACTGATCACCACAGACGCAGCCGATCGCCGTCTCACAGACAGAGACTCTCACCCGCTGCATGGCGTGCTGTTCTTAAGTTTATTTAGCTCTTAAGAAACTTATGGATGTGTTGAAAGCTCTCATAATTATATGACAGTGTTATTAGTACACCATACATATCATTATTGTAGAACATGATTAAGGTGGACTCATGATAAGAATACAGAGAATCACACACAATTTATTTTCACTGCTTCAATTGATTGAATTTCTGATTATGAATAATACATATATACTGATCCGCCCATACACATATTCAAACTCCTAGTTATATAGAAATATACACATACATGTATATACATATAGTACATGATTCATACGCGCATACAGTACATATATCCTCATAAGTATATATTTTTTCGTAAATATAATCTGATTGATCTGGGTGATGAAGCACTTAAAATTTGCCGATACATTTTCCCAACACTGACATTTAACTTGTCTGATATATTTGCGGCGCTTATGTCTCGCAGCGGGGGCGGAGTTAAGCTGCGTTCACGGCAACAATGTTACAAAAACGTTGGAATATTCACAACGCGTTTGCTGTGAATGATTAAGGTAATACATTCCTCATATGTCTTCATGATCATCTCCTGCTTCTCAGTGGAGAAATAAAAAGAGGTTCCTCTGAGTTTATTTGCCATTGTACTGTTAGAACATCGTGGTGTCAGTGCTCCATTATTATCCCTTCTGAAGAGGAACGGACACGCGCATTTATCCAGAGGATTGACGTCTGGCTAGAATTAACGAGACCGTTTCAGCGCGGATCAGCCGTGAAGAAACCCAGATAGCCTGATGTCAATCATCTCGCTAATTTAAGATGGAGATTAGGACATTTGCTTGACTTTGTTTAGCCAGGTACGAGAAACAGGGCCCAGCTGTGATTGACGGGCCGGGTTTAAACACACTGACGGGTAAATAAAGGAGCTAGAACAGGAACGCTGCTCTTCTACCGTTTCGACTGTCTCTGCAGCCTCTTTGGTAGAGCCGGGGATCAGACACCCGGATCAACATTTCTGATTGTTGTCAACTCTGAAAAACGCTTAAAGCTCGCGGCCCAGTGGCTCTGAACACATGACACGCTGCTCACTGCTCAGCGCTGCCAAATGCACTGTCACCGTTCAATTGTCTGCTTTTGAAAGACTCTCCAGTTTCAATTTGCCCGTTTTTGAAATGTTTCTGATTGCTTATTATTAGCATAATAATACAAGATTAAGACCGGATGAATTACCAGTCTTGACAGCGACGGCGGTCTGAAGGAGGGAAAAGAGCAGATATGGCTTTTAATTTCTGAGAATGGATAGCGGGGGACGCACAACAGCCCCGTGTTTGTGCACAACTCATTTCATGCATAATGCAGCCCGTTACATCAAATTAAAAATAAACAGGTTTGTTCAAAGCAAAAACATATCAGACGCATCGCTCTGTTAACAAATGTGTCAGTTTCTCTTCTTCTTCCCTCCCTGCCTTCATTAAACCGGTGGAGGGAAGCGAGCTCATTACGGGCGTGTTTACCTGTTAGCTGCACGCCGAATGTGCAACTTAAGTGCATTGTGTCGAGTGAGGAAGAGGAGATTGGAGACGCTGCTGAAGATTTCATGTTTCAATTAGCAACTCTGCAGACGCAACGTGGTGGAAATAAATCTGACACCGCCTCCTCAGCTTACTGTGCATGAAATAATACATAGACGCTCTAAGGGTTTTACGAGACATCAATGTTTACAACACAAAATAATAGTGATATTAATAATAATAAGCAACATGATGAAGCTCTCTTTTTCACTCTCATCATTGTATGTGATCTGACAAAAGATCACAGCATTTCCAAAACAAAGGACATTAGAAAAACTAGACTCATTTTTATATTTCTCTCGGATCACCGGACAATTTCCACTTCTGACCTGTTCTCAAAGGCAAGAAAATAACACCGCAGCTTTAAATAAATACCAACCAAACGTAGCCATACAATGAGAACATCTTTTCTAAACACGTCCAAGCATCTCTTGTAGTTCTGCAACACGTAATCCACCAAAACAACAAGTGTTAAAAACACAATTTTGGTGTCACCTATAGGGGAGGACTGACGCCTCTCAGCCAAAAGGTTTTTCTCTGGTTTAAACTCAAATTTTATTTATTTAATACACATATTTATTTACCAGGGACAGTGCACATTAATCACCTTTTCAGTTTCCACCTCAATGTCAATGTGCCAGAGTTAGCTAGAGAGAGACCTTTCGTCTGCAGGTTGTTACACGGTCCCCAGAAGGATAGCAAGATAAGAAGGGGACATAGATACACACACACACACACACTTCTGGCGCCCAGAGTCTCACAGCGGGGTGTAGCCAGAGGGCTGGCTGGAGCCGACTGAGGAGCGGCTCTGAGCTCAAAGCAGAAACATCTGTTACCTCTGGCAACGCCGTCTCTTCCTCTTTGTCCCTCGGAGTGACCTCACTTCCTGTCGTCCTCGCTTCCTGTCGTCCTCCGTCTGTCCCTCGTTCACCGACACTCTCACAGTCCGTCTCCACCGACCGACCGACCTCTTTTTTCTTGTAATTTGCAAGACAACGCGTCAAATCCTGCGTCGCGGTTCCTCGGCCACTTAAACCAAACCAGGCGAAAAGGGGCGTTAACTTCCTGTGCCGGAGACGAGCGTGAGATGTTATCCGCTGGTCACACGTGTACTACTTCCTGTAACAGCCAGTAGTTTACTGTGTGGTGAGCAAACACTCATCACCCGGTGGTCTGTAGCCTAGCGGCTGTCGCCATCTTGAAAAAGCGACCATATTTGGACTAAACTCCTCCCACGAGCCTGAGCAGGATAATCGGTGATAGCAAACAGAGTTGATGGACTTGTTCTCCTCTTCCATTGATCCAGTGTCACGACATGAACGTGACAATTAGACAAACATAACACAAAACTAATGTGTGTATAGGAGGTGGATGCAGACGCCATCTTGGTTCATCATCAAGTGTCAAAAGAAGGCGGGGCTAACTAAAACTGAACAATGAATACGATATTTTTAGGCGACTGAAATGTTAAAGTCACACAACCTTCTATACAACGTCCCCCAAACTCATTTTACATCCAATATTTATGCAGGATTTAAAGTATTTAGAGTTCACATTGATGAACAGCGTCTATGGGTCTGGAAACGTCTTTAGCAAGCAGTTTTGTAAAAAGAAAAGGCTTTAGAATTAAAAACTGCAACTTCAAAAACACCTAAATGTATTGTCAAGGAATTAATGTTTGTCATTAGATGTGTTTGTCAGAGATGTTAGAGACCTGTCACCTAAAAGGGGATTTGTTATGATGGTAAAGTGAGAGTTGATCATCATCATCAGAACACGGCTAGCTTAAGAGTTCAGAAGCTCATTGCGTCATCATCATGTCGATTTCAGCAAAAAAGCAACTTGAATAAATTCATAATTTTTAATCCATCTATTTTATGCGGCTTGAAATGGGTTTTTAATGGTTGCTCTTGATGCGCACATTTCTCCCACAATGCAATGCGCACAGGATATTCACAGCTGGGGGGAAAAAACGTTTAATGAATTGTGAGGAGCGATGAAACAGCTGCATGATGATCGAGGAAGACATAAACATGTGTATCAAATCTGAAGATTTTTTGTTTTGTCTATTTGGGAAGTTTGATCATCTGAAGCTGCAGTTTGATTCATGTCCGCTGTAACAATGATTCTATGAGGATTACTGTGCACAATATAAAGTATAATATTAATATATAGTCGTATTTCAGCGCACGATGTGGTGTATATTATACTGACGTGTGCTACAGAACATATGAGTTATTATACTGATATGTACTACAGAACATATGAGTTATTATACTGATATGTAGAACATATGAGTTATTATACTGATATGTGCTACAGAACATGAGTTATTATACTGATATGTAGAACATATGAGTTATTATACTGATATGTGCTACAGAACATATGAGTTATTATACTGATATGTAGTTTAGAACATATGAGTTATTATACTGATATGTGCTACAGAACATGAGTTATTATACTGATATGTAGAACATATGAGTTATTATACTGATATGTAGTACATATGAGTTATTATACTGATATGTAGAACATATGAGTTATTATACTGATATGTAGAACATATGAGTTATTATACTGATATGTGCTACAGAACATATGAGTTATTATACTGATATGTAGAACATATGAGTTATTATACTGATATGTACTACAGAACATATGAGTTATTATACTGATATGTAGAACATATGAGTTATTATACTGATATGTAGTACATATGAGTTATTATACTGATATGTAGAACATATGAGTTATTATACTGATATGTAGTGTAGAACATATGAGTTATTATACTGATATGTGCTACAGAACATATGAGTTATTATACTGATATGTAGTTTAGAACATATGAGTTATTATACTGATATGTAGAACATATGAGTTGTTATACTGATATGTAGAACATATGAGTTATTATACTGATATGTAGAACATATTAGTTATTATACTGATATGTAGAACATATGAGTTATTATACTGATATGCTATGATATTTTGGACAGAGCCACAGTTTGTTGTAGGACAGAAATAACAACTCTTATTAAATTATGAATCTTGTTATTACAGACAGCTCTAAGTTTATTAAAATGAGCCCCAGCAGCTTCCAGTGTTTAAATGACCACCGCTGATTGGTTACGGCAAATTACCACAAACATGGAGAAAAACAACAACTCTCTGTTTGGGTGGCAGATAAACAACTGGCTCAGAGTCAATACGGCATGAAGAAGAAGAAGAAAGGGACTTTAACATTAGCTAAGAGAAAAGGTCTGAACTAAGTTAAGAACATCCGACATCAGTCTCACTCAGCGGCTGCTGGGAGATAAACAAACGTCATATCTCCAAAACCTCAGCTTTTCACCCCACAAATAAATAAAAAGTCCTTAAAATGAAACCGACGGCCGTTTAAAGCGTTCCCTTCGGCCATGAAACCCAATCAGCAGTAAAATGACGTTTAATTCAAGAGGAGCCGTAAAACACTGAACGTGTTGCTCTGCAGAGGGTTCTGAGGGCGCGACTCGGAGTGTGAGGTGCACAGGAGTGTGTGATGCACAGGAGTGTGTGATGCACAGGAGTGTGTGGTGCACAGGAGTGTGTGGTGCACAGGAGTGTGTGTGATGCACAGGAGTGTGTGTGGTGCACAGGAGTGTGTGTGATGCACAGGAGTGTGTGTGGTGCACAGGAGTGTGTGTGGTGCACAAGAGTGTGTGTGATGCACAGGAGTGTGTGTGGTGCACAGGAGTGTGTGATGCACAGGAGTGTGTGATGCACAGGAGTGTGTGATGCACAGGAGTGTGTGATGCACAGGAGTGTGTGATGCACAGGAGTGTGTGTGATGCACAGGAGTGTGTGATGCACAGGAGTGTGTGATGCACAGGAGTGTGTGTGGTGCACAGGAGTGTGTGATGCACAGGAGTGTGTGTGGTGCACAAGAGTGTGTGATGCACAGGAGTGTGTGTGGTGCACAAGAGTGTGTGTGGTGCACAGGGGTGTGTGTGGTGCACAGGAGTGTGTGATGCACAAGAGTGTGTGTGGTGCACAAGAGTGTGTGTGGTGCACAGGGGTGTGTGTGGTGCACAGGAGTGTGTGTGATGCACAGGAGTGTGTGTGATGCACAGGAGTGTGTGATGCACAGGAGTGTGTGTGATGCACAGGAGTGTGTGATGCACAAGAGTGTGAGATGCACAGGAGTGTGTGTGGGGCAGTGTGAAGCGTCTGGGGGATATTTTCAAACCTCGGAAGCCGCCAGCGTGAAAGCCAGATACCTGAATGCTGCAGCGGCTGCACATTTACATACTTGTATACGTGTGTGTGTGTGTGTGTGTGTGTGTGTGTGTGTGTGTGTGTGTGTGTGTGTGTGTGCACAAACACACTCGGTCACAGGTGGCTTGACAGCGTTGTGCTGGAACGCTGCAGAGGCTGCATGCACCAACACACCTGCACACACTCACAACTACACACTCGGTTAGTTACATCCAGGCTCTGGAATCCTGCAGAAGCTACACACACACACACACACACACACACACACACACACACACACACACACACACACCTGACCAGAGCTGTGCATACATAAAAAAAAGCCTGACACAAAATCCTTTAATGGGCTTCAAGCTGAACAAGAGACTTTGTAATTGAACTTTTATGTCAGCGCCGCTTATTGGAGATCCCTCCCTCCCCGTCCTGCAGCTCCTATCCAAATGCAGTAAAACTGTGATAAAGAGGCTGAACCTGGATGATATATATATATATATATATATATATATATATATATATATATATATATATATATAGGAGAAGTCCAGTATCAGCATGTGGCATCGGACCGGCCTTCAGAGCTGGTGAGTCACATCAGCTCTCTCGCCTCATTCCTTTAAAACCAACGGACGGTCGATTAGCTAATGAGCCGGGAGACGAGTCCGGCGTCCCAGGAAAGTTTAAGTCCTCTCTGCGACCGGATAACGCTTCTGGCTTTTCTTTCAAAGTTAGATGTGTTGGGAGAGACTCTTCTTTGGCAGAGCGCTGGATGAGACGGTCAGCAGGGCGTCGGCTGTTTGTCCACGTTATTGGCCGTTATCGGCCCTTTATCTGTGGAGGTTGTCTGGAGAATGCGTTCCCAGTATCTGCGTCTGCAGGACAGTGTGCTGTGTAGCTCAAGTCATTCTTTAGTTTCATAAGAACAGGTCTTGAGTTCGTCTCAGCCGGTAAACTGGATTACCGGACGAGCTCGGCTCCGTGTCGGTGAAGGAGCGCCAATCTGAACTCCGTCTGAGACGCCGGCTCTCGGCTTCCTTTCTGCTCGGCGCCCCTGAGGCTCCACCATCAGAGTCACCCTATCAGTGTGGAGCCGACGCCCACAGAGCACAGCGCTCAGCTGCTTAACATCAAGTGGCATCGTTTGATTTTCATGTGTGTGTGTGTGTGAATATGTGTAGATATACAGTATATATTAGGGCTGGGCACGTTAATGCGCTATAAACGCGTTAACGTAACGCATTAACGTACCAATCCATTAACGCCGACAATGATTTCATCATGCGTTAACATATTTTGTTTGTTAAGCAGTGGGAGGGGCTTAACACGAGTGCACCTTTAAATGGACATTTTCATTTTAAAGCATAGACTTCTATACAACCAGAGGAGTCGCCCCCTGGTGGTCAGGAGAGAATGCAGCTTTAACACATGAAGCATAGACTTCTATACAACCAGAGGAGTCGCCCCCTGGTGGTCAGAAGAGAATGCAGCTTTAACACATGAAGCATAGACTTCTATACAACAGAGGAGTCGCCCCCCGGTGGTCAGGAGAGAGAATGCAGCTTTAACACATGAAGCATAGACTTCTATACAACCAGAGGAGTCGCCCCCTGGTGGTCAGGAGAGAGAATGCAGCTTTAACACATGGAGCATAAACTTCTATACAACCAGAGGAGTCGCCCCCCGGTGGTCAGGAGAGAGAATGCAGCTTTAACACATGAAGCATAGACTTCTATACAACCAGAGGAGTCGCCCCCTGGTGGTCAGGAGAGAGAATGCAGCTTCAACACATGAAGCATAGACTTCTATACAACCAGAGGAGTCGCCCCCTGGTGGTCAGGAGAGAGAATGCAGCTTTAACACATGAAGCATATACTTCTATACAACCAGAGGAGTCGCCCCCTGGTGGTCAGGAGAGAGAATGCAGCTTTTTAACACATGAAACATATACTTCTATACAACCAGAGGAGTCGCCCCCTGGTGGTCAGGAGAGAGAATGCAGCTTTAACACATGAAGCATATACTTCTATACATCCAGAGGACTCGCCCCCTGGTGGTCAGGAGAGAATGCAGCTTTAACACATGAAGCATATACTTCTATACAACCAGAGGACTCGCCCCCTGCTTCACTTTTCAGAAGCGGAGGTTTCCACCATGTGTGTGTGTGTTTCTTTCGAGTGCATGTGTGTACTTTCTGTGAGTGTGTGAAGAGTTTTGCAAGTATATAAAAAACAAGATACAAAGCAGATTACACACCTCGCACTGGGAAGCCGTATTGCACTGAGGTCGTATCCGCCCTTTGAAATTCCTCCGTTGTCAACAAAATACATTACATCAAAAGCTGTTTGTTTCTGCTATGCGTACTCACTGCATTCATCACCGTAGTGGAGTAGTCAGATAACGGCATACGTAATCAACAGGGTGTTGCTTTCATTATCAAGGAGACCGAGACGCAGCAGAAGAAAATAATGGGATTTTCCCCCGTTGCATGACAAAGAAGAAAGATTATGAGATGAGACAGTAGTTTCTGTATAACTTTCCATCGAGTAGTATATGAAAACGTGTCCACCGTGAATTAATTTAACAATGGATGAGGAATCCAAACATTCGGGACAAAGAAATGGGAAACTTTTAAACGAGGGCATCCCATAAAGCTTTATGGCACACACTGTGATGATTAACCACCAGACATGTCGTCAATTTCACGATTCTCGATACCAAATAATAAATATAAAAATCCCACAAAAGTTTTAAAAATGAATCCCATGTTACCATTTGCATTCTGGATTCTGTTAAGAACTTAAACAGGTGATAGTTTTCCGCTCTATTGTCTATGTTAGACAGTGTCCCCGCTGTAGCAAGCTAGGAGCAGCGCAAGCTAGGAGCAGCGCTAGCTAAGAGCAGCGCTGCTGCTGCTACTGCCCGCTGCTGCTGCTACTGCCCGCGTCCCCTCTGCCCAAGTCGGGTGTCGAGCCTGGTCCCGCTACCTTCGGTGGTTTTCGGGGAGCTAGCGGAAGTTAGCGGAGAGCTAGCGGACGTTAGCAGAGAGCTAGCGGAAGTTAGCGGGGAAGTAACGGAGCGCTAGCAGGAGGCCCAGCTGGCTACAGCGGGGAGCTAACAGGGACACTGACCGAAGGTAGTAGCGGCTCGTAACCTGACTTTTACGGTACTTTAATTTTTACTGAATAGAGCCTGAACGCATCATAATGGGAATCAATGGCACCGCCTCTCTCCCAGTTAACGTGAACTAGCTCTCCTTCTGCTGAGTTTGACACAGATTTGTTCTTCACGATGTCGCGTCCACCGTGAGTTGAGGACTGTGTGTTAGGATTTGATTCATCACTGCGGTGAGAAAAATAGACAATTAATTAAGAAAAGTATCGACGTTGCTTTATTTTCATTGGGAGTGAAATAAATAGTTTCATATTGAGCATCAACACACACATTTTCATCCAAAATACACTCTCAGCTCATCAATGATCTCAGTGATTATCTCATTGATTAGCCCTCTTCTCCTGATCAGACTATGACATCACAACGTTACCTGCTGCTCCAACAACAGGTGGACGTTCTGCTTGTTGGTCTCATGTTGTGATGAACTGATGCTGATTACTGCTTTGACTGGTGATGCTTTTATTGAGTTAGAGACAAAGAAACAAAGATACAAAGAGACAGAGAGACAAAGAGACAGAGAGACAGAGATACAAAGAGGCAGAGAGGCAGAGATACAAAGATACAAAGAGATACAAAGAGGCAGAGAGACTGAGATACAAAGAGACAGAGCGACAAAGGAACAGAGAGGCAGAGATACAAAGAGGCAGAGAGACAGAAGGAGACAGAAGGAGACAAAGATGCAAAGATACAGAGATACAGAGAGACAGAAGGAGACAAAGAGACAGAGATGCAAAGATACAGAGAGACAGAGAGACAGAGAGACAAAGAGACAAAGAGACAGATAGACATAGAGACATAGAGACAAAGAGACAGATAGACATAGAGACAAAGAGACAGAGAGACATAGAGACAGAGAGACAGAGAGGCAAAGAGACATAGAGACAAAGAGACAAAGAGACAGATAGACATAAAGACATAGAGACAGAGAGACAAAGAGACAGATAGACAGAGAGACAGAGAGACAAAGAGACAAAGATACAAAGAGACAGAGAGACAAAGAGACATAGAGACAAAGAGATGGATAGACATAGAGACAAAGAGACAGAGAGACATAGAGACAGAGAGACAGAGAGGCAAAGAGACATAGAGACAAAGAGACAAAGAGACAGATAGACATAAAGACATAGAGACAGAGAGACAAAGAGACAGATAGACAGAGAGACAGAGAGACAAAGAGACAAAGAGACAGATAGACATAGAGACAGAGAGGCAAAGAGACATAGAGACAGAGAGACAAAGAGACAGAGAGACAGAGAGACAAAGAGACATAGAGACAGAGAGACAAAGAGACAAAGAGACAGATAGACATAGAGACATAGAGACAGAGAGACAAAGAGACATAGAGACATAGAGACATAGAGACAGAGAGACAAAGAGACAGAGAGACAGAGAGACAGATAGACAGAGAGACAAAGAGACAAAGAGACAGATAGACATAGAGACAGAGAGGCAAAGAGACATAGAGACAGAGAGACAAAGAGACAGAGAGACAAAGAGACAGAGAGACAGAGAGACAAAGAGACAAAGAGACAGATAGACAGAGAGACAGAGAGACAAAGAGACAAAGAGACAGATAGACATAGAGACAGAGAGACAAAGAGACATAGAGACAGAGAGGCAAAGAGACAGAGAGACAAAGAGACAGAGAGTCAAAGAGACATAGAGACAGAGAGGCAAAGAGACAGAGAGACAGAGAGACAAAGATACAGAGAGACAGAGAGACAAAGAGACAAAAAGAGGAGGTTTGAGGATGTTTCGCTGCAGGACCCCTAAAGTACAGAAAGTCCTCGTGGAGTGACGTTCTTATTGTTTGTTCCTGGCTTCAGACTCATCTGGGACACGGAGAGTCTGTGGCCTTCAGATGAAGCACATGAATTAATAATGGCTGATATGAAACGTGGGGTTATTCAGCATATTTATCTGGGTCACTCCTGACTGCACTCTTTATGCGCTGAGATGCTTATTCTGAGGTGAGAGGAGTTTCATTCCTCGTCCCTTAAAAGCAACACCTAAAATGCAGTGGCGGTGCGTCAATAGAGGGCGCTAGGGCGCCGCCCCTCCTAAAATTTTGCGATGAAAAAAAAAAAAGAAGAAAAAATATATATAATATATACTGTCAAAAAACATTATATACCAAATAATTTAAATAAGAAATATACCGTGTTGACGCGCTAAATGTGTGTGGGAGACCGTAAGCCCCTGTCAACAACCACTTAAGTTAAATATAATATATCGCCATTCATCATCACTGAGAAAAGCCCCTCCCCTCTCGGGGCGCCGGCCCAATGTGAGTCTATGGCAGCGAACAAACATTTCACCCTCGTGACGGCAAGGACAGCTTCTCATTGGCGGATGAAACGTGAATCTTCGGGCGCACGAATCTGCGCCCTAGCCAATTACATCGTTTCTTATTGCAACGTGGTTGGACTATTCGTCCAATCAGAGACCTTTATCATTCCCTCACATCCCATATAGCTCCCACGTAGCTACGCGAGCAACACAGCTAGCAGAGACTTTGATTATGTTAGTATGGCGACTGAAAACTCTGTGGTATCTCTACGCGAAACACCTTTCAATCCACGATCAGATGTTGACAAGAAGAGGCTGAAAGAGTTGGGACCCGAACGTCCGGATTTAAATATTCAGCAGTGAAGCTACATGCACCAAGCTACATGCTAACCGGAGCTGCTAGCTGGAGGCTCCGTGTGCAGTGGCTCTGAGCAGCCGAGGAAGCGCCGGCTATGAAGGAAGATGAGCTTGAAGGATTGCTGCAGAGGTGAGTGTCAAAATCAGCAGATGCCTGTTAGAGTTTAATGTTTTATCTTTCCCACAGCAGAACACATGTTGGACATTGTTAGATTTGGGTGGATATCATATCAGGCTATAACTTTATCTAAAATACCAATTCAATCCCCAACGTGTGCGCGTGCGTGTGTGCGTGTGTGTCATAGCTACAACCATCAAGACACACAAAACATAGTTTTTTGTCTGTAGTATGAAGCCTGTTTGTAGTAGATATTTCCCCACAACTTATCTTACTGTCTCTGTCTCTCTCTATATATTTATCTGTAGGTTTGTGACACCATACTTGGACACACCAGGGAACGCTTTGCCTTCAAAGACCACCTCACCAGTGCCACCTTACTGCAGGGCCCCCAGTTTGAATGCTACGTCAATGTATTCCCTGAAGTTGCTCTGGCCACCACATTGAATGTTTCTTAAACCATTCTGCTCTGAACCTCTCATGCCCAAAGTTACAGTTTGTTGATAGTTGTTATTGGACAGTGTTGAGCACTGTGTTTTCTTGAAATAAAGCTTTGTTTTTTAGAATATTCTACTCCAAACCTCTTTTCTTCTCATTGTGGAGTGCTATTTAAACCGCGCCGCCCAACTGCGCCCCCCCAAAAAAAAATGTCACCAGCCGCCACTGCTAAAATGTTCACTACACTTTTATTTCCTTTGATCCGTGAAAAAGCAAAAAGGGAAAAAACTGAGTAAATTACTGAAATAATAATTCAAGAAATATTAAATAAGATTAACCAATAAAACACATGCAAGAAATACAGCAGGAACCACCTTGGCTCAGGCGGGATGATGGGATGTGATTCGCCGTGGAGAGGCTGACGTGAGGCCCTGATTGGACGAGACGAGGCTTTTAGCCGACGCCCCACCGTGAGACATGCGGGGTGCAGGGAGGGGTTCATCATATCCAATATTCATGTTTTAAATCCTTCTGGGTAAAAAACACACGGCGGAGAAAAGGTGAAACACGAGGGGTTCGTTGTTAGACTTATTGAAACGTAACGAAACGTAACCAATGTTCGTCACGCGTGTTCTACAGCTCTACTTCACCGCCTGCTGGTTTTATCACAGCTTCGGCTTTTGGTTCAGAGTTTATTGGATCAACTGTTATTTTTTTAAAGTGAGACTCTACAGCAACAACATTACTTTTCATGCACTTCTCGATGTAGGTCTTTTGTTGTTCCACAACACGTCTTCTTTCAGACAAGAGGAATAAAGCATCAAAATACATATTCAGGGGTTCACTCTACTGCTTTGTCTGTAGATTTCTCCTAAATTCACCAAAAGTTACCATTAGATAATGCCTCATTTGCATATCTAAATATAGCATTTCATGAAACTTGTAATACAATAAATCCTCCTCTTAATGTGATGAAGTGGTGAAGTTTCATGGTGAAATTTATGAGTTCGTGTGTTGACCCTCTTCACCTGTAGAGTCTTCATCATGATGTCATAATGTCAAACTTCTGTGTGTGTGTGTGTGTGTGTGTGTGTGTGTGTGTGTGTGTGTGTGTGTGTGTGTGTGTGTGTGTGTGTGTGTTCATGGCAATGAGGGAACACGTCACCCATAGCAACAGTGTGGCCTCATTGATGTGTTTTTAAAGACAGACGGTCTTTATTTCAAATGGCAGGAAGCGGAGTGGGACATTAATTTGAATAAATGTGAACTCGGTTCATGATTAAATATGAGATCAGTTTTCATTCTGCAGGGAGAGAAAGATTCAATGATGTGCAGCCAAATGTAAAAATAAATACAAATAAAATACAACCACGCACCGATGGAGTGAGAACGTGAAACACACAACGTAGGAAGTGTTCAAATGCCACGCTGAGCAAATCATAGACTCATGAAATATCGGGGGAAATCCCCATGTTGAGTTGCCCGGGGAACGAGCTGGCCGGCGGTAAAGAGGGCGGAATGGACATCAGAGTCTGGTCCGCTGGGCCGGGGTCCCGTTCCTCCAGCTGTGAGCCGGGAGGGCCAGATGGGTCGTTACGTGTCTTGTTGTAGTCGTTTTGTATCTCTTTGTAGTTGTTATGTGTCTCTTTGTAGTCGTTTTGTATCTCTTTTTAGTCGTTTTGTGTCTCTTTGTAGTCGTTTTGTGTCTCTTTGTAGTCGTTTTGTGTCTCTTTGTAGTCATTTTGTAAGTCGTTTTTTATCTCTTTGTAGTCGTGTTGTATCTCTTTGTAGTCGTTTTGTGTCTTTTTTTAGTCGTTTTGTGTCTCGTTGTAGTCGTTATGTGTCTCTTTGTAGTCGTTTTGTATCTCTTTTTAGTCGTTTTGTGTCTCTTTGTAGTCGTTTTGTATCTCTTTGTAGTTGTTTTGTATCTCTTTGTAGTTTTTATGTATCTCTTTGTAGTCGTTTTGTAAGTCGTTTTGTATCTCTTTGTAGTCGTTTTGTATCTCTTTGTAGTCGTTTTGTGTCTCTTTTTAGTCGTTTTGTGTCTTGTTGTAGTCGTTTTGTATCTCTTTGTAGTTGTTATGTGTCTCTTTGTAGTCGTTTTGTATCTCTTTGTAGTCGTTATGTGTCTCTTTGTAGTCGTTTTGTATCTCTTTGTAGTTGTTATGTGTCTCTTTGTAGTCGTTTTGTTTCTCTTTTTAGTCGTTTTGTGTCTCTTTGTAGTCGTTTTGTATCTCTTTGTAGTTGTTATGTGTCTCTTTGTAGTCGTTTTGTTTCTCTTTTTAGTCGTTTTGTGTCTCTTTGTAGTCGTTTTGTATCTCTTTGTAGTTGTTATGTGTCTCTTTGTAGTCGTTTTGTATCTCTTTGTAGTTGTTATGTGTCTCTTTGTAGTCGTTTTGTTTCTCTTTTTAGTCGTTTTGTGTCTCTTTGTAGTCGTTTTGTGTCTCCTTGTAGTCGTTTTGTGTCTCTTTGTATTCATTTTGTATCTCCTTGTGAATGTTTTGCATCTCTTTGCAGTAGTTTTCCTCTCTTTGTAATCTTTTTTGTGTGGATGTTTTGGGTCCTTTTTTTATCAGTTTTGCACATCTTTGTGTGGTTGTTTTTTATATCTCTGTCGGGGTTTTGCATCTTATTGCAGTAGTTTGTGTCTCTTAATGAACTAATTTACTTTCTTTGCGTCCACTGTGTGTCTCTTTGTAGTCGTTTTGTATCTCTTTCTGTATTCATGTTGTCTTTTGTGTCTCATTTGATTGACTATCGATACACAACACGACCACCAGTCGGGTCAAACCCTCGTGGACTTGTTTTCCCGTCTGTTGCAGACCAAGTCCACCTGGTTTTAATATGCTTTGCTTTCCATCCACATCACGCCGGCCAGAAGTCCCATTAGCCTGATATCAGGAGGGCCGGGCAGACCTGCAACGCCTCAGGCCACATGGTCGATTTATCAGAAATAGAATAAATACATAATACTATCTTGCCCTCACTGACATTTAAGTTTGCTCACAGTTTGCGTTTCCACATACTTTCAGTCGCATGGGATGGATTTATCAAATAATTATTTATATTTTAAAACAGAAACTAAATACCCATCTATTCAGTCTGGCTCCTATGTGGTGATTTATAAAAATATTATGAATATTTCTTATTATTACGATTTTATACAGTGTTTTTATGCTATGGATACAGCTATTTATCTTTTTTACTATGATTAATTTACTCAGCGTTGTGTTTTAAATTTTTTTTGTTGACTTCATTTCCTGTGCGTTATAACGTCTGCTCACGTTCGTCTTGTTTTCATCTCGTCAATCATTTGTGAAGCACTTTGAATTCCGTTAGATCCGTTTGAAAGGTGCATTATGAATAAAACTTGATGGATTGATGATTGAGATGACTAGAAGACAACATTCCTCGCAGGGATATAGAGATTATGTGAAAATATTTTGAGATCTGAGGCGTATTTGAAAAACTGAGACAGTCAAAACAAAACGACATCACAGGTGTAACTTAAAGTTACTGTGACTTTTACTTGGTATTGAAACTATTTTAGTTGAATACTGAGGCCTCTATATGACGTAAGAGACAGGAAAGATAAGATAATCCTTTATTTGTAGAATAATAAAAAATAAAAAAGTATAATAAATATGTAATCACATAGTAAAGTTATAATCAACAAGGAAAATACTTTTGAAAAATAACAACAACCAAAATATGTACGTATTCGTACAGGGAGCGCCAGAACCAACACTACCTCTTTAGTCCACAGGGGGCGCCAGAACCAACACTACCTCTTTAGTCCACAGGGGGCACCAGAACCAACACTACCTCTTTAGTCTACAGGGGACACCAGAACCAACACTACCTCTTTAGTCCACAGGGGGCGCCAGAACCAACACTACCTCTTTAGTCCACAGGGGGCGCCAGAACCAACACTACCTCTTTAGTCCACAGGGGGCGCCAGAACCAACACTACCTCTTTAGTCCACAGGGGGCACCAGAACCAACACTACCTCTTTAGTCCACAGGGGGCGCCAGAACCAACACTACCTCTTTAGTCCACAGGGCGCACCAGAACCAACACTACCTCTTTAGTCCACAGGGGGCGCTAAAACCAGCACTACCTCTTTAGTCCACAGGGGGCGCCAGAACCAACACTACCTCTTTAGTCCACAGGGGGCACCAGAACCAACACTACCTCTTTAGTCCACAGGGGGCACCAGAACCAACACTACCTCTTTAGTCTACAGGGGACACCAGAACCAACACTACCTCTTTAGTCCACAGGGGGCGCCAGAACCAACACTACCTCTTTAGTCCACAGGGGGCGCCAGAACCAACACTACCTCTTTAGTCCACAGGGGGCACCAGAACCAACACTACCTCTTTAGTCCACAGGGGGCGCCAGAACCAACACTACCTCTTTAGTCCACAGGGCGCACCAGAACCAACACTACCTCTTTAGTCCACAGGGGGCGCTAAAACCAGCACTACCTCTTTAGTCCACAGGGGGCGCCAGAACCAACACTACCTCTTTAGTCCACAGGGGGCACCAGAACCAACACTACCTCTTTAGTCCACAGGGGGCACCAGAACCAACACTACCTCTTTAGTCCACAGGGGGCACCAGAACCAACACTACCTCTTTAGTCCACAGGGGGCACCAGAACCAACACTACCTCTTTAGTCCACAGGGGGCACCAGAACCAACACTACCTCTTTAGTCCACAGGGGACACCAGAACCAACACTACCTCTTTAGTCCACAGGGGGCACCAGAACCAACACTACCTCTTTAGTCCACAGGGGACACCAGAACCAACACTACCTCTTTAGTCCACAGGGGGTACTAGAATCAACACTACATGAGAGTTCCTCATAGTAACTTTCAGTAAAATGTCCTTGTCATTTGTTTCCGTCGGCGTTTAGCGGCGTGAACTCAAACCTTTTGAGATGGATCGGGTTCGGAGGGCCAAGACCAACGAGCCTCTGGTTCTGGGACCGCGTTGTGTTGTGTTCCATCCAGTGAGAACGAGTCCGGCAGGAAGAGTTTATCGCCCTTGAGGGAGTTTTCCACCCACTTGCATCCGTCTCCAATTAATTGTTTGGTTTATTTACACCTTGCCAGAAGAAGGAGAGCTCGCATTGGAGGGAATGAATGTTTCCCTCTTTGCCCACTGCCTCTCTGGATCTTTATGTCTCTCTCTCTCCATCCCTCCCTCTCTCTCCATCCCTCACTGTCTCCACTTCTCTGGAACGCCGACATGAAAATAATTGCCGAGGTGTCCAAAATGCAAATTGTTTGGGTTGGCTAATTATCTCAACATATGCTGTGTGAAGTGTCACAGTTTTCTTTTCTTTTTTTTTTACTGTGTTTTTTTTTGTTCCAGAAGACGCCGGTTTGCTTGAACAGCGATGAGCTTTTTATTCTTTTATTCCGTCTCCTAAACGCCGACAGCTGACGGACAACAACAACAAACATCTGTGTTGTGATTAGACGCCTGTGAGTTTATCCGCCGTGCACGGCTCTCGTGCTAAGTGGCTCACGTGCACGGCTCTCGTGCTAAGTGGCTCACGTGCACGCGTTCATCTTTAGGAGCGTCATTAGAGACGTCCTGGACGTCTCAGGTGTGTTTGCACATGTTTCAACACATATTTATCATTATCGGACGAAGAAAAGAGAAGATAAGTCAAGTGACGTTTCCTAAAGGATCTCCGGAACCAGTAAAGCCTTGTGGGCGGCCGTAACGTTTCACTAGATCATTCAGAAGTACACTTTACAAAGTCTGATTTCAATAAAAGACACTTCTTCGTAACCATACGAGCTTGTAGGAGTCTAATAAAGCATTATGAATCATTGTGTGTAGTATATTAGTACCTGAAAAATCCCAATGCAGCCAGACCTTTTTTTTCCTTTTTATGCAAAGATAGCTACCCAGCATGCACCAATCCAAGCATGTTTAGGCATAAAGGTTATAACTTTTACATTTTTTAACCGAACGACACAGTTTTTTTTACTGAAACTCCTTGGTAACACTTTGTTTTATTGTGCAGATTCAGATTCTTTAGGTCATTATCTTTACAAAGAGGGTCTTACAACTCTATAGGTTGTTTAGGTCTTGAACCATGGAGTTGGAAAAACTCGGGGGCGGCCCAAGACGGCCATTTTGGGGGAATCTTGATCAAATGATGTTCAGATCATGCTAGATGTTTATAGTTATGATCAAAATATGGTATAAAAGTTTCATTTTTGGAAATATACATTTTATTCAAAATAAAATTCTGAAAAAATCAATATAAATTAACACAAGTATTAGAACTCATTTGGGGTTCATACGACTACTTGAAGAATGGGTACAGAGACATTTGGGAGCTCTGGGGTGCATAAGGTTGATTGTCACACATTCCACGCCTTAGATTGTTTTCACCTCACTGTTTACTAACCTCTCCTCTCATGTCAGAGCCTCTCATAGCATCAGCTGGTCCTCCTCCCACCTAAAGAAACACACAGTCCAGCAGATATGTTGGCGTTTACCTCTTTGTGTAAATCCTGCAGAGAGAAAGAGAGAGAGAGAGAGAGAGAGAGAGAGACTCATATATTGTCTTTTGAGTCATCTCCTTCCATATCACATCACATATGATCACCTTTTAATGCGCTGCTGAACGGCGGCTGGAGTTAGTTACTGTTGATGATATTAATAAAACATATAAGCCCCGAATGAACACATGCACATGCATGTTATATATATATATATATATATATATATATATATATATATATATATAGGGCTGGGCACGTTAACGTGTGCAGCAAACTATTAACGGTGTTAATTATTTGATCGTGCGTTAACTCTTTTTTTTTTTGCAGTGGGAGGGGCTTAATGCTGCTGCACACAGGTGCTGCACTTTAAATCTCTCCCAGACGGCGTAGTTCAGACCTGGGCATCTTACGACTCTCCCAGTCCGGCCCGCGTGAGGTCAATCAAAAAAGAAAAAGAAATAAATAAGATGCACGCCATGAATGCAATACAATGGCAATGCTTTTACTCTGAAGGCGATTTACGTATGCGCGCGCGCTTCCGCAGCCTCAGCGACCGGCTTGTTGTCAACAGACTGAAGCACATCTTGTTCTGAGGTTTCTGTCCTCAGCTCTCACAGAGCTCTCACAGGCGGTCAGTCTCACAGGAGCCTCGCGCTGCAGTCATTAATCGCGCAAAGCCGATTAATAAAAAATATATATATATATATTTTAACCCGTATATAATATTCATGTAGTAAAGTAATTGTGTAAAAAATAATGTATCGCATTAGCGCTGTATTGAACCTATTGGGTCTGTTTTTGAGTGATTGTTTTTGTTTTACTTTCATTTTAGGAACGCTCGCCTGAAATATTAATTTATGTTTTACATATATCATTTATATATAAATATTTTTTTTTATATATTACTTCGGCAGCTTGTTATGTTGAAGATGTTGAAGGCTTTGCAGTTCAGATGTTACTTTCATTGGTGGCCATCTGTTATACATCGGTTATATTGAATGAGACGCTTAATGGAGATCTCAGCTGAGAGCCGCTCATTAAACGCTTCACAGCTGGAACCAGAGAGCAGTGTTTTCATTTTTCACCCATGATCCTTTGAGGCGACTGAAGAAACGGCTCCTCTTTGCGATCTAATTAAGTCGTCTTTTAAGTGAACTTAAATCTCTTCTGCTTTGTTCACACGAAAAACAACTTCACAAACAACGTCGCCAGTGTTTTAGTACATTTTGTTTAAAAGGAGAAGTTTATTGAAATCTTAAGTAAAGAGGTTAAAAATATAAATAATGAAATGTAGTAGGAGAACTAGTAACGTTAGCAGCACCGCTAACGGAGAACCAACAGGAGAGCTAGTAACGTTAGCAGCACCGCTAACGGAGAACCAACAGGAGGAGAGCTAGTAACGTTAGCAGCACTGCTAACGGAGAAACAACAGGAGGGGAGCTAGTAACGTTAGCAGCACCGCTAACGGAGAACCAACAGGAGGAGAGCTAGTAACGTTAGCAGCACCGCTAACGGAGAACCAACAGGAGGAGAGCTAGTAAAGTTAGCAGCACCGCTAACGGAGAACCAACAGGAGGAGAGCTAGTAACGTTAGCAGCACCGCTAACGGAGAACCAACAGGAGGAGAGCTAGTAACGCTGTTGGATACGGTGAATACGGCCTCCTATATAATACAGCGTCTAGTTTCCCGGGACATTTGGGACTTCCACAACGTGTGCAGAGCAGCACTTGTGACTGAACCGCTGTCTCCACGGAGGTAAACCTCTCATCCCGCCAGTAAACTAAGGTGAGGAGGCACCACAGGGCTTTCCCTCACCGCGAGGGCCCTGAGACTCCGGCCCCGAGACTCCGGCCCCCCTCGAGTCCCCCAGTGGAGAGTCTACGAGCCGAGGCGGCCCATTTAATGGACTGAGGTGTGATTACATCCCGGAGAGCTTAATTTAGAATGCAGCCGAGTGATCCTCTACGGCGTTATTAAATCTGAGAGGGAATCAATGCAGGAGAGTCCAACGCTCCGGCGAAGCAGCGGCGCCGTGATTTATAACGCGTTTGGGTAATATATCGATTTATAATGTGGTGGAAGCCATCAATGTTGTTTTTCCTATTAGATGAGAGTAAACACGGCGAGCTGTGAGTAATGGGTTGCGACCTCCCTCCTCCTCCTCACACACATTTAATCTTACAGAAATATGTAGCCACACTTATGCAGAGTGTTCATATATATACAGTATATATATATATACATATGTAAATGTAAATGCATGACAGGAACCTCACAGCACTCACCAAAAACAGCAGATGTGTACGTTCCCTAAAACCCCCTGAAGTTCTCTATTATTTGCTCCGCTCACATATTACTCTGTGGCCTCGATTTTCACTGCGATGTATAAAAAGTGATGGAACCTCTATGGACCTCTATGGACCTCTATGAACCTCTATGGACCTCTATGAACCTATATGAACTTCTATGAACCTATATGAACCTATATGAACCTCTATGGACCTCTATGGACCTATATGACCCTCTATGAACCTATATGGACCTATGTGGACCTCTATGAACCTTTATGAACCTTTATGAATCTATATGCACCTCTATGAACCTATATGGACCTCTATGAACCTATATGCACCTCTATGAACCTATATGCACCTCTATGAACCTGTATGCACCTCTATGCACCTCTATGGACCTCTATGAACCTCTATGGACCTCTAGGAACCTATATGCACCTCTATGAACCTATATGCACCTCTATGAACCTATATGGACCTCTATGAACCTATATGAACCTCTAGGAACCTATATGCACCTCTATGAACCTCTATGGACCTCTCTGAACCTCTATGGACCTCTAGGAACCTATATGCACCTCTATGAACCTATATGGACCTCTATGGACCTCTATGAACCTATATGAATCTCTAGGAACCTATATGCACCTCTATGAACCTCTATGAACCTATATGAACCTCTAGGAACCTATATGCACCTCTATGAACCTCTATTAACCTATATGAACCTCTAGGAACCTATATGCACCTCTATGAACCTATATGGACCTATATGGACCTCTATGAACCTATATGGACCTCTATGGACCTATATGGACCTCTATGAACCTCTATGGACCTCTATGAACCTATATGAACCTCTAGGAACCTATATGGACCTCTATGGACCTCTATAGACCTATATGGACCTCTATGAACCTCTATGGACACGGAACCAGTGAACACTCAATCGGGTCTTCTGCAGTAACATTTTGAATCTCTCCTCTCTCACAGATTTAATGTCACATGACTTCATAGTTTCACTGAAGAGCTCAGAATGTAATGTTTCTTCCTGGATCTGTTTCAAGTAAATGACCATAATTTACTAAATGAACATCATGCTGTATTGAAGAAGACTTGAAACTAGAGATTGAGACATAAACTCATGTTTACAATGTTTACTGAGGGAAGTAGAGTCATCTATATATACTTCTATACAACCAGAGGAGTCACCCCCTGGTGGTCAGGAGAGAGAATGCAGCTTTAACACATGAAGCATAGACTTCTATACAACCAGAGGAGTCGCCCCCTGGTGGTCAGGAGAGAGAATGCAGCTTTTACACATGAAGACTTCTTTACAATCTGACTCCTTTATTCAACAGGAGGAGTCGCCCCCTGCTGGTCAGAGGGAATGCAATTCCGAAGACACTTATCCTTGATGATGAGCACACAGAAAATTAGATTTTTGTATTCATATTTATGTAAAAAAGGCACGACACCTCCGTGTACATCTCATGAACTCATCCTGTAAACATCCCAATGCTTCACGTTTCATGCAGACAGTTTACGTTCTGATTGGATGTGACCTTCAATTGTCTCGTGACGGAGTTTCAGAGTCATTGGTCGTCCACGGAGACACACAGAATACACACATGCATTCCTAATTATAAAATCATGAATATATAAACCTCTGCACACACACACACACACACACACACACACACACACACACACACACACACACACACACACACACACTTGGTCATTAGTGAAATGAAAACAGTCTCATTTCCACTTGAAGTGATAACAGCGGCATTATTTCTTTCATCATCGGCTAACAGGAGAAACATTTAAATGCTGATGATCACATGGATGCATTCCTCCTCTCTCTCTCACACACACACACACACACACACACACACGCACACACACACACACGCACACAGGAAGCAATAGGCGTGATGATGTGTGGAATATTACTTTCTTCACCTCTGTCTGGGAGGATTAAAACTAGCTGAATGACCTCCGTGAGCGTCACCGACAGCTTGAAGACAGAACGCCGTCACACACATCTAAATGCAAAACACCAGCACACACACACACACACACACACACACACACACACACACACACACACACACACACACACACAACATGTAAGCTTTGAGGAATAAACACACATTTGCATGCACAAGCATGAACTCGTGTGAATTCTGATGCAGACAGGCAAAAACAGCCGCCCACTCAGTATACAGTATGTGGATTACAAACACACACACACACACACACACACACACACACACACACACACACACACACACACACACACACACACACACACACACACACACACAAGAGTACCGCATATTTTTTTGTGAAGAGGAGCTAAACCAATGTTGATCTCAGCTCCTCGTGTTTGCTTATTTGTTATTTTATTCTCAGTGAATTCAAACGTAAACATCGTGTCTCTTCTCTCAACGAGAGCCTGAAGACGTCTCAATGCTGTCGTGGCTGAAACCCGGTGGAAACAATTATAGTTCATTAAAGAGTTAGAAAGAAAAAAAAACCTGCAAAGCAGAACCGATCCAGAGTCGGATCCGTAGACTTTATGTGAGAAGAGGACGTCGTCATCGTGACGTCACTCATTGGTCCGTTTTGAAGCCTCAAATGAGGCGTTCTGCCCGTCGCCATTTTGTGTTTTGTGCAACCAGTGAACAGGAAGTGACCATATATGGACTGAAGAGTGACGTAGAGACGCCGTATACGTCTGTGTCGACCTGTCAATCACCTTGTAGCCCCGCCCCTAAAGCATCCCCTGCTTTATGGTCTGTTTGACTCTAAATGACCATAATTTACTAAATGAACATCATGCTGTATTGAAGAAGACTTGAAACTAGAGATTGAGACATAAACTCATGTTTACAATGTTTACTGAGGGAATACATCAAGAGAAGTAGAGTCATTTATATAGACTTCTATACAACCAGAGGAGTCACCCCCTGGTGGTCAGGAGAGAGAATGCAGCTTTAACACATGAAGCATAGACTTCTATACAACCAGAGGAGTCACCCCCTGGTGGTCAGGAGAGAGAATGCAGCTTTAGCACATGAAGCATAGACTTCTATACAACCAGAGGAGTCACCCCCTGGTGGTCAGGAGAGAGAATGCAGCTTTAACACATGAAGCATAGACTTCTATACAACCAGAGGAGTCACCCACTGGTGGTCAGGAGAGAGAATGCAGCTTTAACACATGAAGGATATACTTCTATACAACCAGAGGAGTCGCCCCCTGGTGGCCAGGAGAGAGAATGCAGCTTTAACACATGAAGCATAGACTTCTATACAACCAGAGGAGTCTCTTGTTGAAGCTAGAGATTGAGAATGAATGTTTAAATGTATTTAAACATTCATTCTTCCTGTTTGTGTGTGTCATGGCTTCGATAAGATGCATTTGTCAGTGAGTTATTCTGTAATGTGTATGTTCACTTTTAAAATGATTATAATCTTTATTTCACCTTTAGAAACAGAGTTTACAAAGTGCTTTGACAACAAAAGCAAGAACTATGGAAGAAATGTGAAACCAGGATAAAAATGTACAAAAAACAATCGACACGATGAGAACAAACTAAGAGATTAAGAAAATAAATAGCAGTAGTCTGTAAAAATGGGTTTCAAGAGCCTAATATTAATATGTGAATTGTCTGATATTATTGTATATTATCGCTCCAGTAGAGATGAAGTATCATTGATCAGGTTGTGTGATGAGGTCATCTGGTGCCATCGTAGGACAGAAAACAGCACAACATCCTGCTAGAATTCAATAACAATACATACCTGTATTATACCAGCAGATTAATATGGATTATTCTGTTTCTCCGTAACATAATATTTCAGTGTGAGCTGGTTCACTTCCTCACTAGCTGCTGAGTGTCTGATCATCAGCAGTAGCACGACTGTCACTCAGCATCTGATTACTATTGGGCTCGTCCCCGTGATGAGCTCCTCTTCCTCCTTCTGTCTCCTGTTGGTCGGCCCGCGGGGAACCAGACTGGTAAGGTGACTCCATGATGTTACATTCATCAACACAATGGGAGGATGGACGGCTGAGGGAGGACGGGTACGAACGTGTGGCTGAACCACAGCTGGAAGACAGTTTGAGACGCGTTTGTGCGTTTTCATTTGCATGTTTTCTTTGTTTGTTTGTGTGTGTGTCTTCAGATTCAGTCACTCTGTCACTTGCAGTCTGATTGCTATTTTGATCGCGTCAATTCCCCACAGACGCTGTGAGCGACTGTCTGTCCCGAAACAAAAGCTCCCGTCTGTCTTTCTGCAAATCTCCCCTCTCTCTCTTTCTCTCTCTGTCTCTGGAATATTACATTTGTGATGATGCTTTGGGAATCTGCATGTGTTAACAATAATATCACATGCACACATGCAGTTTATTAATCTACGTTGTTGCGCAACGCTACATTGTTGCGCTGATTGTTGCGCTATGACGTTACGTCGTTGCGTTACGTCGTTGCGTTACGTCGTTGCGTTACGTCGTTGCGTTACGTCGTTGCGTTACGTCGTTGCGTTACGTCGTTGCGTTACGTCGCTGCGTTACGTCGTTGCGTTACGTCGCTGCGTTACGTCGTTGCGTCATGTCGTTTCGCTTATTAGAATACGTTTTGAGGCTACGATGTAACAACGTTACATTATTGCGTTACGTTTTTCTGTTACGTTGTTCGGCAAGTTATTTAGACTTTGTTGTTAGACTAAGTTGCTAACTAAGTTAACTACGTTGTTAGACCGTTACGCTACGTTTTTGCATTACTTTTTATTTTTAACTAGCCGTAATCTTTTTTTTTTTTTGCTGTTCTTAAATATTAAATATTGCTGTGGGTTTTATTGAAAACTATTTGTTTATCCAAAATGTTGTCTTGTGATAATCTTTCTCTGATTTCTGAAATCTCAGGACGTCTGAATCCCCAGCTGTTGTTCTATTTCATACTGAAATAAATAAAAGGATAATCTGTTCTCTACGTTATGTAATATCCATATGCATAGATTTATGTTTTCTGCAGTTTGAACATGTACGTGTTGAGGGAAGGAAAGGAAGAATGCCAACAGGCTTTTCTTCTTCGCTGTACGTGCGTTTGCTTCGTGGATGTTACCGGATGTGTGACGTCATCAAACCCTCGGCATGTCTGTCAGCACCTGGAAGTACTCTCTCTCTCTCTCTCTCTCTCTCTCTCTCTCTCTCTCTCTCTCTCTCTCTCTTCTATGATCAACCTCGTGTCTCTTTCTTAGCATTCTGTCACAAAGGGTCTCTCGAGATGCAAAAGGAAATACACATTTCCTGACTAACATCCATGTACGGTGCTTCTGAAAAGCTCTCGTGTGTAAGTTTAAATCCCCTTTCACAGAGAAAACCCACATGGGCCCTGAATGCATCGCTAAATGTCCCAGTTTCAATGTTAAGTGACATTTTCGGAGCAACGTCGTTTCATCAACGTTGTAAAAAGGCACAAATAAGAAACGGTGTAGTATGTAAAATAAGTATTGGTGTATATCTCCTTTAGTGGCAGGAGAAAACAGTCTGGTAAAAGCTGCAGTTATGAGGTTCTTCACACCGACTCTCCAGGCAGTCCTTCCTCTCCTGCTTGTGGAGGAACAGATCGCGTCAGTCTGACATGACAGGTTCCAAACTATGAGAGGCTCCAGGCCGTTAAATTACCGAGACAATTTCCCAACTGTCTGTTTGCCGTATTGGCCGGAGCTGGACCGCCTGTCAGCTGCTCAGTTAGACTCACCGGCCACTGGGCCAGTGTGATGTCTTCCAATACAACTCTCAATCCTCTCTTCATCTACTACTATGTGGGAGATCCTTCTGTGGTGAATGAGATCAGACAGGTGTGTGTGTGTGTGTGTGTGTGTGTGTGTGTGTGTGTGTGTGTGTGTGTGTGTGTGTGTGTGTGTGTGTGTGGTCAGAAGGGGAGATAGAGTATTTGACTTTCTGGCAGGTGAGTGGTTGGATGTTTGCAGCAGAGTGTGTGACTCTCTGATTGGCTGTCTGTCACTGTGTGTGTGTGTGTTCTTGTGATATTGTTTGGCTGGGTGGGTGAATATCTGGTTATGCGGTTTTCTGTCCACCTGTCTGTCATTGCCTCCGTCTTAGCTTCCTGCTTGTCTCCCCTCATTAAGTCACATCAAAGCATTTCCATTGTCGTAAGATGATGCAGAAGCACATGTTATAACATAACATATAGCAAAACATCTACAAGCGGCAGCCCAGTCGCAAGAAATAAAATGTTGACAATGTTTCTGCAAACGTTGTTTCGCTACGTTGTTGCGCTACGTTGTTGCGCTACGTTGTTGCGCTACGTTGTTGCGCTACGTTGTTGCGCTACGTTGTTTCGCTACGTTGTTTCGCTACGTTGTTGCGCTACGTTGTTGCGCTACGTTGTTGCGCTACGTTGTTTCGCTACGTTGCTGCGCTACATTGCTGCGCTACATTGTTGCGCTACGTTGTTTCGCTACGTTGTTGCGCTACGTTGTTTCGCTACGTTGCTGCGCTACGTTGCTGCGCTACGTTGTTATTTCAACAATGAAGACCTGACAATGAAAGTGAGGGTCCCTTGTCTCTAAGATGTTTATTTACAATGACTTCTCATTTTGCCAATAAGAACGTAGCAGAATTATTATGTTTCTCTCAAAATACATTTCTCGTTGTCTATTGGCAAAGAAAACGCTTGATGTGTGATCATGGGTTTGGTTTAGAAATGTGGATTTAGTCATGTTCATTTGTGCCAAACACAGATGACATATCCATGAAAACTCACCTTTTCCAGCAGATCCTCTGTTGCAGGTTCTGTACTTCAAAAGTTGAAATGTGTGCGTGTGCATGACACTTTCCATTGACTTCCAACTGAGAGGATTAATTCATTTCATTTATATACAGTACAAGAGTCTTTTGTCTGGGCAGCAGCGTGCAGCGTATACAGCACGTCTACGTGAGCCACATTTATATTTCCCCAAAACACAGCGTCTCTATTTCACATTCCGGTGGGACGAAGGACAGCGTGATGGATCTATATAAACGTGACACATTTAATCTGCCGCGCCGTGACCTCCTCTTGACTCAACCAGAGCGGAGCGGCAACACCGACTCGCGTGCAGAGACGTCCACGCAGGACATGAAGCTACGGTTATAATAACAGCGACAATAATTACTTTATTCAGGACTTATACAAGGTTCACAGTTTAAAAAATGAAAACAGACAATATATACAAAAACAACAAAAGTAGTAATACATGCATATCAAAAAGACTTAAATCGTCAAAATTCACCCACAAAAACCTCTAAATAAAGAATGAATTTAGCATAAGCATATAAGCCTGCGCATACATCTTTATCATCCGATAAATCTACATGATGGCTGAGATATTTAATCTCATTACACACTTTAAGAGCAAAACCAGATAAGTATATTAAGGAAACACTCATTTTCTGTCCTCTTTACTTCTTACAATCATATTACTGTATTTGACTTATTAGCATTATATTTTATGTCAAAAGGCAGCGGCTTCTTTTCAATTAAAATGTGTGAAGCACATGGATATTATAAAGATGGAAAACTCGGGTTTGGTCCTCTACGATCCCGTACGATTAAAGGAATAGTTCAACATTTGGGGAAATAGAGAGTTAGAAGAGACGATACCACGTCAGTAATGTTCATGCTCAATATACGGCTGTATCTGTAGCCACATTGAAATATGTATGATATATGTAGGAAATATCTATTAGTAATCAGTAGAAAGTCACTGGGAGGTGTTTCAGGTATGCATGGAATGTGTAGACAAGATGGATGCTGCACGTGATAGGATTGTGCAACTGTTCCTTTAATACTTTTTTAAGTTGATCCGGAGGGCGGAGTAAGAACATTAAACACCGGAAGTAGAGAAGCTACTGGTGTGTGGACTGTTTTTGTTACCGGACCTTGTTTTTTGTGGCCAGAGAAGAGGAAGACTCCGCCCCTGAGAAACTATTAGCCGACTGCGTGCCGTGAGATGTCCAGGTGTTATACATGAGATGTCCAGGTGTTATGCATGAGATGTCCAGGTGTTATGCATGAGATGTCCAGGTGTTATACATGAGATGTCCAGGTGTTATGCATGAGATGTCCAGGTGTTATGCATGAGATGTCCAGGTGTTATGCATGAGATGTCCAGGTGTTATGCATGAGATGTCCAGGTGTTATACATGAGATGTCCAGGTGTTATGCATGAGATGTCCAGGTGTTATACATGAGATGTCCAGGTGTTATACATGAGATGTCCAGGTGTTATGCATGAGATGTCCAGGTGTTATACATGAGATGTCCAGGTGTTATGCATGAGATGTCCAGGTGTTATACATGAGATGTCCAGGTGTTATACATGAGATGTCCAGGTGTTATGCATGAGGTGTTATGCATGAGATGTCCAGGTGTTATGCATGAGATGTCCAGGTGTTATGCATGAGATGTCCAGGTGTTATGCATGAGATGTCCAGGTGTTATACATGAGATGTCCAGGTGTTATGCATGAGATGTCCAGGTGTTATACATGAGATGTCCAGGTGTTATGCATGAGATGTCCAGGTGTTATGCATGAGATGTCCAGGTGTTATGCATGAGGTGTCCAGGTGTTATGCATGAGATGTCCAGGTGTTAATGCATGAGGTGTTATGCATGAGATGTCCAGGTGTTATGCATGAAATGTCCAGGTGTTATGCATGAAATGTCCAGGTGTTATGCATGAAATGTCCAGGTGTTATGCATGAAATGTCCAGGTGTGCAACGCGGGAAACCTTTGTTCAGGTGTGCTTTCGTGGATGCAACAGACAGGAACTGCCTACAGGTTGGGCTGTTGTGGATTGCTGAAGCGAGGTAACTTGTATTGCTGATCATCATCAACTTTTTTATTAAATCTGTTTCATTATAACCCTTCGAATTCTGGACTTCTCTTCGCACGATCGCCCAAAGGTTTTTGAACTTAACGTTAGCTTAGCTTAGCACAAACACTGGAAACGGGGGGAAACAGCTAGCCTGTCTCTGCCCAACAGTCAAAAAACAATCCACCACCTCTAAAGCTCATGTATTATCTCATTATATTTTTTTTTATGTTTTAATCCTTTTAAATACAAAAGTGTACAAAAATTCGTTTTACGGGCGTCATGTGCTGGAATGTTTCTCGGCCCTGAGCAGTTGCCAGGCAACAAGCTGAGACTCCAGAAATCTGGACAACTAAAAAAAAAAAAACATTAAATAAAAGAGACGATATAGTCACAGAATATTCCTATGGAGACTAAATACAGTCGACGATGAATAAGGTAATTATTCTGCACGTCCGTCATTATGAAACTTTAATTAAAGCAGAAAAGGAAAGCCGCTGTGCGTTTGCTATGGAAGAGCTTCCTCCTTCTGATTGAAAGCAATTGTTTCCTAACTTCTTGAAACGGCCTCTCCGGGGCGGCGATCACCAAAGTGGACTTGTGAGCGAGCTGCAGGAGGACGAGCAGCTTTTAGGAGCAATTAGAAAGACAAAGTGGACGAGAGGAGACACAGAGGACCTCCCAGAGCTTCTTTCAGGAGGAGCGTCTGCAGCGCAGCGCCACGAGGCTCCATCCATCACGGTTAAGTATCCCGAAGCTAAAGGACAAATTGTCCCGAGGGTAATTTGGCATTTTGGTCGGTGGGGGTCAAAACTTGAGCGCCGTGAAAAGTCCCTAATTAGAGGAACAAGGCGGCGCTGTAATAAAGATGAGATGGGACAACGAACACATTCATGTTGCAAGAAAAGAGTAACGGCAAAAAGGTCACCGGGATGAGGAAGGGTTTCTTCGGACATCTAACGAGCCCACGCGGCTGGTTATTAATATCTCAACAGTGTGACTGTAACACTGTAAACCTACGGAAAACTTTGTGGAAATTAAATTAATCTTATTCACCGCCAGAAGAAGATGACTGATTTTGGCTCAGAGGGGCCGGAAAGAAGTAAATATATTTAGAATTTGACAAGAAAAACATGTTGTTTCATACTGTATATATACAGGGTTCATACACATTCATACCAATGGATTTCATGACTTTTCCATGACTTTAAACCAAATCTCCATGACCAAACATTTAGTGAAATCTGGGTGTAAACATGAAAAAGTGAGTAAATGTAGTATTTAAACTAACAATGAGAATACAAAGCATACAGTAAACCTTAAATGACTCAAATGAATGAGACAATAGTTTGATTAAAAGAATAAACATTTATATAGATGCCTGTATGTATGCCTGCTTATATTTTGAGCGTCTTTCTTTTAAAAGCATATTAATTATTTCAAACTCAGCGTAAATGAACGACATGAACACATGAATATAACACATTTACATGACTTTTACAAAAACTTTGGGATTTTATTATTTTCAAGGACTTTTCCAGGCCTGGAAATAACCATTTTAAAACTCCATGACTCTTCCAGGTTTTCCATGAGCGTAAGAACCCTGTATATATTATGAAACATTCAGGAATGATGACAGGTAATACAAGACATCTGCTTATTATTTAATCATATAAACTCTCACGTTTACCAGCCAGCCGTGACATGACACTCAACATGTCTTTGTTTCCGGCACCTTTTTGAATCGTCACCGAACGTCTCTGATGCTTTTCAAGACTTTTCATTCACGCCGACGGATGACGGATTCATAATCAAAACCAAGCAGCCTCGTCCACATGCATTTTTGATTACATTTGGTTTTCAAAAATGTCAGTGAAATGCCAGAGAAATATAAACGCAGTCTGGACCTACACAACGTTTCGTGAGCCGCAACCAGAGAGATCTTTTGACAGCTGCAGGAAAACGTGTTGATCTTTCCTCACACCTAACGTGAATGGCGTTGCTCTCCGGCTGCTTTTTGCCATTTCAATTACCACACCTACTCGTAATAGAATAGAAATAGAAATCCTTTTTATTCGTCATAGTACATACATACATGAAATGTGTCCTCTGCATTTAACCCATCCTTAATGTCTTAAGGAGCAGTGGGCAGCCCTGTGAGGCGCCCGGGGAGCAATTTAGGGTTCAGTGTCTTGCTCAGGGACACTTCGACGTGTGAGCTATGGGGGGACTGGGGATCGAACCGGCTGCCTTGTGGTTGCGGGACGAAGTCAGCACGCTAACATGTTTGCGACGGGACCGGAGACCGGTAGAGATGTGTTGCCGAGGCAAGCGAGAGACGGATGAAGAGATCACCGAGGAAAGAATGAGGAAAAGGTGTCAAAGGTATAATCTTTTCTCATTCTAGGTCAAATGTGCATCAGATCCAGTAGTTTTACCAAGAACAGGGTTCATACACATTTTGACCAATGGATTATACATGAAAAAGTGAGAAATACATGAAAAAGTGAGTAAATGTAATATTTAAACTAACAATGAGAATACAAAGCATACAGTAAACCTTAAATGACACAAATGAATGAGACAATAGTTTGATTAAAAGAATAAACATTTATATAGATACCTGTATGTATGCCTGCTTATATATGCTTGCTTATTATTTCAAACTCAGCGTAAATGAACGACATGAACACATGAATATAACACAGTTACATGACTTTTACAAAACCTTTGGGATTTAATTTTTTTCAAGGACTTTTCCAGGCCTGGAAATAACCATTTTAAAATTCCATGACTTTTCCATGACTTTACCTTGCCTGAAGAAGGTTGGTATTAAGCGGAAGTAGAACAAAGGCATGAAAACGGGTCAGGGGTGAAAAAGGTGAGAAGGATATTACCCCTCTAGGGGGTCCGGGGGCATGCTCCCCCGTAAGAAAAATGTAAATATTCCATATTTTAAAGCATCAATCTGATGCATTTTGAGATGCTTTTTTTGCCAACCTGGGGAGAGCTGGAGAAACTTAACTTCAGCCATGAGTCAAACATGATTATGGCCTCCTTACTAAGTATTATGCAAGCCATTTCATGCCAGCCTGTCACTGGTCTAACATTTACAGTATATGAGGCACAATGTGGTAAGGGAGAGCATGGCTGCCTTTGTTAGCATCATTTATATCTTTGATGCAGAGAATGCATCTGGTGAATCCCTGCCTGTTGATTTTGGAGAATACATCTCCTAGATGAAAGGACACCTCTTGCCCTTTTATTGAGACCTTGCCTTCCAGTTTTAGCCACGACCAGTTCCAGCTGCATTTCAATCCAGCTGTTTAACAATGGCTGCATCCTTCTCCCCTAACACACTCATTCTGCAAAAATAATGTTTGTATTGGTGTTAACTTCTAGTTTAGCCTTATTCAGACCTGCCAACCTTGATATATAACCTATATATTGATAAGTCATTAAATACTCGTCATGCATTATATTGCATTGCATATAATGTGTGCTGGTCAATTAGTCTAAAATTAATTTTAGACTAATTTTTACCAGCGTACTTTGACGTCAAAATGCGTATCCGCTACGCAAATTGCGTACAGGTTGGCAGGTCTGCTTATTGATAGAACGGTGGACCACTTTACCTTCTGCCTTGTCAGTCCCCTCACCTCAAAATCTACCTCCTCAAAAACGGTAGCGTTAGCTAATAATTTTCCACCGGAGCTTTAGCTAGCTGGCTAACGTTGCGTTCTCTCCTGCTGTGTTCAATGTGTTCACTCGCGCTCCCTTCTGGCACGCGCACCTGTTCTCAGTTCACTGAATATAAATACATTTCTCATCGAATCTACACGATTCACGTAGGTCACCTATTTTGGTTTCAAAATGGCAAATTTCGCCAAAAGGTGAGGCATTTTCATGTCTGAGAACACAGGAAGTGGTTCTGTGGTTAAAATAAAATGTTGTTAAAGGGCCATCCTTCCAATCAGAGGACCGGCGGTTTGATCCCGGGCTCCGCTAGTCCATGTTTCCTTGGACGAGACACTTAGCCCCACTACTGCTGGTTTGTGAATGGGTATGAATGGTTAATTAGAGTCCTGATGGGCAGGTAGCTCCTCCCATCAGGGTATGAATGGGTGAATGATGACAAGTAGCGTTAAAGTGCTTTGAGTGGGCAGAACACTAGAAAAGAGCTGTACAAGTACAGTCCATTTACCGAGAGAAACACCAATGGGAAGCTAACGGTGCACACACACACACACACACACACACACGGCTGTGTTCTTACAGAGGGAAGGTCAGAAATGTCTCGGGGAATAAAGAGAGATAAATGAAAAAAATACTTCACCTCTAACTTTAAAAAATAAAAAATGGATTAAGGACCAGGCGTAGAGTTGAGGTCAGAAGAAGGTCGGGGGTTAGACATGAAGTCCGGTGTCTGGGGGGGGGTCAACAAATGAATGGCAGTCAGGTCTGTCGGCGAGTGTGCGTTTTTCTTTGATATGTTCTGGATGTCAGGTGACGCTGATTGTGTCTGCAGGCGCCGCTTTTGATCTCCAAGAGTGTTAAAATATTCACACAAAGAGAGAGAGAAGCAAAAAAACAAACAAAAAAGAGAGAAAATGGGAAAGAAAGTGACTTTTTTCCCCTGATATTCAGTACACAACAAAACAGCAAAGGACAAACATGAAAGTAACCAAAATAAATACGTGAAGGAGAAACAAAAGGGAGCTGATATTCGGCGGCTCTCTCCGGCCGTCTCTCGGCCGTCTCTCGGCCTTCCCCTTTTTTTTTTGCGATGCTGAACTTCTACCGACGCCGCGGAGTCCGAGTGCGCGCTGTCGCTGCATTAGCAGCCCGGCCCATTAGGGAAAGGTCAGCCATTCAGCCGCGTATCGAACACAGACATCCCACCGATGTCTCAAGCTGCTCCCTTTGAAAAGGCTTTCTTTCGCTAGGGCTCGCCGAGCATTTGTATTACGATGGAAATCAAGTTAAAAGGTCAACAATTCTACGGCCTCCCTTTGTGTTGTAAGTGTGAGTGTGAGTGTGAGTGTGTGTGTGTGTGGGGTGTTCGCCTACAGTACTTTTCTCCTCCTTATCTTCTCCTGCGTCCTTGTCCACCTGTCCTCCCTCTCCACCCCCACATCGTATCCACTAATCCATCAAGGCATGTGAAGCCCATTCATCTTTTTGTTGTTTTTGCATCCGTCCGTCCTCCCTCCATTCATTCATTTCACAATTCATCTGTCGTCGGGCTTCTGCTTTCCTCTGAGTATGAAGTTGTAAACCTCTGCTGTTTTACCCGAGTCCCGTCTGCTCATGTCCTCTTTATTTTCTCACCCAAGTTTCTTCTTCTTCTCTTTTTGCCTTTCTTCTGTGGTTTTCACCCAGATGAAGTACTCAAATCTTAAACTTAAAGCTGCTTCACCCGATATGCTTATAATAATTCAATACAGTAAGAAGTCCTGCATTCTGAATCCAACTTAAAGTTACTACGCGGTTGGAATAAAGTGACTGTCTCTGAGCACTAGGGTCCCTTTAGAAAACCTCTCATTTTACTGCAGCAGAGCCCCTCTCAGTCCTGCTACGCTAAGTTGTTACGCTAAGTTGTTACACTAAGTTGTTACGCTACGTTGTTACACTAAGTTGTTACACTAAGTTGTTACACTAAGTTGTTACATTAAGTTGTTACTCTACGTTGCTATGCTACGTTGTTACGCTACGTTGTTACGCTACTTTGTTCCGATGCTAAGTTGTTACGACGCTACGTTGTTACGACGCTACGTTGTTACGACGCTACGTTGTTACGACGCTACGTTGTTACGCTACGTTGTTACGCTACATGTTTATGCTATTATCTTAGAACAAATTGTAGTTTCTTCTGACATTACCGGGTAGTTCTGATGACCAATCATTTCACAAAATCAAACGCTTGGCATTGAGCGTTTCTGTGGTACGAGGCTGATATGAAACATTATCTATCCACGTATCCTTTTGGTTTGCAGACTGGGTAGTTAGCATATATTCTTCACCACTGCTTGATTTCTTTCCTCTTTCTTTTCCCCGTCTCATATCTCATCTTCGCTGCCTTTGCCAATCTCACCTCTCGTCCTCCTCCTCTCACCTAACGTCACCTTTCCTCCCCTCCCTCCCCCGCTCTGCTCCCTGCACACGTCCATTCGCCCCTCAACTCGTCTATCCATCACATTGTCTCTCCCTAACCTCAGCTATCCTTCCCACCACACACAGTGTAAAGCATGGTAGTATTTTACGCCTGCCCTCTCCTGTCTCCACTCCCTCTCCTCACCTTTCTTTAACTCGCCCCATGCGTTTCATCTCCCTCCTCTCTTTGGTGACAAAAAGGTCTCGGCTGAACTACAAAATGTTTGACTCGGATGAAATTGGGTTTCGTGTTTTTTTGGCTTTTGTGAATTATTTCCGGGCTCACAATCTCTGCTGCAGACAAAACCCAGCTTCCCCATTGCATCGTAATCTCGGTATTAAAAGTGCACTCTCATTATCTTTTTGTTTGTTTGTATTCCTTGCATGTGATTCTGTTTCTTTGCAGCAGTGTGGGAGCACGAGGCACGAGGCCGGGGACAGAGCGGGGGTTGGCAGAGTACCTGCCTATTGATTGTAATGTGCCTGAAATTAGAGTGGAGGTGTGAAATGAATATTAGATTTGTTGCTGTTTGCTGTAATTGTCTGCGGCGGAGAGTTCTGTCTTATTTGTCCGTCCGCCGCCTTGTTAAAGACAATTCAAGGAGACAAGGAGGGAAATTGAGTGTGGGCGTCGAGCGAGGGCCCGGCTCTGAAAATCTGCATTCAGCCGACTAGCTGATACACTTGATGTTTCCTTGTTTCCCTTGCTCTCTTTTTCTCGCTTCTCCTTCATCTGTAACGATCACACCTTTCTATAAAGGCCCCTTGTAAAAGTAAATCTCTCCAATTTGTGCTCTCCGTCTCTCTTTCTGTCTCTTTGGCCCCTCGCTTCTCATTTGTACCAATCATTCGCTCCCAGCCCCCCCAAAAAAAACAAATCCCTTGTACTCTCAAACCATTTTCACGCCGTTTGATGTATGATTTATTTGAAAATCGATTCCCCCCCATACGCCCGTGGTTTGTTGATGAATCGGTCTGTGATCTTCCTGTTTCAGGATTTCACCTGAAATCAGGAGGGTCTGGCAAACATGCCGCCCGAGGCACATGTGTGATTCAGCAGAGATCAATGCGCAACTCTCGTCTTGGCTGCAAAGACTCGTGTTTGTAAAAAAGAAAAGCAGCAATCTGAGTGACTGGTTTCCATCAAAGCGAAGCGTAAACCAGTGCAAAGACCGGACCCCCATGGAGTTTGATCTTCCAAAACATTTTGGTGTTGATGGTGAGGTGGTGGGATGCTCTGAAACCAACAAGTCCTCCAAGGTAAATGACACAATCTGTGTTTGCTAGCCGCCATTTAGACCTAAAAGGGTTTTCTGATCTTAATGCTACGTTCACACCAAACGCGTTGCGAATATTCGTGACGCGTTACTCGCGTCAGTTTATTTGCTCGACAATAATTCTGCGTTCACACCAAACGCGTTGCGAATGTTACTCGCGCCAGAAAGGGGGAGTGGCTTATCCCTGTAAAAACAGTTACCGTTTCCTTCATCCACCATGGAAATAACCACTAGTTCTGCTTTATACTTGTTGTGTAAACTCCACATACGTGGGCACATCAAACTCCGTGGTGTCTGGGTTCATAATATTATCCGTAGTCCCACAACAGCGTCTGAATGAAGCCGCTACCAGCGCTACTTCAGGACCAGCAGCAGTTTGATTCAGCAACGGCAAGACGGCGGTGATGACGGACGGAGCTTCTCAACGCTGAATGGCTAACGCCACGTAAAAATTCACGGCAAATCAAACACGTCATTTGCGCCGCCCGTAAAATTAGCTTTTTTGCAACCATTCAAGCCTGTGCATTGACTTTGCATGTAATCTATTTGCGCGTCAAATTCGCAACGCTTTTGGTGTGAACGCAGCATAAATCCTAATCCAACTTGATCTCATGGTAAGGCATAGAAATAGCAACTACGTATTTATAACTAACTGAATATGAACTAAGTACACTACGTACGGAATATGATGGAATCTCTGATAATGGTACATTGTGAAGAACCAATCAGTGTTTAGCCGAACTTTCTCAAACTGTGGGGCGCAGTGGTATTACAGGTGGGACGCGGGTGGAAATGCAAGATGTTTTTATTTCAAGAACTTTATTGAGAACTTTATTGAGAACTGTACAAAACTAAGTCATTAATAAATACATGCCGAAATGCCTGTACTTTCGTGTAAATGTTTATGTTGCGCCGTTGACAGGTTACGATCCTTGACGACTCACACGTGTAGCTTAGTGTGAAAAATGAAAAGACATTTGGCAGGAGGGAAAAGAAAAGCAACCGAGACAAACAGCAAGACGCCAAGGAGAAGATATGATGACGCCTATCTGGCTCTGGGTTTCGATGTGAAAGCGATGAGGAGAGGAGGAGAGACCAGTCTGCGTTTTGTGTCTGAAAACTCTGGCAGTGGACGGTATGAAACTCAACAAATTAAAAAGACACTTGGAGACATTACACCCCACTCACATCAATGAGCTGCTGGAGTTCTTTCAGAGGAAACGTGGTGAATACAGCCAGGAGGTGCAACGAAGTTGAAAAGGTTCAGGTTAAATCCCGCTAAATAGGAAAACTACGCCTCCTGCTGTTGTAAATGTTTACCTGCGCTGTATAGTAGACGCAAAGGACTATGGGTAATCCTCAAACCTACGGAGGATTCGCTAATAGGTAACGTGTCTATGAATGTCTGTGGACAATACAGTGTTAACTAATTGGAAAAGTAGAAAAGTACATACAAGTTGAGCTGGCTTTATTTGTTTGTAAAATAATTGTCTTTGATAATATTCGCATGTTTGTTTTATGTGTTTTATTGCCAGTAAATAATGTCTCCAGTAAATGAAAACTACGTTAAAGAAAGGTAACAGTCCAGTGTGAGAAACCTGTTTAGTATATTTCGGATTATATTTATGTTGTATTTCTCCTCATACATTTGAGAGAAAGACCGTTTCTGTTCTATTTAATTTATTTTATGTATTTAAACACACTATACGATCACTGCTTCATTGTACCACTGTACTAGTGAATTCAAACGGGTAACTCGAAGCTACGGAGTAGGCGCTAATAGACGGATGCACTATTGCCCACAAGAGATGACCTCCTATGTTGTCCTTTGTCATGAATGCAGATGTGGAATAAACCTGCTTTTACCACAAGCCTGGCCAGCTCCATGAGTTTCATGTGGCCAGGAGACAGTGTACAAGTGGCATCAGTAACCAACAAAGCACAACTGGCATCGTACTAGGTCGCTTACAAAATTGCGCAGTGCAAGAAACCACACACCATCACCGAGGAGCTCGTTCTCCCTGCAGCTCTCCATATGATTTCAGTGATACTTTATGAGACCAGAGCCGCTATATTGAAGACTATCCCTCTGTCCAATGACACACGACGGAAAGTGACATTTCAAACGATCTTGAGGAACAACTCACTGAACAACTGACAGACGCAGTGGACGAGGCTACTGACGGCAATAAAGACTGCTTGTGTTTGCTTCGTCATGTCGGAGTCACTGAGTGAAGATTTGCTGTTTTGCAAATACGCTGCAGGCAGAGCAACAGCTGATGAGCTCTTTAGGCTTCTGGACAACTGACAGAACACGGGCTGAAATGGGAATTGTGTTGGTTTCTGCACAGATGGTGCAGAGACCATGGCAGGTTGCACTTTATTGGTATTATCTTGAAAGGATATCCAGTTAATTGCAGCTGTTTTTTTGGGACAAATATTAGTTATTTTTGCAAAGATATAACTTTATTTGCATTGTTCTAACAAAGTGATTACAGATTTTATGTGTTTTTTTTTCTGATGGGGCAATCTGGTTTACTTGAATTGGATTTATTCTATTTGAAAAAGGGCAGATGGAGGAGTCACAACATTTTGTTATTTCAATAAAAATTTCACATGGACCATTTTGGGACAATTTTGGGGAATGAAAACTTGTTTTCACTGGTTTAGACCAACAGGAGGAGAGCTAGTAACGTTAGCAGCACCGCTAACGGAGAACCAGCAGGAGGAGAGCTAGTCACGTTAGCAGCACCGCTAACGGAGAACCAGCAGGAGGAGAGCTAGTCACGTTAGCAGCACCGCTAACGGAGAACCACGTGACAACGCAACTGTCTGCTTCAGGGAGGTTTAGGTTGGTTTGGGTTAAAATGTACTACTTCTTCCAAGGTGAAATTCGAAACCTTTCACAGGGATGTCCAATCAGTACTGATTGCAAATTTAAGCCACTGAAGAAATTAATTCGCTAATTTTTCTTGAGAGGACAGTTTAAGGTTCACCTTAATTATGAATTATACAATACAGGATTGCACACAACATGTATCACTAACTTATATGCAAATATTTAAATTGGAATAGAATAAAACATCACACAGGAAGCCACCAAGGGCAAAATGCTGCAGATACCTGGAGGTATTGAGGATGTTAAGATGAACAAAAACAATGTCACTTGCCCAAACAAAAGGTCACACCCACTTCAGCCCCTCATTTCATTGGACACGGACATCTCTGGTGATAGTATTTACTTTTTTAAAGTTTATAAAACAAATCAAAGGGAAGTGGGAGCTCCTAAAAGGTACTTTTTAGTCTTTGTGTCCATGTTGTTTCCACATTACGGCTTAAAGCTCATAAAACACAGGACTTCCCAACTCGGGAAAGGAGACCATCCGAGGAGCACCTGAATAATGACTTTCATATTGACTTGTGTTTATATAACACATTTAAAAAGCAAGTTTACAAAGTGCGTTGATAGACAAACAGCAAAAGTGAGGCAATAAATCAGAAAGATCAACGGTGAGGCCCAACAAAGCAAACAAAGGTGATAACAGAACAATAGATGAAACGATAAAACCAATCAATATGCTAAAAAGAAGCTAAAGCGATGACATCACATGAAAGCCAGTCTGTAAGAATCTGCCTATTGTAAAACAGACAGAGCACACGAGGAAACCTGTTTCTGTCTCATTTAACGCTCTGAGAGAGCTTCCCTATACCCCAGAAAGTGGGTCATACTTTAATTTAGGACCCATGGCAAACATTTTATCTGTTTTATCTGTTCCATGTTATATATTAAACCTGCGGAGGCTACAGCCGAAGTAATCTGCAAGAACTTCGATCTACTTTGAGCTCTGGTTATTGATCATATTTATCATCTGTTCCCTTTTCAGATGAAACACATCTGAGGGCCACAGAGCTCCGCCCCTTATATGACGTCATCAGAGAGAAGCAGGAAACAGTTTGTTCCTGTTCAGTTCTCCGTGAGAAGAGACCCACCGACAGACACACGGTAAGATTTACCTTCTTTACAAAGCTGAGACTTCACCTGAGGACAGTTACAGGAGGAAGTACTACAAGTACTAAAAGTACTGAAGTACTTCAAGCTGCTGCTGACCGAAAAAAAATGCCTCAAAGACTCAAATGAAAGTAACCGAGGCAACTTTATGAAACAAGTGACTTCCTGTTTTAACTTCCTGTGCCGTCTGCTGTGTTTCAGCTTCACTCAGAGACAACATGGCTTCCAGATCAGAGGAGGATCTCTGCTGTCCGGTCTGTAAGGAAGTCTTTAGAGATCCTGTTATTCTGTCATGTAGCCACAGCTTCTGTAAAGACTGTCTGAAGAGCTGGTGGAGAGATAAACACACTCAGGAGTGTCCAGTTTGTAGGACACTATCGTCACGGAAACATCCACCTTTAAACCTGGCGTTAAAGAACCTGTGTGAGTCCTTCTTACTGGAGAGAGACCAGAGAGCTCCAGAGACTCTCTGCAGTCTGCACTCTGAGAAACTCAGACTCTTCTGTCTGGACCATCAGCAGCCAGTGTGTCTCGTCTGCAGAGACTCAGAGAAACACACCGACCACAGATTCAGACCCATCGATGAAGCTGCTCCACAACTCAGGAAGAAGCTTCAGGAAGCTCTGGAGCCCTTAAAGGAGAAGTTAAAGGTCTTTGAACAAGTTAAAGAGGAGTCTGATCAAACAGCAGAACACATGAAGGTCCAGGCCCGGCGCACAGAGAGGCAGATTCAGGATGAGTTTAGGATGTTTCACCAGTTTCTAGAGGAGGAAGAGGAGGCCAGGATGGCTGCACTGAGGGAGGAAGAGGAGCAGAAGAGTCAGATGATGAAGGAGAAGATGGAGGCTCTGAGCAGAGAGATAGCAGCTCTTTCAGACACAGTCAGAGCCACAGAGGACGAGCTGAGAGCTGAAGACGTCTCATTCCTCAACAACTACAAGGCTGCAGTGGAACGAGTCCAGCAGCGCCCCCTGCTGGAGGATCCACAGCTGCTCTCAGGAGCTCTGATAGACGAGGCCAAACACCTGGGCAACCTGACCTTCAACATCTGGAACAAGATGAAGGACCTGGTCTCCTACACTCCTGTGGTTCTGGACCCAAACACTGCTGATCCAAGACTCATCCTGTCTGAAGACCTGACCAGTGTGAGAGGAGGAGATGAACAGAAGCTTCCTGATAATCCTGAGAGGTTTGATTACTGGTCTGTTCTGGGCTCTGAGGGATTTAACTCTGGGACTCACAGCTGGGATGTCGAGGTAGGAAACAGTACATTCTGGTTTCTGGGTGTGTCTGCAGAGTCTGTCCAGAGGAAGGGAGACAAACAGTCTGGATTATGGATAATAATGTTCTCTAAAGGTAAATACTCATCAGAGTCACCATCAGCTCCAGAAACTGAACTCGTCGTGCAGTGGAAGCATCAGAGGATCAGAGTGAATCTGGACTGGAACAGAGGAAAGCTGTCGTTCTCTGATCCTGGTACTAACACACACATACACACCTTCACACACACTTTCACTGAGAAGATGTTTCCATACATGTTCACTCCAGATAAAGTGAAGATATCACCACTGAAGGTCAGTGTGTCAAAACAACAGGTCTGATAGAGACTTTAGTTTGAAGGAGGTGATTAGTAAACAACTCTTCACTTCTTAAAAGTGAATCGGTTTCAATCTATTCATGTAGATTGTGTACAAAAACAAATTATACATTCATTGATCTCTGTTTGTCTGTCAGATATTTGCAGCAGCAAACAGAAACAGGAAAGAAAGGGAGAAAAAAAGAGTCGAGCAGAATAATGAGAGTTAACCTCTCAGCGTTCCTGTAAAATTTGCCGAAAAACGCCTATCCAGGTATACCCAAAGTAAATTGGAATCTGTACTTGAACTATTTGGAGTAAATGCATGGTCTTGGTCTCTTTTGAAAGGTAACACTCTGAAGCTTTTTCCCTCAATAGTCAGAATCACTTTAAGTGCTGCTGACACTGAGTTATATAAGTTTGAACACACTAAAGTATAAGGTTTGTATTTCCGCCTGAACATTTCTTTGCAAATAGATGCCTGTAGATGACTATAAATGAGACTTATGAACTGGAAAACACAATGGGACAATAGCCTGAAGCCTTATCTAGTCTAAGTAAAAAGTAGATAATAATATCACAGAAAATTTATATTTTACACATGTTTGTCTAATGAAATGTCTAGGCGTTTTTCCATTTTGAGACTGAAAATATTCATGATATATATACTATATAACTATTAAAAAGGCTTATAGTCTTGCAAACTTATAGAGGTACTATTCATATTTACTACCAGTATTGCTGACACAGAGAAAATGAAGTATAAATGCATTTTCGTGCTAATTCAATGCCAAACTGAGGATCTGTCAGCAGCTGGTCTGTCTCATTATCTCCACCCCCTCTTGTTTAGACCCATTTTTTAGGCAAATGACGCCTGTCATCTGAGCCGTATGACGTGACAGGCTTGATCCACGTAAGGAAAGAGAGGCTGACCCTGTTCTTCAATGTAGACTCTAGTTGGGTAATGTAGCCTGTCAGTCAGGACATGAAGCTCCTATCGGTTCAAGTGAGGTTCCATTAGAAAGGTTAGATTTCGGCGGACATTGCAAACTTGCTTTGCTTCTATAAACACAGAGATATTGTGTCATATCTTCCAGCTGATATGAAATGATGCAACACCAGTTCGTGGATATTTATGGATGGAGTCACGTGTTTTGGACTAAATCTTTTATGGGATTTTTTTTTTTATTGGACCTTTACGACGTAACAACGATGTTGTTGTTGGAATGTTATGGATTTATGGATCAATATGAGGCGTCATCGGTGAGTTGCCTGGCTTTTGCTATCGTTTGTTTGTTTGTTGTTGTCTGACATTAACGTGAACTGTAGCTGCTGTGGTGGTCTGATCTTGAAACGGAGTGCATAGGTTTCCAGAAACATACGGCACTCGTACCGAACTATAAATAGATGTACAGTGTACAATAGAATGTACAGTAAAGGACGACCGCGGGACGGCAGAACGCTAACAGAAATAACTCACAAGAATTCAAAGCGTTGATGATTTGTGTTTGATGTAAAAAAAGTTAAACGTGAACATACGATGCTACCAGTGATCATCAATCAATCAGACCTCTGATCAGGTTACGTAACGTGGAAACATGATGTTGAGAATTATAAAGTTTAAATAGAAGAACACAAGTTTCATGTTTTAACTTGATGGTTTTCAGAATAACATATTATCTAATATTTAATCATGTTTGTAAAAATAACATTGTGATCTTTGTTTCCTTCCATAATAAAGGGATCAACAAAACTAAAGTGTCATATTGTTGTATGTTGTACTCAGCAGGTGGAGCGGTTCATCCACTGGGGTTCGATTCCCGGTGTACCAGGCCATAGTATACCCCAAGTCCAGACTATACCTGGGGTTAAAGAGGAACAGGCTAGATTATACCCGGGTATATTATGGCCTAGGCCAATTCATATTCTGGGTTATACCCCCATGATATCAGTAGTTCTGAGTGATATACACAAAAATTACTTAATTTTTCAACATTTTATTGGGGGTTCAGCTTTGTCAGGTAAGTTAAGTGAGAAAGCTAACTGACTCAAATCTTAAAACTCTAAAACATAGACTTTTATTACTTCAACCAGAAAAACTGAAAAAAATATTAGACTTCCACAAAGATCAAAGATTAATACGTCCTGAAACATTTTGGTGTATTTGGACAGCCTGATGTACTTTTTTCATTTTCAAGATAGCTGTTGATTAGTTGAATCAGATCTGATTAAACTGTCTAGCTCGCTACACCAATACTAACATTGCTATTATTACTCAAATTTCAACTTCATGACAACGAAAATGACGCAAATTGCGGTCAGCTGAACATGTCTATGTTTAGCTAAAAATAGCCTGATGACTGTTTCGACTGAATGGCAATATCGAACATCACACCCCTACACTGGCTAGCTCACTATCAAGATTACCTGACATTATGATCCAACGTTAGCTAACTATCAAGATTACCTGACATTATGATCCAACGTTAGCGAACTATCAAGATTACCTGACATTATGATCCAACGTTAGCTAACTATCAAGATTACCTGACATTATGATCCCACGTTAGCTAACTATCAAGATTACCTGACATTATGATACGTCATCGATAAATTACACTATATTGAACATTTGTTGTCCTCAAGAAACGCTCCCTCCGTCAGTGGAAGACTTGATTACTTCGGTCTCTCACAGTCGATCATTTCAGGTTGTGTCAGATCCGATGAGGACACTTTCAACAGTTTTCTGTCTTTTAGTGCTTTTACTCAAAAGAATCAACATTACAATCACCTCTTGGTTATTAAATCACTTTGTAATAAGTCAAAATACATAAATCAACTCGTAGGCTATGCTCATTTTTCTAATCCTATAAATTCTGTGTTCTGATCTCTATTTTTATGTTTTTTCCTGACGGCAGACTTTCTGGGATCTCAACTCAACTTGACAATATTTATAAATGTTTTTTTCTCTCAAGGCTACGACCATATTAACCTCTACGACGCTTTATGACAAAATAATTATGACTAAACAGTGACGATCAGACCAAACTGTCAGAACACATGCATTGGTAGCACTTAACTACACACTATTAAGCATTAGTAAAGCATGAATAAACAATTAATTCATCATTTATAAAGCATTATTCCAACATGAATACTCATTAGTAACTCTTTAGTATGCAATTCACCGTGGTGCAGAGTTAAGGGTGTTGACAGCCGAGTGGAAGAAACTGTTCCTGAGCCTGCTGGTCCTGGAACGGAGGTTTCTATAGCGCCTCCCAGAGGGGAGGAGGGCAAACAGTCCATGGAGTGGTGTCCCTGACGACGCTGTGCGCTCTCCGCAGGCAGCGTTTGAGGTGGATGGACTCAATTGCAGGGAGTGGAGTACCGGTGATGCGTTGGGCGGTTTTCACCACCCTCTGCAGAGCTTTCCGGTCTGAGGCAGAGCAGTTGCCAAACCAGACTGTGATGCAGTTAGTAAGGATGCTCTCGATGGTGCAGCGGTAGAAGTTCACCAGGATCAGAGGAGACATGTGGTTCTTCTTCAGTCTCACCAGGAAGAAGAGACGCTGGTGTGCCTTCTGGACCAGGGTTGAGGTGTTGAGGGTCCAAGAGAGGTCCTCTGAGATGTGGACACCCAGGAACCTGAAGCTGGAGACACGCTCAACCTCCGTTCCATTGATATGGATGATGGGGGAGTGTGTGCAGCGCTTTTCTTCCTGAAGTCCACAATGAGCTCGTTGGTCTTCTTGGTGTTGAGGGTCAGGTTGTTGTTGGCGCACCACGCCACCAGGTGCCGGACCTCCTCCCTGTAGGCCGACTCGTCGTCGTTGTTGATGAGGCCCACCACCTTTGTGTCGTCTGCAAACTTGATGATGGTATTGGAACCATGTACAGGCGTGCAGTCGTAGGTGAACAGGGAGTAGAGGAGGACCCAGCACACAGCCCTGGGGAACGCCAGTGTTCAGGGTGAGGGTCGAGGAGGTGAGATTGCCTAACCTAACATACTGGGGTCGGTTGCTTAGGAAATCCAGTATCCAGCTGCAGAGGGACCAGCCTCTCGAAGCACTTCATGATGATGGGGGTAAGTGCAACAGGGCGGAAGTCGTTTAGGCTCGATGCAGTGGAGTGCTTTGGCACTGGCATGATTGAAGTGAGTTTGAAGCATGTGGGTACGGCTGCTTGGGCCAGTAGTGACAGGTTGAAGATGTCAGTCAGGACCCCAGTCAGCTGCCCAGCACAGGGCTTGAGCACACAGCCAGGGATGCCATCAGGGCCAGCAGCCTAATGTGCATTGATCCTGCTTAGTGCAGCGCACACGTGGGGGAGAGGGTGAGGGGCTGGTAGTCTTGATGGCCTCCGCCTCCTGGTTGTTATAAAAAGTTGTTAAGCTTATCAGGAAGGGAGGCGTCGCTGGTTGGGGGGGTGGTATTGGAGGGTTTGTAATCCGTAATGGCCTGGATGCCTTGCCACATGCGTCAGGGGTCGGAGTTGTTGTTAAAGTACTCCTCAGTCCTTAGCTTGTGGTTGTGCTTGGCCCTCTTGATGCCCCTCTTCAGGTTGGCTCTGGATGAGCTGTAGTCTTGCGCATCACCTGATCTGAAGGCGGTGTCGCGTGCCTTCAGTAGTAGGCGGACCTCACTGCTCATCCACGGCTTCTGATTTGGGAACGTTGTAATGTCTTTGAGGAAGGTGACATTATTGATGTTGGTGCTGATGTAGTCCAGAACGGAGGAGGCGAAAGAGTCCAAGGTGGCCTGAGTGGCAAACATACTCCAGTCTCTGTGTTGAATATGATATGCACTTTATAAACATGTTTTAATACTGCAATTCATGATTAATTCAGTAGTTACTACTTGTTAGTGAAGTATGTTCTGTGACTCATCTAAAGTGAAGACTATCTCTGCTTTACAGCAGGAATACATGTCAAGATTCATTCAGGTTAATATGGCCGTCAGAACAGGACCTTATATGCCTCCACACAAAAAAAAAGACTGAAAAATACTATAATGATAATAATATTCCACCCCATTTTTTTGTGGAGGCATACATACAGGCATCAATATAAATGTTTATTCTTTTAATCAAACTATTGTCTCATTCATTTGTGTCATTTAAGGTTTACTGTATGCTTTGTATTCTCCTTGTTAGTTTAAATACTACATTTACTCACTTTTTACTGTTTACACCCAGACTTCACAATATGTTAGGTCATGGACATTTGGTTTAAAGTCATGGAAAAGTCATGAAATCCATTGGTCAGAATGTGTATGAACCCTGGAGCTAAGCGGTGTTTGAATTCAGAGCACGGGCCGGCATGGGGCCGGTCTAATGCCTGGAGGCCCAGGGTGTGCTGCTCCATTAGCAGCCTCGTACATCAGCAGCAGAGTTCGATACCAGCAGCCAGCGGACGGACGGAAGACGCTGGAGAGTTCAAGGAGATGTAAGACAGATGGGTGCAGTGTTCTGGATGAGTTGCGTTAGCTAAGTAGTAAAGACTGTGCTGCACGGGTATGGATTTCTCCAAACTGACCCACGTTACTAGTTTGTCAAGATGCAAATGATGGGAATGCTCAGTGGGCCATCATGTTGAAACATTAAAATATTAGCTGTTTTATTTTGTATTAATTTTTGTTCCAAGGGGGAACGCAAGTAGTTATTTCTTAAAATACAGAAACATCCAGGGTTTGGTTTGCAGGCACAACATTCGTTTAACTGGTCAAACACCAACAGCACTGCTGCTTCAACTCCTGTACCGCTTAAACAAAGAGCAAGGAGGTACTCTAGAATTAATTTAGGTGCGTTATTAATAAAAAACGAAACACAAAAACATGCACATTCACGCGGGAACCCACTTACCAGCCGTATCACACACAGACTCTCGAGGTGTGTTGTTTTCATCACAGCCCAGCAGAATCTTGCAGCATTTGAAACCTACTTTCACGCTGTTTGCTTTTGAGAAGGTTTAATTATTACTACTGTAATTTTGTATGTGCGCTCCAATGAGCCGCGCCTCATCTGGGGTCATTTTTGGTGTGCTTAGATGTTAAATGAGTTGTATGAATCTTAGAAATTCAGAGCAACCCCAAAAAATTGATATTTTATTTTCCAGACACATGGTTATTTAAAATCTGCAGGTAGTGCTTTATAATTATAGTTACAAGCAATACATTCATAATGCTTTATAACACCAATTATAACACAATGTAAAGCATTTTTAAATGACTTAAAAGTTAAAGTATAACACTTAATATTTGCTGGACAGTTAGGGAAATTTTTTTGTCATGATTTTCTTTAATTCTTTTTGTTCAAGTTCCCATAGTAGTAATGCTTTATAATAAAAATAAATAAATAATGGAAATCTGTCATAATGCATACTAATATGGTTACAACAAACAACGTAACCAAAACATTTTTTTGAGCATGAATAGGAAAACATACTAAAAGTTGATATAAGTAAACGAGCCAGTTGATTTATAATATTAAGATAGTAATGTTTTGTATAACAAATTTCCTGAAATTGTATGTTTAAATAGGAACATGGGGCATTATCTATTGCCCAGTTATATTGGTTGGCCCATTAAATCAGCCGATATATATGCCGTCCTAATTGTGCCGATATAAAAACACAGATCTTTAAAGAATGTAATATATAAGAATATAATATAATAAGTGCTGTCATTAGCAGAGAAAACCAGTGGAAATTATAAAACACAATGATCCATGCAAAATATGTATCTGTAAGTGTTTAGCGGACTGTTGTCGGTCCGTAATCCCTCGCATCGGATTATTGCCACAGTTTAATGTTAAACGTAAATAAAGTTTTATCCTCCAATATTCAGTCAAACATGTGATCAGGACATCGCGATGTGAACTTTGTAAACAACCAATCAGTGTTTAGACCAACAGGAGAGCTAGTAACGTTAGCAGCACCGCTAACGGAGAACCAACAGGAGGAGAGCTAGTAACGTTAGCAGCACCGCTAACGGAGAACCAACAGGAGGAGAGCTAGTAACGTTAGCAGCACCGCTAACAGAGAACCAACAGGAGGAGAGCTAGTAACGTTAGCAGCACCGCTAACGGAGAACCAGCAGGCTCTGGTCAATGTATTTATTTTTCTTGCTCACTTACTCGCAGACCTCCAGGTGGTCGAGGACTCACACTTTTATTACCCGTCTTATTCTGTCTGTTGAACGGCATGCTGGGACACCCTGTCGCTCGCTACGGTATCCACCGTTTTTATTTAAATTAAAGCAGCAGCAGTAGTGTCACGATCTCCGGAGAAAAGGACCCAGGCGCAGATGAAAGGTGTAAAGTAAATGTAATGCTCCAAAAGTCAAGACAGGTTTCAAACAGCTGTGTGAGCAGTGGCGCTACGAGTGACAGGAAGTCCAGACGTTTGATTTAAACTCGGACGGCGTTATTCATTTACTAATACAGCTTTAGAAGCCAAATATCTAATATTTAGGAGTCCACATTGAATTATCCTATTGGGTTTGCACTGTTGCAATAGTGGTGTTAACTTTGATGAGGTTATTTTCTATAACTCCTCTTTTGGTTACTTTTAATTTAATTAATTTAAGTGGCCATGGGACAGACACAGTTTCTATATAGAGTTTAACTTTTCAGGGTCTTAGCCTTTTCTCGATTTTACATAAACGGCGGTAATAATTCACCTTTTAAAGGCACTTGCATATGTGATATATACCCATGTGTTACATCTAAAATTGCAAGCTCAGCTCTCTATATAATGAGGCACAATTGTCAAGGCACAAGTGTAAAGAGATAATATGGCCCTGAAGCTGAAAAATTGAATCTCGATTTTTTTAAATTCTTCATACCTCTTGTGAAAACATAATTTTACTCATGTGGACGAAACGTTTTGATGCTTGAAATTGGTTTACCAAAGGTCTTAAGTTCACAAAAACAGTGAAATATATAAATAAAATGGTAGATACATGTAAATAAATGTGTAAAACCAAATTTTTTATTATTGTTTTTTGAGCAGAAATGTGGTCTGTCACACCTTTCACCAAAATGATAGAAATGGGACTGAGAAATGACTTCATACTGCAGATAAAGCTTCATGGGGTGTGTGCAAATGAAAAATGACCATTACAACATTTAGCTAATGTAGCTAACGTCTGAGTTTCGATGGTGCGGAGCCGTGCATCTAACCCACTGAGACCTGCCTCCAACCTAGCAAATAAACTACACTTATTGCATGTACTGTTAAAGGAGGCAGGGGAATATCTAAACATGTGAACTGCTGAGCAAGAGAGAGGAGGAGAGGAAGACATTGCTAGCAGCTAAGCTAAAGTAAGGTAGCTAACGTTTAGCAGAACAAACAATGTGATAAGTCGCTAAAAGAAGACGACTACAGTGAACTCAGTGAAAAGCATTACATCAAATCACTACATATACATTGATATTTACTAACGGTGTGAAGTTTAGTAGTCCCCTGTAATTTATGAAATTAAAATATATGAAACGCCAGACCAGACCATCTTTAAAATCAGACTGGATGAACTTTTATTGAACAAAACACATGAAGATGCAATCACTAGATATCACATATCTCTTTACATTTAATTCCAATGAGCCACACTAAAATTGGAAAAAAAGCCTTAATACAGATCAATATAAACATGACAAAAACAATATGAACACACTTATAGAAGAAACAAACTAGAACAAACTTAAAGGAAACAGTCAGTGAAGACAGAGGCTGTTGATAAACAATCGCCGGTACCGAGGGTTTGTACTTCCTCGTCTTAGCTCTCTTAGTAACAGAAAAGCCATGGGAAAAATTGAGAAAAAGTTAAACCTAGATTTACTAACCCTAGATTAACTCTAAACCAGGATTAATTTAAGCCTAAATTAGCTAAACTGAATAAACCTTTTTCTTCAAGTTGGTGCTAGCATGAATATGCCAACACGCATTTCCACCGGTCAAATCGAGAGACATTTACAAAGCTAAGAGTTCTGATCTGCTTTCTCAGGAGTTCACTGTCGCATTACACAAGCTAACTTTCAAGGAAAGAGATCATATTTACTGCATTCACTTACGTTCGCCATTAATTTGAGTTGTCTGAGTTCAGTTTCTGGCCGGACGATACGGAATCCTTTCAAAACAAAACTATTTGACAGTTTACACGTAACTATGGGAACAAATTTATTCTGTAAATCAAAAGAGACGATTTAGGAAACTTTAAAACGGACTTGCATTCGTTGAATTGGCCTTTTTCTTCTTCTTTTTGTTGTGCTTTAGCTCGTCCAGATGTTCTCTACATAGTTTTTATGAATCGTTCGTAGAGAACCTGAATGTGCATACAAGTCACAGAGTACAATGTAGAAGTACTGGTACTGCGTTTAAATTATCGAGTGATTCACTTTCAGAGAGAAAAGATTTTTTACGTACTGTACACAACTGTCACACTAATTAATTACCAGCGAGTACTGTGATGTTAAAAATATCCATAAAACCATTAGTGATAAAGGTCACGTGTTTATTAAATCGATGAATATCATCGTTTATTACAGAACCTAAAAACTATATATTTAATCAAAGATGCGGAAACATAGAACATTGATTCGATTTTTATTTGATTTAAAATGTCAAGGGGGGAGGTGGATGGATGGATGGATGTAGGGATGGAGACGGAGGAAGAGGTCTCTACTGATGTTGAACATCCTCTGAAGCCTCGTCCGGTTTCCATCGCCGCCACACGGTGTCTTTTGGTGCATTCGGCTGATGAATGCACAAATCCTTCATGAAGACCAACGTTCTTCCGTTGGGTCTTCATCTTCCTGATCATTTTCTGTCGCCCATCTTTTTGCTGAAGACGCTCTCCTCGTATCGTTCTTAAATCTTATACAACATTTGACATTTATTGGACTAATATATAAGGAACAAATATAATGACGTTATACACCATTTAAGACAGATTAATCCTCATAAATATACAACATTCGGTTCTTCCGCGTTGTCCTCGGCAGCATGGTGTGAAGCGTTGGTACCACTTCTTTCTATGCCTGTTGGGGATCTGGCTCTGGAGATCTTCAAGCTGGGACTTCTGGGAGCTCACATTCCCATGTGAAAAACAACAAGCTTGTCCATACGTCCTTATTTCCCCACTCCCAAAGTGGCTTCACTTCTTCTGAGCGGAACTAGACTTCCCAACCGGCGTTATTATTAACCCGATGCGAGTCACCAGAGGTTACCCATTTCAACCTGGATTTCTACTGTTTGTGTGATCCGCTCTTCAGCATTGAGCAGCTTCCTATCTTTGTAAAGATCTGTGAGAAAGAGACTGTTGACCAGGGTGGACTTTCCCATGCCAGACTCCCCTGCCAGCATGAGCGTGAAGTCAAATCCCTTCTTCACGGACCTGCGGTGTACCTGGTTGGGCAGCGTTGCTAAACCCACATATTCCTTGTCCTGGTCCTCATCGTCGTGGTTGAAGATTGTGGACCGAAACCGGTTGTTGCTGGACGAATGCTCCAAGTTTGTGAACGGTTCACCTTCTTCTTCTTCTTCTTCTTCTTCTTCTTCTTCTTCTTCTTCTTCTTCTTTTTTTATTTATTTTTTTAAACTAGGGTCGGAGACGTCCACTATTGACAACAGAATTTAGTTTGTTCAAATACAGACATTTTATTCATTAGATTCATAATGATTATCAGCCTGAAGGAGGGAAGTCTTTCCCTCCTGCTGCCTTCACATGTTTTCTAAAGAGCAGCAATGAGGTCCTGGTTTTCTACAATTACCATCATCTTGGTGGTTTCAGCGTCTGCTCCACCTTCTTTCTCCTCCTGGGTTTCGAGAGCAGCCATGGTCTTCAGCTGGCAGCGTTACAGCTTCTGCTTTGCCTTCCACAGATCAGTCTTGAGCTCCTCAGTTGCTGTTCATCCAGAGTCTCCTGGGTGGTAGACGTCTGCAGATTCTCGCTCTCTTTCAGGGCTTCTGAAGACTTCCTGGTCTCTGTGCTGTCACCTCCTCTAGACCGCTGAGGGCTTCTGCCATTGTTCTCATGTCATCGATTAGTCTCATCGTTTCAGCCTCTCAATGACCTGATAGCTCTCCAACTCAACCTCCGTGTTGGTTTTGGCTACTGCCGTCATCTGGTGGTGTGCAATCTTCTCAGCCTCTTTTTCTCTCAACATCTGGACCAACTCTACTTGCTGGTTATTGATGATGGACGTGTTTTAGGTCACGGCAGCTTGTTAAGCTGGGATGGAGACTGGCCCTTTTTATCTTCCCACAGTTGGGCTTTAAGGCTACAAATCGCTGGAATCGATTGGCGTTGATGCTTCTTCTTCTTTAAGGTTTATTGGCGGTTGGCAAACAACAGTTTGGTGCATTACCGCCACCCAATGGTATGAAGTGTGGATCAGGATGTCGAGTACCTGCATTATAAAAACGGACATATTTAATCACTTTTTGAATGTCGTATCTTTCTAAAGTTCTCTATTCTTTAACATTTTGAGCTTCACATTCTTCTTGCGCTCTCCAGTTTGCTGAAATGTGACACTAACTATAAGTTATTTTCCATCACAAGCTTGAATAAACAGCCTCTCAGGCACTAATTAACGGAGGCAAACTGTAAAGCATGATTGGACATTCTGGTTTTTAATGTTAGCGGCGCCCGCTTTGCCGCAGCGGATATTTAGCCGTGGATAAGAGTAACCTCCGCAGGAGACCCCGTGCTATGTTTTTAAACGCCTCGTTCTCGGGGTTGTTTTCATAATTACTTTATTCTAAATCACGGCGACGCGCCTCGGGCAATATCGTTTTCATGCACTGGTCAATTTTCTGATTTTATGCTATTTTACTTCCACAACACGTCTTCATGCAGATGGTGGGTAGAAAACATCACAAATACACATTCAGTTTATTTTACTACATTTTGCCTCATTTGCACATCTAAAATTAATATTTCAGACACTTTGTGATAAGAAATAATAATGACCTTAATGTTAGTTTCGGACTTTCATGGTGATGTATTGTTTTTATTATGTTCCTCTGTAGTTTCTCCCTTTTTTAAAAACAATTTTCAGTGGCTTTAATCTTTCATCAGCAGTTTATCGTCTCAGTTATTTGTGAGAACTGATTTGTTGCCGTCAGGTCTCTGAGATTAGAGAGATTCATCCTGTTGCTGTTAATGTGCCTCAGTAACATCCCCATAGATATGTTGAATAAAAAGCACTAACACATGCGTACGTCATGTCATGTTTCACACACGATTTATTAAACACTTCAGTATGTTTTTATGTTTTCAAATGTCCTCTCAGAACATAACGTGAAGACGCATTGAATCATTACCATCATAACTTCAAATGTCACTCTGCTGCAGAGGAACAATGAGCGGTGAAGGTAATGTGAGCGTCAAGGACGCCAAGGAAGCAGCGAGGGCAATAACCAATTACGCACTTTCAGAATGATGCATATGCAGCATGGACTTTATTTATTAAATGGAATAAATAAAGCTTTTTTTTTTACTGGTCTGCTACTTAATCTACAGTCTCACAGTACAGATGCAACGTCCGGCTCTCCGGACAAACAAACGAGCAGCAGCACTACTTTAAAAATGCCCAGCTCTACTTCTTGTTCCCCAAAACTGAATGAATAAATGATGCAACCCGGAGAGCAACGTGATGCAAGCAGAAGGACTCCTGCTGCTGTTCTGCAACATGCTGAGCCAGCCGCCAGCCTGCAAGCAATGCATGCCAAGTTGTTTTTTCTTAAGTGTTAAAATCCTTTTTCTTCAAATGAAACCTGCGCAGCTCTACACCTAAGTAGCCCAACGTGACTTTACTAAACTGAAAGACTATGCCTTAAAAACTGAATGAAAATGGCGAAAAACAAGTTTTTAAAATATTGTTATTTAACGTTACTACAAGGAACTTTTTAGGTTGTTGGTTATGGCGCCCCCTGTGGGCTAAAGTGGTAGTGTCTCTGATGCTGGAATGAGCTGAAGGAGTTTCTGAGTGTCGTAAATGACTTTGTCGTATTTAGCTTGGAATCCCACCCGATAACGGGCATTGAGAAAAAAAACTATAAAAAAACAGACAATCCTCTCTCGCTGATGGTCTTGTTTACTTGTGAAGGTCAGACAGAGGCATCGGGATTAAACTGAGCCGGTTTCGTAACCAGTTAAAAGTTCCATGTGGAAATTCAAAGTAAAGAAAAGCAAACTTTTCCCTCAGCCTGACGTACACAGATTGAATTGGAACATTTCTGAGAACCCTTCTGGTGAATGTAAGTGCTTTAAACAGCAGCCTCACCTCTCGCCTGGCCCTCTGCACACCGGGCCTGCCGCAAGATTAAATCACCTTTAATGACATGCTGCGTGACACGAGAAAGAAAGAGGTTATGAAAAGGGAAAGGGCAGAGAAGGAGGAGATGAAGGGGTGGATAGTAAAAAAACATCTGAGAAAAGGAGAAATGCATAAAGTTAAACAGATAAAGCCGATGCGACGATTGAGAAGCATTGCCGTCATAAATGTTAACTGTATTTTCACCTAAATATTTATCGTCTGTGCTGCTCTGGAGGCAGAAAGGTTTCAATGTGGTTGAGGTTTCCTCTGTGGGCTCAGAAACACCAGCTTTTCTGTCGCCATAATTTGAAATATTTTTTGAATGATAACTTTTTTCATCCTGATATGTTTTGTTTGTATGTTTTTGGTGGATAATGGGGATAAAAATTGTTTAAATTGGTCCGGTGTTGAGGGAGAAATCTGCAGCTGGCAGCTGCTCAACGTCGATGTTCGTCCACTAAAAGAACCTGTTATTATACATGTGCATTATGGAAAGAACTCTACAGACCTTTACAGAGACGTAAAAGGCCTCTCTACGTCACTCCTGATGAAATTATACATCGAGATACACAATCACATCGTCGAAATTTACTTCCATCAACCTGATGGACTTCTATCTACCTGATCGACTTCTATCTACCTGATCGACTTCTATACCTGATTGACTTCATTACCCTGATCGACTTCTATCTACTTGATCGATTTCCTCACCCTGTTAAACAACTGTGTGTTTTTGTCTTCTTGCAACAGTTTTACATGCAAACAGTCCATGCAGGTGTATGTGGTGGACGCTGTGTGTGTGTTTCAATGGTAACTAATGGTGTTTGTTTGCATTTGCGGGTGTGTGTGTTTCAAGGGTAGCAGGCCGTTGTTTAGAAGGTTTATTTGAAGGTTTATGTGGCGGTGCTGGGCCTGCATATATATGCAGAAATTGAGGTCATTATGCACCCCACACACACACACACACACACACACACACACACACACACCGACTTCAGACACACACAAAAACACTTTTCAGAGAGGCATGAGGTTGCATACTTAAACAATGACACCTCGAAACAGATGTCTGTAATTTATGTGGATAATCGTTAATCCCAAAACAAACAGTGCACACGCACACACACGCACACACACACACACACACGTCAACCAGCATTTTGCACAATGTCAGTGTCTCTCCAAGCGTTTGACCCTTTCTGACGGGAACTGAAGCTGTTGTCGATGCTCTCTTCAGACACACCAGACTGCTTTGATAAGAACAGTAACTTGACCTCTCAGCTGTTTCTTTGTTTGTGTTATCGTGTGACTTTGGTGTTTTAAATCGTTGGTTTGGATTCACCAAAGTGACACAAACAAAGTAACCGATGGAGGCGGTGGCGGACCAGCAGCTCCTGTGTTCTGAGAGGTAAAAGGACAGTTTTTAGCAATGGAGTCTTCTGGCTTTGAAGAGAGCGTATTGGTTTTTTGGTCGCTGAGGCTTTTTTCTTTTGATGGCTAAGCAACGTTTTGCGGACGTCCCCGTCCACAGCAGCACATTTCATCTCAATAGACTTTATCGCACATGAAATATTTGGAATACATTCTCACTGGAATTTCTCAACTCTAACAGCTTGTAATTACCGAACATTTCACCTCATTCAGCTTTTCTCAAAGTTAACGGTCTGTGTTTTGGGGGTGAAAACGAGGAATGCCAATGTGGCAAAAACCACATGGAAATATGAGAGAAAGCGGTGAAACCAAACGCCTCCATCTTTTCCTTGCAGCCTCTGCACAGAAACATTGTCACGCATCAATCACAGTCCTGTTCTTTTTGCCCACTCGCCTTTTATTGCCGCCTGTATTCCAGCAGGCTGAAGTGCCGCCGCAGTCCTCAACAATGCTCACTCTTGTTGAAGTGGCCTTTTCCGACACAAGGCAACTCTGTCGCCTCTGCTTTTTGGCTGGAATGTCTCCTTCCCCGTGGCTGGAATCGGAGGAGGAGAGGGACAAAGACGGAGAGACACTGGCAGGAGAAAAAAGGGGGCGATGGAGACGGGTAGGAAAGAATCCGTGAAGAGGAGAAAAAAAGACCCAAGGGTGTAGGGAGAGACAGATGGATGCAGGATGCAGAGCGAGCGTTGGCACCCGAGTGCAAAGGCAGTGCCAAGAAAGTGCAACTTTTCAGTCTGACTCCAGACTTCATGGGGAGATTTAAGCGATTACAGGGTTCATGGAAAACCTGGAAAAGTCATGGTTTTTTTAAATGGTTATTTCATCATTCACCCATTCATACCCTGATGGGAGGAGCTACCTGCCCATAAGGACTCTAATGAACCATTCATACCCATTCACAAACCAGCGGTAGCAATTTGGGGCTAAGTGTCTCGTCCAAGGAAACATCGACATGGATTAGCGGAGCCCGGGATCAAACCGCCGGTCCTCTGATTGGAAGGATGGCCCTTTAAAAACATTTTATTTTAACCACAGAACCACTTCCTGTGTTCTACTTCCGCTAAATACCAACCTTCTTCAGGCAAGGTAAAGTCATGGAAAAGTCATGGAATTTTAAAATGGTTATTTCCAGGCCTGGAAAAGTCCTTGAAAAAAATAAAACCCCAAAAGTTTAGTAAAAGTCATGTAAATGTGTTATATTCATGTGTTCATGTGTTCATTTACGCTGAGTTTTAAATAATGAATATGCTTTTAAAAGAAAGACTCAGAATATAAGCAGGCATACATACAGGCATCTATATAAATGTTTATTCTTTTAATCAAACTATTGTCTCATTCATTTGAGTCATTTAAGGTTTACTGTATGCTTTGTATTCTCATTGTTAGTTTAAATTAGTGCTGTCATATTAGCGCGTTATTAACGGCGTTAACGCAAACCAATTTTAACGCCGTCAATTTTATTAACGGCGTTAACACATTTTAATTTTTCAAATTTTTTTTTCCGCGAGCACCACGCCGGATGTAGCTCAACCGGAAGCAAAACAATAGGCACGCCGTTTGGGCTTGGAAGCTAGGCTAACGTTACGGTTTGAAATGAATGAATGGTGAGCGCGATACGGCAAAATGAATGATATTCAGTGAACTGCGAACAGGTGCGCGTGCCAGAAGGGAGAAGAGTGAACACATTGAACACAGCAGGAGAGAACGCAACGTTAGCCAGCTAGCTAAAGCTCCGGTGGAACATTATTAGCTAACGCTACCGTTTTTGAGGAGGTATATTTTGAGGAGAGGGGACTGACCAGGCAGAAGGTAAAGTGGTCCACCATTCTATCAATAAGCAGACCTGCCAACCTGTACGCAATTTGCGTAGCGGATACGCATTTTGACGTCAAAGTACGCTGGTAAAAATGAGTCTAAAAGTAATTTTAGACTAATTGACCAGCACACATTATATGCAATGCAATATAATGCATGACGAGTATTTAATGACTTATCAATATATAGGTTATATATCAAGGTTGGCAGGTCTGAATAAGGCTAAACTAGAAGTTAACACTAATACAAACATTATTTTTGCAGAATGAGTGTGTTAGGGGAGAAGGATGCAGCCATTGTTAAACAGCTGGATTGAAATGCAGCTGGAACTGGTCGTGGCTAAAACTGGAAGGCAAGGTCTCAATAAAAGGGCAAGAGGTGTCCTTTCATCTAGGAGATGTATTCTCCAAAATCAACAGGCAGGGATTCACCAGATGCACCAGATGCATTGCATAATACTTAGTAAGGAGGCCATAATCATGTTTGACTCATGGCTGAAGTTAAGTTTCTCCAGCTCTCCCCAGGTTGGCAAAAAAAGCATCTCAAAATGCATCAGATTGATGCTTTAAAATATGGAATATTTAAATGTTTCTTACGGGGGAGCATGCCCCCGGACCCCCTAGAGGGGTAATATCCTTCTCACCTTTTTCACCCCTGACCCGTTTTCATGCCTGGTGCACTCTATAATTTTATTTTGTAAACCCTTGTTTACCTGAAATGTGCAGTGATTTTATTTTGTACCGCCCTGTTTGCCAGTTGTTTTTCAATGAAATAAAGCAAGCCAATCCACTTTTTCATGTTGATAACAGCATTAAAATGCAAAAAAAATATATTGCGATTAATTGCGATTAATCGCGATTAAATATTTTAATCGCTTGACAGCAGTAGTTTAAATACTACATTTACTCACTTTTTCATGTTTACACCCAGATTTCACTAAATGTTTGGTCATGGGACATTTGGTTTAAAGTCATGGAAAAGTCATGAAAATCCATTGGTCAGAATGTGTATGAACCCTGTGATTTTTTCTGAATGGGAGGGCAGAGATATGGATATACGGGAGCGAAAAAGAGCAGAGAAAGAGAAGTCTCAGCGCTGTGCCTTTAAGACATAAAGCCCGGCGTGACTTATGAGTGACAGAGGTTACAGAAGGATGGAGAAGGAGCAGAGAAAGAAGGACTCGGATCGATCAGCGCCGGTACACCATTAAACCGGGTGTCACTGACGGGGGTTCTGCCGGCCAAAGTTCCACAGCGTCCAAATTTACGGCGCGCCTCACCCCGAGGTGTTCCCATAAAACACCTGGGATCCATTGTAGTAGGCGGACCTTTGACTGGAGCAGCAGACCAGAGGTGATGGAGGGAATACTGCAAGACTACAGTCAGAGGAGAGGAGAGAGACTCCACGGGGAACAATGAAGTCATTTATATATACTTCTATACAACCAGAGGAGTCGCCCCCTGGTGGTCAGGAGAGAGAATGCAGCACCAGATGAATCGCCCCCTGGTGGTCACTAGGGAGAATGCAGCTTTAACACATGAAGCATATACTTCTATACAACCAGAGGAGTCACCCCCTGGTGGTCAGGAGAGAGAATGTAGCTTTAACACATGAAGCATATACTTCTATACAACCAGAGGAGTCTCCCCCTGGTGGTCACTAGAGAGAATGCAGCTTTAACACATGAAGCATATACTTCTATACAACCAGAGGAGTCTCCCCCTGGTGGTCAGGAGAGAGAATGCAGCTTTAACACATGAAGCATATACTTCTATACAACCAGAGGAGTCTCCCCCTGGTGGTCACTAGAGAGAATGCAGCTTTAACACATGAAGCATAGACTTCTATACAACCAGAGGAGTCTCCCCCTGGTGGTCAGGAGAGAGAATGCAGCTTTAACACATGAAGCATATACTTCTATACAACCAGAGGAGTCTCCCCCTGGTGGTCACTAGAGAGAATGCAGCTTTAACACATGAAGCATAGACTTCTATACAACCAGAGGAGTCGCCCCCTGGTGTCACTAGAGAGAATGCAGCATTAACACATGAAGCATCGCCTTTACTCTGCAGAACCGGACGTTGCCGCCTGACTAAAACGTAAAATGCGCTGCCAATTTCAATCACACCACGTAGATGCACAATTGGAAAGCGATGTCTGAATCCACTTCCGAGCATAAACACGTCCCAGTATCCACTTCTCTATACCAGTGGAGACCATTTTACACTTGGTTTTTACAATTTCTGCCTCAAGTAAGTTTGGCTGAATCACAGGTTTATTTAGAGCAGGATCTGGCGCCATCTAGCGGCGAGTTGGCAGATCGCAAACAACTAAAACGTGTCCTGTCTGTGGATATAAATGACTCAATCTAAGCAGAATCGGTTCTGGACTAGTTTCTGCTAGTTACACAAACACAATACTCTTAAACGACTCAATCTAAGCTAAAGAAAGCACAACGTTCGTTATTGTCAGGTGATTATACAGGATACAAACAAGTCCCATACGACCATTTGAGTCACGCTGAAGGATGGATGAAGGGTGCCACCAAAGATGTCATGGCAAAGTATTTAATGCAAATGTAAACATAGATGAACAGCAAACAGCGAATCCGCTCATTATTTCATACTTCGATGCCACTTAATGAGGAACGTGAAAACGCTTTAAAACCATCCAGTCGCTGCACTGTAATTGCCTTTGCCTTGTTTTTATATAACATCATTATGAATGTTTAACTGTGGATCGACACCCAGAGAGAGAGAGAGGGGGAGAGAGAGAGAGAGGGGGAGAGAGAGAGAGAGAGAGAGAGAGAGGGGGAGCGAGAGAGAGAGAGAGAGGGGGAGAGAGAGAGTGAGGGGGGGGAGAGAGAGAGAGAGAGTTATCAGCCATACCTCCAGTTCCATTATCACCTGTCAAAAATACCTTGTCCTTCAGATGAGAGGCCATTCTGCTCGGCTGGAGTGAAAGCATGAGCACACACACACACACACACACACACACACACACACACACACACACACACACACACACACACAGTCAGTCAACAACTGTTCTAGCTGGTGTCGTCAGTAGAAATGAAAGTCTTTCTTTCTTTTTCAAGGAGTTACCTGCGGAATTCCTACAATTTCCACTAACACACACACACACACACACACACACAAACACACTAAAGTACCCGTAGCGTTACTGTACATACGGTACACTAAGCGTCAACACAAATATAAAGACGGAGTCATGACCTCTGTGGCTCCAACCTTGAGAAATAATATTGAATGATGGAGGAATTCCATTTAGCTGCTTCAGTTCCGGGGTCTTGAGTTAATTTAGCTCTAATAGAATGTATTAATGTCTAATAGAATGTATTAATGTCTAATAGAAATGTATTAATGCTCATCCAACCTGTGCTGCTGATCTGTGGAGGCTTCCTCTCCCGTAAAGGTGCAGTCCGTCAAAACAACTTGGACCCATTTGTCCTTTCAGTTCAGAAGGTTCTCATAGTTTTCACCTTCCAGGAAAATGACACAGAGGTTTGAGTCAGATGAGTCGTTTCTGTTTGTGTTTTATGGGATCTGAGTCGACGGCATGGTGACCACCAGGAACCTCTTAGTTTTTCTTATGCAACCAGGGTTAATAAAGTACAGAAGTTATGGAACCGTAATAAACTGTATAGAAAGCCCTGTGTTTCATGCAGTTTCAGTCTGATGTTGGTGGTGTTGTTGCCTGAAGCTAACGGGCTAACGAAGCAGCTTTGGCTGCTACATAGTAGCTTCACCACTTCAACCCGCTGCAGCCAGCAGGCCTGTCTCATACACTGATGATCAATAGTTATGCTCTGGAAATTATATCTTAATCAAAAAATTATTGGTCTGTAATCCACGTAATCGTGAACCAGGAAAAGCAAAGAGCGCCGATGGTCCGCTAGAGAGGAGGTCGTGGGGGCGTGTCCCAAAACCCCCGAACTTCACCAGGAGCCAGCTGTTCGTGTCCTGTGAGATGAGAGGAGGTCTACGTGTTTTCTGAGCGGTAGTTCTGTCCCATCCTGAACCAGATGGGCTTTGGACCGCCTCCCGAGGTTCAGTGTCAAAGCTCAGTGGGATTGAACTGAAGGGTCCATGGGGTCAAATCCCTCCCACTCACAAAGAGCGCTGCATCGATGCCGTCGGACGTGTGTGTGTGTGTGTGTGTGTGTGTGTGTGTGTGCCGTGCACTTTGTTTACATCACGTTGGCTTTCATCTCTGTATATATATATATATATATATATATATATATATATATGCGTGTGTGTGTGTGTGAATCTTGATTTTCTGGTTGAACTTGTGTGTTTGAATATAAATGTTCTGTGTTCTTGTGTTTGTGTGGGTTTGTTTCATTGATGTGTGTATTGTGTAACCCAGATATATTATATTGTATGTGCATCTTTACCTGCTTTTCAACCCATGCTGGTGTGTGTGTGTGTGTGTGTGTGTGTGTGTGTGTGTGTGTGTGTCAATCAGGGGTAAGTAGGCCGCCTGATCCCCTGCTGTATAATTTAAGTCCAGTCAGGAAGAGAGAGAGAGAGAGAGAGAGAGAGAGAGAGAGAGAACAAAGCCGGTGATGGAGGGATGACAGCAGACAGGAGGTCGTCCTTTATTAATCACAAGGTCGGCGGTTCGATCCCCGGCTAACCCTGTCCGCATGTCCTTGACCAAGAACTGACAAGTTGCTCCCGATGGGCAGCTGTGTGTGTGTGTGTGTGTGTGTGTGTGTGTGTGTGTGTGTGTGTGTGTGTGTGTGTGTGTGTGTGTGTGTGTGTGTGTGTGTGTGTGTGTGTGTGTGTGCCCCTATGTGGAGGAGAGAGAAGAGGACATCAAAGTGTGTTCATTTTATCAGAGAGGAAAGAGAACAAACTGAAAAGAATTAAAGAGTTTGATGAGGAATAATGTTAAAGGACAGACGAGAAGAAGAAGAAGAAGAAGAAGAAGAAGAAGAAGAAGAAGAAGAAGAAGAAGAAGAAGAAGAAGAACAAGAAGAGTTGTCAGAGGTCTATTGGGAGAAACATAGACCAACAGGGCTCGACTCTGACTTTAAATAAAGAGGTTGCCACGTTTTGGTCACTTTGTGTTTTGAGTAAATAACATAAGAAGCAGTTCCATGATGAACATGTGACATAAACGCGACAACAATAGACTCAAACAGACAACAACAGACACAACATAGACTCAAACAGACAACAACAGACACAACAATAGACTCAAACAGACAACAATAGACACAACAACAGACTCAAACAGACAACAATAGACTCAAACAGACAACAATAGACTCAAACACACAACAATAGACACAGCAATAGACTCAAACAGACAACAATAGACTCAAACAGACAACAATAGACTCAAACAGACAACAATAGACTCAAATAGACAACAACAGACTCAAACAGACAACAATAGACTCAAACAGACAACAATAGACACAACAATAGACTCAAACAGACAACAATAGACTCAAACAGACAACAATAGACTCAAACAGACAACAATAGACTCAAACAGACAACAACAGACTCAAACAGACAACAATAGACACAACAATAGACTCAAACACACAACAATAGACTCAAACAGACAACAATAGACTCAAACAGACAACAATAGACTCAAACAGACAACAATAGACTCAAACAGACAACAATAGACTCAAACAGACAACAACAGACTCAAACAGACAACAACAGACTCAAACAGACAACAATAGACACAACAACAGACTCAAACAGACAACAATAGACTCAAACACACAACAATAGACTCAAACAGACAACAATAGACTCAAACAGACAACAACAGACTCAAACAGACTCAAACAGACAACAACAGACAGTCCACAGTGCACAGCAGACAACAAAACGACAAACAAAGAGTCACTAAGACCAGAAAATGAAACATCAGAAAGTTGTTAAATCTAACAAACACTTCTTAAGTGTTCATTAAAAAGATGGAACTGGAACTAAAGACCTTCTGAGTGGTTCGTCGTGTGAGTTTGTTTGATGCAGCTGACGGCTCTCCTCCTTCAGGGTTTGGGTTCCGGCCCAATCGTCAGAGAATGTGTTTATTTCTGGGTTTACTTCTCCCCGTGTTTGGTTTTATGTGTTAAGACGTCGTCGCCGCTGAAGGTGTGAATGAGACGATAACGAGGTCTCAGACGTTAGCTTCATGGCTAACATTAAGAACTAAACACATGAAACACATTGCGTCATGAAATGGAGAATTTCCTCAAATGTGTTTTTGATTCCAGTCTCTAGTCTCCTTTGATCTCACACACACACACACACACACACACACACACACGCTCCCTAGAGGCCGTGAAGGCCATGGCAGCCATTGGCCCTTCGGTTTGGCCCCTCACAGAAAGGACGTCCCCGGGGCCCGAGGTGGTCTTGACCCCCCGACCCTCTGGAGGAGCCGAGCTCATTCATGACGGTCGTTCTCCACAAATCATGCGACCAGCAGGCTGAACCCCGGGAGGAGGAGGCCGGGTGTAACGGAGCGGAGATATGAGAAGATATGAGAAAAAGTCCCAGTGCATTAGTTCCATCTCATCATAACAATGTGATCCTGTCACTTTGGAGAACAAACTGATGTCCTGCCGTTTATGTTAGGTTTATGTCAACGATATATTTAGAATAATTTTACGGCATAAATGAATAACAACCGCCCTTATCATAAAATCTAAGTTGACTTTTGGTTTCACACGAGACACAAAGAGCAGACTCATTATTCTACCACTGCAAATAATGTAAGGTATAATAATATAACATGGAAAGTATAATAGTATATAATGTAAGGTATAATAATATAACATGGAAAGTATAATAATATATAATGTAACGTATAATAATATAACCAGAATAAGTCATGTTGTGACCCCTTGATTCACACTTCAGACCCGAAAGCCTCAATAGCAAAATGTCGGGGGTCTCTAAAATCATAAGTCGATTATTTGTCACTTGCTATTAAAATGTCTTTTAAAAAGTTGTTATTATTCAAAGTGTACAAATACAAAAAGTGCAATCCCGTCCGATCAAAACCATCAGGCCGGATGAAATGATTGGACGGGCTGATTTACCGTCTTTTATTCGTGTGCATTTGATTAATTGATGGCCGTCAGGATGCAGAGAGAAAGATATCAAACGTGTTTAATGAAAACATCCACATTAAGTAAAACTGTAAACAATAGACTCAAACACACAACAATAGACTCAAACAGACAACAACAGACTCAAACACACAACAATAGACTCAAACAGACAACAATAGACTCAAACAGACAACAACAGACTCAAACAGACAACAATAGACTCAAACAGACAACAATAGACTCAAACAGACAACAATAGACTCAAACAGACAACAACAGACTCAAACAGACAACAGACAACAATAGACTCAAACAGACAACAATAGACAACAATAGACTCAAACAGACAACAACAGACTCAAACAGACAACAATAGACTCAAACAGACAACAACAGACTCAAACAGACAACAGACAACAATAGACTCAAACAGACAACAATAGACAACAATAGACTCAAACAGACAACAATAGACACAAACAGACAACAACAGACTCAGACAGACAACAACAGACTCAAACAGACAACAACAGACTCAAACAGACAACAACAGACAACAATAGACTCAAACAGACAACACTAGACACAAACAGACAACAATAGACTCAAACACACAACAATAGACTCAAACAGACAACAACAGACTCAAACACACAACAACAGACAACAATAGACTCAAACAGACAACAATAGACTCAAACAGACAACAATAGACTCAAACAGACAACAATAGACTCAAACAGACAACAATAGACTCAAACACACAACAACAGACTCAAACACACAACAACAGACTCAAACAGACAACAATAGACTCAAACAGACAACAATAGACTCAAACAGACAACAATAGACTCAAACACACAACAATAGACTCAAACAGACAACAATAGACTCAAACACACAACAACAGACTCAAACAGACAACAGACAACAATAGACTCAAACAGACAACAATAGACAACAATAGACTCAAACAGACAACAACAGACTCAAACAGACAACAACAGACTCAAACAGACAACAATAGACACAAACAGACAACAATAGACAACAATAGACTCAAACAGACAACAACAGACTCAAACAGACAACAACAGACTCAAACAGACAACAATAGACTCAAACAGACAACAACGGACTCAAACAGACAACAGACAACAATAGACTCAAACAGACAACAATAGACAACAACAGACTCAAACAGACAACAACAGACTCAAACAGACAACAACAGACAACAATAGACTCAAACAGACAACACTAGACACAAACAGACAACAATAGACTCAAACACACAACAATAGACTCAAACAGACAACAACAGACTCAAACACACAACAACAGACAATAGACTCAAACACACAACAATAGACACAAACACACAACAATAGACTCAAACACACAACAATAGACTCAAACAGACAACAATAGACTCAAACAGACAACAACAGACTCAAACAGACAACAACAGACTCAACACACACAACAATAGACTCAAACAGACAACAATAGACTCAAACACACAACAATAGACTCAAACAGACAACAATAGACTCAAACACACAACAATAGACTCAAACAGACAACAATAGACTCAAACACACAACAACAGACTCAAACACACAACAACAGACTCAAACAGACAACAATAGACTCAAACACACAACAACAGACTCAAACAGACAACAATAGACTCAAACACACAACAATAGACTCAAACAGACAACAATAGACTCAAACACACAACAACAGACTCAAACAGACAACAATAGACTCAAACAGACAACAACAGACTCAAACACACAACAATAGACTCAAACACACAACAATAGACTCTGTGGTTTGCTGAAACTCACAAAGCCGACTGGCGGCCGGCGTGAAGCTCAGTGAGCTGAAGTCTTTAGCCAGGGAGGCCCTTGGGTCATGGGAGGGGCTTATGGGCATGGGAGGGGCTTAACTTGGGGCCAGGCTAATCCCTGGAGGATCTGCTGATCGGGAGGCAGACCACTTCCTGCAGACCGAGCTGTCTATCTGCTCACCTCTCCTCCTCTTCTTCAAGACTCCTCTTCTTCTTGGCCCAGATAGAGTTCCTCTCTCTCTCTCTCTCTCTCTCTCTCTCTCTCTCTCTCTCTCTCTCTCTCTCTCTCTCTCTCTCTCTCTCTCTCTCTCTCTCTCTCTCTCTCTCTCTCTCTCTCTCTCTCTCTCTCTCTCTCTCTCTCTCTCTCTCTCTCTCTCTCTCTCCTCCCAGCGTCTCCCCTTTCCATCCAGAGGACCTGACCTCGTTTGTCCTCCTCCCTTTGCCTCGTCTCCTCACCGCTCCTCCTTTCATATCATCCCACTGTTCTCTCTCTCTCTCTTCCATGGCCTCGTCTTACATCTTCATCTTCGTCTTCCCCTCCCACCTCTCTCCCCACAAACACACACACACACACACACACACACACACACACACACACACACACACACACACACACACACACACACACACACACACACTCCATGGCCTCGTCTAACATCTTCATCTTCTCCTCCACCTCCCCTTCTTTCTTTTGTTCATGCTCCCTTTGCCCCTCCTTTCCTTCCCTTCTTTCCTTTCCTTTCCTTCCCTTCCTCCCCTCCTTTAGATTTTTCTTTGTCTCACGTAAACATCTTTGAATTCTTCTTCATCTCTTCATCTCTTTATGGATGACTTTGCCCTCTCGTATTCATACATGTTAGCTTCCTCTAATCTCTTCCCTTCCTCTGACAGCCTCCCTCCCTCTTGAAGGCCTTGTTTGTTCTTCACCTCCTCTCTCGTTCCCTCCATGACTCTCTCCACACCTCTGCTCATCTCTTCCTCTCTCAGCATCCTGCGAGACGCCGCTCAACCCAGAAGAAACCCAGCGGCTCAGACGAGCACACCAATGCTAACGAGTGTTTCTAGCTAACGACTTCTGCATGTGGAACGCGGGGGGAAGATTTAAAATAAAACCTGGAACGCCACGCGTAAATCTACACCCTCTACTACTGATACCTAATGACACACCTCCTGAAGAGAAAATGAGAGAATTGTGTTTTTTCAAAACTAAAACTGTGCTATCTCCTCATCCACAAAGTCGATTTAATTCATTTAAATTGCTAAAGTACCGTAACTCTTGTGAGAGAAAAAAAACCCGTTACGTTTTAATATTTCTGTAAGCTCCTTAACATGACTAAGTGATTATAAAGTTTTACTAAAACCTTCATAAAAACTCTTACAACGGCGGATTTCAGGCAAAGACACAACCCTGCAACCGTACGGGCTGTGGGAGTCGAATAAACCAATCCAGATCCTTTTCTGACACTTTCTGAGTATTAGTGTCTCCACATTGCGAATGTACGGACATTGATATGCAGCTTGTTATGGTGCGAGCAAGGATCAGGTCGAAGTAGGTCATTTTTTTATTTCTGAGCCGAAAAACGAATTTCTTGGACTGACTATGCTTCCTAACATGTCAATGTTTGATTTAGATTGAGATGCTTTAGGTCTTAATCTTTCTAAAGATATGCAGTATTAGTCTGTGGGTTGATGTTAAGACACAGAACAATAATTTTTTAACTCGGGGAGCAATCGAGGAGTCATTTTTGGGGAAGCTTGACTTTTGGTCATATTTATGCTGAAAATACGTTTTATTTTTGAGGATTCGTTAGAAATCAAGGACAATAGGGTCTGGTATTCATATCAAGGTCATATGAGTTGTAGAACTCTAGGGTTGAAATGTCCATTTCATTATCCGTCATCCAGCAGACGGGCCCCGGGGCCTCGACCAGTTGGACGTGCCCGTTAAAGCCTCTAACGGGGAGGCGTCCAGGAGGATCCGGACCAGATGCCCGAACCACCTCAACTGGCCTCTTTCGACACAGAGGACCTCCCTCTGGATGTCTAAGCTCCTCCCCCTATCCTTATCTCTCAGGCTGAGCCCGGCGTCCCTACGGAGGAAGCTCCTTTCAGCCACTTGTACCTCTCTCGGGGCATTGAAGAGCAATCCACCATTAGACGACAATATGTCCCCAGACTGGGAGGCGCTGACCAGTTTGGGGCCATATCCCTAAAGGTCCCGGTCAGTGACTAAAGGTCGAGGTCTGATTGGTCCGCAAAGATCAGAGACGCAATGCCATCCTGACTAGAGCCACTTTGAATAACAGTCAAACCAGGCGGGGTCATTTTTGACCCCAGAGGACTAAAGGTGTATGGCAAACGGGAGGACATTACAAGGGTTAATATCTTTTTTTTTTTTTTTTTTATCCTGGATGTAATTTACAGTTGTCATTATATCAGAAATACTTTTCCTATTTCTAGAGAAAAAGCCGGTATTTCAGTGCTGGATAGAGGTACCTCGGGACACTCTGCCACCCAAAGAAAAAGGCAGTCACCTTCATCGCGACTTTTTACGATGGATTCCACCTTTAAAACGCCTTGTTTTGTGTCGCTAACGTGTATCTCGTGATGTGCACGTCTGGATCCATTCAGTTGTTTCCTCCCTCTCTCGTGTCAGAGCTGTTTGAATGAAGTCTGATTGCATAAAATCTTTCAGCCATCTCAAATATCAACAGGGAGAGTTTGGCACCCTTCAAAAAGCCAGAGTTTCCTTTTAGCGCCTCATTATTCTAAATCAGTGTTCAGCAATAAATCCATCGCCGGAGAGGAAGACAATCCTCCTCTCCGGTCGCCTCGATGGAGTCGAGTGCACAACAACGCCGCCGCAAGATTCAGAATTTCAAGTGAGGAGCACGACGGGACTGAAGTAATCGTTCCATCACGAGTAATCACAATCCCTAATTACTCTCTCTCTCTCTCTCTCTCTCTCTCTCATCCCTCTCTCGCTACCAAACTGAAACTCAACCGGTTCCCTCATCGTCTCCTCTGAAGAGCTGGGAGTCGTTCTGGGGAAGAAAAGAGGAAAAATCTCAAACTGAATTACATAAACGAGGTGAAGCGGGTTATTCAGAGAAGTTTCCCTGCAAAATAACGCACATAATGCGTCGGATTATTCCTCCAAGTGTCCCGGCTGCTTTATTGGCTTTTCTTGGGGAATTGAGGCGTCCGTTCAAATGTGCTGCGACCGTCCCAACGGCCTCCATTGAGCTTTTGAACATCAACACGTTACATAAAACTATGCAGATGAAGAGTCTGAGTCCTGGAGTCCAGACCAGAGGCGGGAGATTACATCGTGCGTCCTCCTCGGATGTCGAAGACGTTTTCGGGAACACAAACCCAAAATCTTCTGGCCGTTTAAATTGCCGGCTGAGAGACGACAGCTCGACACCCACGAGAGGAGAAAATGTCATTCTGTTCCAAAAATAAAAACAAAATTAATTTGAATTATCTTAACTTGTCAGGCTTCTTGCGGGGAAAAAAATCCCCTTGATTTGAACTCCTTCGCAATTTCATACTGCATTTTGTTCTAAGTATGATTGTCACATAATAAGACTGTTTGGGCAATTACTGCCGCTTTCATTGGGGAATTACTTTTGCACTTCATTAAAATGAAGCAGAGAATATAATTACACCTCAATGGTCCCTTTGGTTCCATCTCTCGCCATTTCTGTTCCTCCAAGAATCTTCCTCCCACATCCATATCCTCCATACACATCCATGTTCTCTATACACATCCATGTTCTCCATACACATCTATGTCCTCCATACATATCCATGTCCTCCATACATATCCATGTCCTCCATACACATCCATGTTCTCTATACACATCCATGTCCTCCATACACATCCATGTCCTCCATACACATCCATGTTCTCCATACACATCCATGTTCTCCATACACATCTATGTCCTCCATACACATCCATGTTCTCTATACACATCCATGTTCTCCATACACATCCATGTCCTCCATACACATCCATGTTCTCCATACACATCCATGTTCTCCATACACATCCATGTCCTCCATACACATCCATGTTCTCTATACACATCCATGTTCTCCATACACATCCATGTCCTCCATACACATCCATGTTCTCCATACACATCCATGTTCTCCATACACATCTATGTCCTCTACACATCCATGTTCTCCATACACATCCATGTCCTCTATACACATCCATGTTCTTCATACACATCCATGTTCTCCATAGACATCCATGTTCTTCATACACATCCATATCCTCCATACACATCCATGTCCTCTATACACATCCATGTTCTTCATACACATCCATATCCTCCATACACATCCATGTCCTCTATACACATCCATGTTCTTCATACACATCCATGTTCTCCATACACATCCATGTTCTCCATACACATCCATGTTGTCCATACACATCCATGTTCTTTATACACATCCATATCCTCCATACACATCCATGTTCTCCATACACATCCATGTCCTCTATACACAGCCATGTTCTCCATACACATCCATGTTCTCCATACACATCCATGTTGTCCATACACATCCATGTCCTCTATACACATCCATGTTGTCCATACACATCCATGTCCTCTATACACATCCATGTTCTTCATACACATCCATGTCCTCTATACACATCCATGTTCTTCATACACATCCATATCCTCCATACACATCCATGTCCTCTATACACATCCATGTTCTTCATACACATCCATGTTCTCCATACACATCCATGTTCTCCATACACATCCATGTTGTCCATACACATCCATGTTCTTTATACACATCCATATCCTCCATACACATCCATGTTCTCCATACACATCCATGTCCTCTATACACAGCCATGTTCTCCATACACATCCATGTTGTCCATACACATCCATGTCCTCCATACACATCCATGTTCTCCATACACATCCATGTTGTCCATACACATCCATGTCCTCTATACACATCCATGTTCTTCATACACATCCATATCCTCCATACACATCCATATCCTCCATACACATCCATGTTCTCCATACACATCCATGTCCTCTATACACAGCCATGTTCTCCATACACATCCATGTTCTCCATACACATCCATGTTGTCCATACACATCCATGTCCTCTATACACATCCATGTTGTCCATACACATCCATGTCCTCTATACACATCCATGTTCTTCATACACATCCATGTTCTTCATACACATCCATATCCTCCATACACATCCATGTTCTCCATACACATCCATGTCCTCTATACACATCCATGTTCTTCATACACATCCATGTTCTTCATACACATCCATATCCTCCATACACATCCATGTTCTCCATACACATCCATGTCCTCTATACACAGCCATGTTCTCCATACACATCCATGTTCTCCATACACATCCATGTTGTCCACACACATCCATGTTCTTCATACACATCCATATCCTCCATACACATCCATGTTCTTTATACACATCCATATCCTCCATACACATCCATGTTCTTCAAACACATCCATGTTCTCCATACACATCCATGTTCTCCATACACATCCATGTTCTTCAAACACAGCCATGTTCTCTATACACATACATGTTCTTCATACACATCCATGGACATATATTTGAAAATGTGCAAATAGCTCAGAAGAGTTTACGCCTCTTGCATCTCTGGGGATAAGACTTGAATTCAAGTTTTTTTTTCCCACTTTGAAAAACAATATACTTATTATGGCGTTTTGCCTGCGAGGGGAAATCTCTTTCTCTTCCTCCCTAATCATCCTCCTCCTCTTCCTCCCTCACTCACTTTTCTCCGATCTCTGCTTTCGGCATACATGATTTTAGTGCTTGATTTTCTGTCGCTGTCAACAAACAAAATAAAGTCGCCGGCTGAAAACAATCAAACAACAACAACAACAGCAGCATTAGTTTTTATGCGAGCGCGACTCATCAGCAAGTAATGAGTTCATCACCGTGATGCAACACTCGTGTGAGGCAACGCTTCTGAACCAGCATCCAGCTGCTCTCCGGTTCTGATCAAGTCTTTTAGGGTCAAAATGAACTTTTTCAGGTTGAAAATCATTTTAATAATCTTAACATTTTAACAAATAAACACATAAAGGTTTAAAAACACACAAGGACGCTGCACTTTACAAGCTGCCTCCAGTCGTTTGTGTTCATCTTGCTCGTTAACCTGCAGCTCCAGCAGGATGTTTGCTCCAGCTCTGCAGAATTAAAACATTAAACCGTTTAAATTCTGAGCAAACGCACAATAACTCATCGTGAACGTCAGAAGTTGTCGTTACAAAAAACTGGCGCTGAATCTTTAAAACGGCGTGGCCTTGGGTTAGACGTGACCTTTAAGACGTGACCTTTAAAACCCAACTGTACAACAGAAATGAATGTTCACAGCTGTGGCGAACATCACAGACACCATGGACGAGGGGGATTTGTATTTAACTCACCAGTTTAAATTATATTAAGGAAATAAGGGCGTGGCCTCTGTCCATGTTTAGAGTCACGCTGTGACTGCTAAGATGGAGACAGTTGGCGACGCCCACTTTGAGCTCTACAAAGGTTGAGAACAACTTTATGTTTTAACAAAATGTATTTGATCAGTTTTTGGAATATATATATATATATATATATATATATGTATATATATATATATATATATATATATACACTGTATAATATATATAGACTTTCTGATCAGATATATATATTATATTTATTTAAAGTGGGCGTGTCCGATCATAAAGTCTCTTACACTGAGTTAAGAACACATTTTGACATTATAATCAGAAGTTAAAATGTAGCTGTGATTTCAACCCCTTCTGCAACATGAACATAAAAATAAACTGCTCTTCCTCCCGGATCACGGTCGCACTTTTTCCATTCCGAGCCTCGCGACGCACAATGTTTACGTTTTGTAAATATTAATTTTTCGCGAAAAAAACGCAGCAGAAAAAAAGAATCCGCTGCTGTTAGATCCTCCAAGACTCCAGTGTGGTCTTGTGCTCATTTGGATCTTTTAGACACCGTCGATCAAGTGGACTTATTGATTTTTACAGCAATATTTGTTTAGCTAATGTGTCGTCTTTTTGTTGTTTACTCATAATAATAATACTACTACTACTACTAATAATAATTATAATAATAATAATAATTTTATGACACTTTTAAAAACAGAGTTTACAAAGTACTTTGACAGACAAAGCAGCCAAAGCAAGACAACGTGAGGTAAGAGTCAAAATAGATGAAACATTAAACCATTTGATATGATAAAATAAATAAATAATTTAGTAAAATGTTCATAATTTAGTCAAATGAAAATAATTTAGTTTGACAAAATAATAATATCAATAATAAAAGAGCAGACAACACATAAAAGCCAGTAAAGTCTGTAAAAGTGCGTCTTAAGGAGTGATTTACAATAATGGACTGTAATTGTTATTCAGTAAATCACAACACTTTTCATATTGTTGACCTCCATAAAAACATTTCACACATTTCCCTTTTTGTATGAGTGTCATGAACTAGTGCATGCTGGGAAGGGAAACCTGCCTCTGGCCATAAAGAAACGAGTGAGCACGTGCAGGTTGTTAAATGTGAACTTCCCATTACAGACGCTTCATTGAATTAAGTTCAACTCATGAGGCCGGCGACACCGACACGTAGCTCAGCATTAGAGAGGATATATGTCTATATATATATATATATATATATATATATATATATATTTATATATTTATATATTTATTCTCTCTGCCGTCCGCCTCTCTTTTCATTTCCACAGCGTCCTCCTCCTCTTTCTTCATCTCCGTCCGTACCCTCTGGGTCAAGAGCAGCATATTATCTGATCTTTCTCCAATGTCAGAAAATAAAACCAATAAAATCTTTATGGCTCCGGCAGCTCCAGCTATCCGACTGTGGGCTTTCCCAAAAGGGACTTTGGCAGCGACGTGAACACCTGCCACGATTATAGATGTAATATATAAAATGTCCTTTAGAGATATATCTTCAAACTGTTGAATAAACTGTTGAATACATTTTCTGTTGAAATGTATGTTTCACACATAGTTATGAATATTGCGTAGCAAAAAAAGGCCAAATTTTTTTTTACGTTTTCACTCAATATGTCCACTCTAGTATAGAATAGCACAGAGGACATGTTTAGTAACACTTTACTACTCATTCAATCCTGCAGACCAGATCTTCAGTTCTTACCTTTCACAATAAAAGCCCCAGACAAATACACAGTAGCTCCCAGTAGATCAGGCTTCAGAACGGGTTACCTCAGTAGTGGTCGTCATTCTGTGGGCACGTGGCTGTGGAGATGGACGGTCACCGGTTCAAGTCCCCAAGTATAGATGGGAGCTGGAAGCCGGTTTGCCCACAGGGCACTGCCGAGGTCCCCTTGAGCAAAGCCACGGACCCCAAACTGCTGCCCGTAATACTCGGATGGGTAGTTAACCTACTAACCCTGGCAGATGGTCCTCTGTCTGCGTCCATCGCTGCAGCTATAAAAGGTTTTAATGCAAAAATTGCCGCTGTTAGAAAAAGTGTTACTCGACACCGGCGGTAAAATCATTAATCAGGACATTTATTTATTTCAAGTCTGCTCCCCGAACGAGCGGAGAGTTACGTCTTAAATACATAAAACACACAATCACAGAAGCCCTCATGACGTCTTGCACTGATCGTGAACCTTCCTCCTGTCATAGATATGTTTTAAACCATAAGAACAACAATGATGTGTTGAGTCTTCAGTTCACCCAGGAGTCACAGCCCATGAAACATCATATCATTAGAGGAAATTAGTTTTTCCCCAAGTATTTTAACATTTTTGTGTTATTTATTCGTCACGCCCCCAAACATGCAAAGGCCTTTAACAGTCAGGGCAACTGACTAGTAGAGAGAGAGAGGAAGTGCTGGTAGATCGCGCAGGACCGGAAGCTAACGCAGGACCGGAGGCTAACGCAGGACCGAAGGCTAACGCAGGACCGGAAGCTAACGCAGGACCGGAGGCTAACGCAGGACCGAAGGCTAACGCAGGACCGGAAGCTAACGCAGGACCGAAGGCTAACGCAGGACCGGAAGCTAACGCAGGACCGGAGGCTAACGCAGGACCGAAGGCTAACGCAGGACCGGAAGCTAACGCAGGACCGGAAGCTAACGCAGGACCGGAAGCTAACGCAGGACCGGAGGCTAACGCAGGACCGAAGGCTAGCGCAGGTCCGGAAGCTAACGCAGGACCGGAGGCTAACGCAGGACCGGAAGCTAACGCAGGACCGAAGGCTAGCGCAGGTCCGGAAGCTAACACAGGACCGGAGGCTAACGCAGGACCGGAAGCTAACGCAGGACCGAAGGCTAACGCAGGTCCGGAAGCTAACGCAGGACCGGAGGCTAACGCAGGACCGGAACCTAACGCAGGACCGGAGGCTAACGCAGGACTTTCACCCAGAAGACCACTGTGTGTGTCCTCACAGTGAGGTCTACAGACGTTGCATTAGGGGAAAGAGAGCGCTGGTATCAGATCTGTACTCTGAGCTGAGCTATTAGAATCTGAGTATAAAGAGTGTATGAAGCATCCATAACTTCAACATCTCCCAGAATCCCTCACTGCTTCAGAGCCTTTCAGCTGAATGCTAAATACTGTCTTTAATCCTCAGCAACATGAAGACGCGTGACATTATGAGACAGTATCAAGGTCACAGTCATGAAAAAGAGAGGAAAAGAAGAAGAACGTTGGCAGGGAGTGGTGGGAACACGAGAGCCGGAGAGGGAGCTACAGTAAAGGACAAGATGAAGGACAGAAAGGAGGGAGAAAGAAACACTGGAGGGAATGGAATGGAGAGGAAGAGCGGAAAACAAGAAACACGTAAAGAAAGTGGATGATGTGAGATGACCAGGAGGGTGTTTATGTAGAAGTGAGATAGCGACTAGGAGGGGAATGCAGAAAGGTAAAGGAAGCCAAGGGGAACAGGAGCGCCATTCAAAACTAATTATGATTCATGTAATTATGGTGACATGAATATTAATTCATCACTGGTTGGATATTGCTGACAGTACATGAGAACAAACTTTGTTGTAATTAATGCAGTTTGTGAAGCTTTTCCTCCACAAGACGATGTGACGGGAATAGAAAACGCTCCCGTCACCTGTCCGTCACTTGAAGACGTCTCTCCCTGTGATGTCCGTCATTTTGTATTTGTGATGTTGGGCTATATAAAATAAACTGAATTGAATTGAACTGTGACATGTTTTGCCTTTTTAATAATCAGAGTTTACGTTGTTGATCGTGAACATTTCTGAACCAAAATAAGATTTGTGTCAGCCTCGTGTCACGCTTAGAGAAATGCACAATTCCACGTTTTAACGTAAAACGGTTTAGGCAAAACCACAACTTGATTATGGTTTCAAAAAAGATGTGACAACTTAACGTGACAATATAAAGTAAGAACGTAACATTATAACATAAAAAGACAATTGTAACAACATAACGTAACAATGTAACGCAACGCAACGTAATAACGAAACGACGTAACCTGAAAACGTAACAACGTAACATAAAGACGTAACGTAACAACGTAACATAAAGACGTAACCTGAAAATGTGACAATGCAACGTAACAACGCAACCTAATAGCGTAACCTGAAAACGTAACGTAACAACGTAACGTAACAACGTAACGTAACAACGTAACGTAACAACGTAACAACGTAATGTAACAACGTAATGTAACAACGTAATGTAACAACGTAACGTAACAACGTAACAACGTAATATAACAACGTAATGTAACAACGTAATGTAACAACGTAATGTAACAACGTAATGTAACAACGTAACGTAACAACGTAACGTAACAACGTAATATAACAACGTAATGTAACAACGTAATATAACAACGTAACGTAACAACGTAATATAACAACGTAATGTAACAACGTAACAACGTAACAACGTAACGTAACAACGTAACAATGCAACTTAACAACCGGAAATGAACGGAACAACAAAGCAATACAAAAAATAACCGTGTTGAGGAATAAAATAATGCAGACGATGTACAGAGCTAAAGCAAAGTCACTGCCAGACTGTGTACAAAGGTTGTTTTCAACACATGAGTGTAAATGTTTTTATATATATATATTAATTGTTTTCTTTATATCTAATTTAATTGAAAATAATTTAGTATTATGCTTCTACCTTTTTAACTTTTCAGTCTTTCTGGGTTTTTTTGTATATTACATTGTGGCTTTACTTATTGTGTTGTAATGATTGACTGAATAAAACTCACAAATAAACAAACAAAGTTGAGGAAAAGAGTAGCGGCTTATAACCCGAATGTGACGTATCTGTGGTTTGCAGAACATTATGGTTCATATTAGATTCCTCCTCCGTGTTTCGCTGCATGACGGACAGGAGACGCCCCAACATGTAAATGTCAAACCGTCTGGGGACACATGGCCTCAGTGCAGAGAGTATATATATATATATATATATATATATATATATATATATATATATATATATATATATATCACTTTTACAACAGGTTTCCTTTCCTCCTCCTGTGGCCGTGAAATGTTTTTTGATTTGAATTCATAAGAGTGAGAGGTGGAGAGCGGAGCCAGATTGAGACAAATAGATTTGTAGATGTAGCCGAGATATTGAGCCAATGGGTGATTCAGCCGGCTGACATTCACACAGAGAAAAACAAATAGAGGTGGGAGAGATAAACAAGAGCATGAAGAACATGCAGTGAGCTCAATAATATAATAAAAGCAAAACTCTACAAACCACAATAGGTTTCATTCCGTGAACCCGCTCTTCCCTGCAGCTTACATGTTCTAGCTCTGGTAAATTAGCGTTGTTGCCGCTGCATGTTTAGCTTCCTGCTCCTCAGTGGGAAGTGAAGGCATGAGAGCAGGCGGGTGATTCACTCTCCACACAGCGAGAAAGAGCTTTCATTCTGCACTCCGCCCGAGGCTTCTGCTGGTTGCTGGGAATCTTCAGTGATTTGAATCTGACACGGCTGGTAAATAATAAACTCAGATGCAGATTTCTTACATTAACCCTTTAAGGGTCACGGCGCTGCACCGAGAGCCGCGACGTCAGCTCTGCTTTAGGGACGTGTCAACGTCTAATGTCACGCTGACAGACATGCACAATTCCACCTTAACGTTGTAAACCAGTTGGTTAGGTTTAGTTGGTTTCCCTCCGTTGAGGGAACACCAGAACCTTTGATATGAAAAAATGAAATGACATTAATTAACATAATCAGGTTCTGCTGAACTAACTAAGAATATAAGAATAACATGACGTGACAGTCGGTGTCTAACGAGCCAGTACAGATCCAGAGGACCAGTAGAGATCCAGGGGACCAGTACAGGTCCAGTACAGATCCAGTACAGATCCAGGGGACCAGTACAGATCCAGTACAGATCCAGTACAGATCCAGAGGACCAGTACAGATCCAGAGGGACCAGTACAGATCCAGTACAGATCCAGTACAGATCCAGTACAGATCCAGGGGACCAGTACAGATCCAGAGGGACCAGTACAGATCCAGTACAGATCCAGTACAGATCCAGGGGACCAGTACAGATCCAGAGGGACCAGTACAGATCCAGAGGGACCAGTACAGATCAGTACAGATCCAGTACAGATCCAGTACAGATCCAGGGGACCAGTACAGATCCAGAGGGACCAGTACAGATCCAGTACAGATCCAGTACAGATCCAGGGGACCAGTACAAATCCAGAGGGACCAGTACAGACCAGTACAGATCCAGAGGGACCAGTACAGATCAGTACAGATCCAGTACAGATCCAGTACAGATCCAGGGGACCAGTACAGATCCAGAGGGACCAGTACAGATCCAGTACAGATCCAGTACAGATCCAGGGGACCAGTACAAATCCAGAGGGACCAGTACAGACCAGTACAGATCCAGGGGACCAGTACAGATCCAGAGGGACCAGTACAGGTCCAGTACAGATCCAGTACAGACCAGTACAGATCCAGAAGGACCAGTACAGACCAGTACAGATCCAGTACAGATCCAGTACAGATCCAGAGGACCAGTACAGGACCAGTACTGGTCCAGGTGGATGGAGCAGAGGAGAAGGTGTAATGAACTATTTACAAGTTAAGATTAGAGACGGCATGAATCATTAGTGGAGGATTGAGAGGAGGGGATGAGGGATAAAGGCTCCCAGGAGGAGGAGGAGGAGGAGGAGGAGGAGGAGGAGGAGGGGATTCTTGGATGGAGAGAAGATGATGATGATGATTTAGTAGGAGGGAAGGAAGGAGAGAGGGAGGAAGGCTGACAGGAAGGAAATGATACTTAGGCTTAGCAAGGGAGGAAGGGATTGAGGCGAAGGACTCAGGGAGGACAAGACCGGTTTAGCTGGGGGTCTGGGGCTCTGAGGCTTTGGGGCTCTGGGGCTCTGGAGGTCTGGGGCTCTGGGGACTTAAGTGGCTCGAAGCGCAGACTGAGGAAAGAGGGAGGAAGAACACGAGGGAGAGAAAGGATAACGTCCTCGTTCCTGCATCTGCATGTCTGAGCTTCACTTTGAGGCTTTAGTCTGCTGACGGGGGAAGTCTCCTCACCTCGCGTCCTTCACCTCCTTCGCCTCCTTCACCTCCTTCGCCTCCTTCGCCTCCTTCGCGTCCTTCGCCTCCTTCGCGTCCTTCGCGTCCTTCACCTCCTTCGCCTCCTTCGCCTCCTTCGCGTCCTTCGCCTCCTTCGCGTCCTTCGCGTCCTTCACCTCCTTCGCGTCCTTCACCTCCTTCGCCTCCTTCGCCTCCTTCGCCTCCTTCGCCTCCTTCGCGTCCTTCGCCTCCTTCGCGTCCTTCGCGTCCTTCACCTCCTTCGCGTCCTTCACCTCCTTCGCGTTAAGGAAAGGTGTTTAAAAAACAGCCTTTTAAATAAAATATGTTGATGTTACTTTGCACTTTTAACCGACTTCAGTCCTGATCGTATCCACCGGAATATATATATATATATATATATATATATATATATATATATATATATATATATATATATATATATATATATTTAGAGTTGTAACCCTCTAAATGCCAGAAAAACACACACACAATGAATTATTTCTGTCACGGATTCCCCGTCATGTTAAGTGTTTTCACCCTGTCTGTCAGTTCTAACCACTCTCCTGTCATTCCAGATCCTGCCACCCACGTCTGATTACCCCTCATCACCGTCACCTGGCCCTCACACCATCTCACCTGCAGCCCGTTCCCTCATTAGCTCACTATTTAGGTCCCCTCACTTGCACGTGTCCTCTGCCAGATTGTCTTGTCCTTTGTGCCAAACTCTCCAGCGTATCCCTGTACTTCTGTCTACCTGTTCTGACCCTGTTTTTGCCTGTCTTTGCCTACCTTGGATTTTGCCTGCCCCTTATTGGATTTGTTCGCCTGTTTGATTGATCTCCTGGTTTTGACCCCTGCCTGAATATACTACTAAAGAACTTTGCCTGCCACCTGCCTCAGAGTTGTGCTTTTGAACTCGATTGTCTACTGTGCCTCACAATTTCTGGGGATTATAAATCTCTGGATGTATAAATGATAGCCAACGACACTGATGTTGGTACTTTAGAGGAGTAAAATGTCTGCTACTAAAAAGCCTATAAAAATATGATATATTCATATAATTGTATTTATTATTAGAGTTGAATCTACCAAACATTCTGTCATTTTCAGAATGTTAAATGCCAGTTTGTGGGATTTAAATTAAAAACCACATCATTTGTATTATTTATTCACATGAATCAGCAGTCTTTATCATAACTACCACATTTATTTTCAGAATTTCTACCCTTTAAACTTTTAAGACGCATAAAGTGAAAATATTTTCTGGATAATAATAAATAAACCTATTAATTTATCGGCCATGAAAGATGTCTTTTTAATTCCTGAGCTGCATTTACAGAAGCGTGAAGATCTAAACCTGAGCATTCTGAATGAATTAAAGTTTGGTAAAAACATTTCTTACGAGGGAATTCAACATTTGTAAAACAAATTATCAAAGAAATCCAAGGACGTTTTCTTTCTTCTTCTTTTCATGATTCATAACTGTTATTCTCCGGGAGACATTGTTAAGTTCAGGTTCTGTTTCCATAGAGATGCAGGACTTTTACATTGCAGAGAACATCGAGGCCGTTAGCCAGGTGCATGCTGGGTAGTGGAACTCGTCCTAGCTGGATTAGCTTAGCTTCCCTCTCGGCCCGGTGCTCGATCCAGGGAAACATTCCAATCCAAAATGTCTCTCTGTCGTGTTTGTTTAATCTTAAACTAACGGCAAACTGTGTGACTCCTTCCCTTCTTACCTTTCACAATAAAAGCCCTGCAGGTGTAATATTACGTGTGTTTATTCGCCCCAAGTGTGCGAAGGTGTTGAGCAACTGCAGCAGTTAATATAAATAACAACATGCAAGATGGAACATGGCCTCCCTGTCCGAGTCCACAGAGAACTTAACCCCTGGAGGTCTGGAGAGACCCAGCAGACCGTCTGCCCTCTGGAGGTCTGCAGCGCGGTGGGGTTTGGGGGTTTGGGGGTTTGTTGGTTTGGGGGTTTGGGGGTTTGGGGGTTTATTAATCTGACTTTGCTGGGTTCAGTTGGCCAGACGGGAGACTTCTGTTCCTCACTTCCTGAGGTTAAAGCTGCAGACCTTCCAGAAATAAACACACAACACAAACAACTGGACAGAAAAGACAACTATGAAAAAAGATGATTTAAAGAAACACACACCAAATAACAAGTTTCCTAACAATAGACAACTTGATAACAAACAGAAGATCCATAAAGCCACGTCTGGCTTTATGGATCGAAGGTGTCCGTCTCTGAATGGTTTATTGTGAACAAGAGTTCGACCTCTGAATGACCTCTGAATGACCTCTTCCCTTCATGAAGGTTAAATAATTCGACGGATGTTTTGGGCACTTTTCATCTGACCTCGTGAGAATTATTCACTAGAAACAGGCTTTCTTCCAGAACAACGCATCCATGAGCTCAGCCTGTGTGTGTGTGTGTGTGTGTGTGTGTGTGTGTGTGTGTGTGTGTGTGTGTGCATTTACCTATGTGGATGTGATGTGTGGGATTATTTGTGCTCTGAACTTGAATGATGACCCACCTAATGTGTGTGTGTGTGTGATGAGCATGACTCACTGGATCTTTTTTAGTATGTGGGTCCATTTGTGCATTTGTGTGTGTGTGTGTGTGTGTGTGTGTGTGTGTGTGTGTGTGTGTGTGTGTGTGTGTGTGTGTGTGTGTGTGTGTGTTACCACTCAAGGAAAAACATTCTCTTGGGCTTCGACCTCTTCCATAAAAACGGTCAAATCAGACGGTGACAGAAGTGTTTGCCATGAGAAAAGCTGCTCAGAATCGACCCACATCTCCACACGTGCACGCACACATCCGTGCACGTGTGCACAATTCAAGTTTTCACTTGGCGCATAGAAATTCAATGCAACGAATTTGTTTGATTCGTGCAAGTAGAAATGTTCTCCCACTGGCGCCCTCCTGTGGTCAGCAGGAGCGCTGCGACGAGACCAGAAGAAACTGTGTGGATGTTCAACTGCTTTGAATTCCATGTGGCTTTTAAAACCTTCTTTAGGCCTCTGCCCCAACATGTCAAACTAAAGAGGGCGTGTCTCTGCAGCCACACACACACACACACACACACACACACACACACACACACACACACACACACACATACATACCTCCAGGGTCAAGGACAGATAGATGGCTGCCAATAAATCCAGCGTGTATTTATAAACCTCATCCACGATGCATTTTAATGAGCAGTGTGTGTTTATGAAAGAAGAAGTTGTGTTTATGAAAGAAGAAGTTGTGTTTATGAAAGAAGAAGTTGTGTTTATGAAAGAAGAAGTTGTGTTTATAAAAGAAGAAGTTGTGTTTATGAAATAAGAAGTTGTGTTTATGAAAGAAGAAGTTGTGTTTATGAAAGAAGAAGTTGTGTTTATGAAATAAGAAGTTGTGTTTATAAAAGAAGAAGTTGTGTTTATGAAAGAAGAAGTTGTGTTTATAAAAGAAGAAGTTGTGTTTATGAAATAAGAAGTTGTGTTTATAAAAGAAGAAGTTGTGTTTATGAAAGAAGAAGTTGTGTTTATAAAAGAAGAAGTTGTGTTTATGAAAGAAGAAGTTGTGTTTATGGAAGAAGAAGTTGTGTTTATAAAAGAAGAAGTTGTGTTTATGAACAAAGAAGTTGTGTTTATGAACAAAGAAGTTGTGTTTATGAAAGAAGAAGTTGTGTTTATAAAAGAAGAAGTTGTGTTTATGAAAGAAGAAGTTGTGTTAATGAAAGAAGAAGTTGTGTTAATGAAATAAGAAGTTGTGTTTATGGAAGAAGAAGTTGTGTTTATGAAAGAAGAAGTTGTGTTTATAAAAGAAGAAGTTGTGTTTATGAACAAAGAAGTTGTGTTTATGAAAGAAGAAGTTGTGTTTATAAAAGAAGAAGTTGTGTTTATGAAAGAAGAAGTTGTGTTTATGAAATAAGAAGTTGTGTTTATGGAAGAAGAAGTTGTGTTTATGAAAGAAGAAGTTGTGTTTATGAAAGAAGAAGTTGTGTTTATGAAAGAAGAAGTTGTGTTTATGAAAGAAGAAGTTGTGTTTATAAAAGAAGAAGTTGTGTTTATGAAAGAAGAAGTTGTGTTAATGAAAGAAGAAGTTGTGTTAATGAAATAAGAAGTTGTGTTTATGAAAGAAGAAGTTGTGTTAATGAAAGAAGAAGTTGTGTTTATGGAAGAAGAAGTTGTGTTTATAAAAGAAGAAGTTGTGTTAATGAAAGAAGAAGTTGTGTTTATGAACAAAGAAGTTGTGTTTATGAAAGAAGAAGTTGTGTTTATAAAAGAAGAAGTTGTGTTTATAAAAGAAGAAGTTGTGTTTATAAAAGAAGAAGTTGTGTTTATGAAAGAAGAAGTTGTGTTTATAAAAGAAGAAGTTGTGTTTATGAACAAAGAAGTTGTGTTTATGAAAGAAGAAGTTGTGTTTATAAAAGAAGAAGTTGTGTTTATAAAAGAAGAAGTTGTGTTTATAAAAGAAGAAGTTGTGTTTATGAACAAAGAAGTTGTGTTTATGAAAGAAGAAGTTGTGTTTATGAAAGAAGAAGTTGTGTTTATGAAAGAAGAAGTTGTGTTTATAAAAGAAGAAGTTGTGTTTATGAAAGAAGAAGTTGTGTTAATGAAAGAAGAAGTTGTGTTTATAAAAGAAGAAGTTGTGTTTATGAAAGAAGAAGTTGTGTTTATGGAAGAAGAAGTTGTGTTTATGAAATAAGAAGTTGTGTTTATAAAAGAAGAAGTTGTGTTTATGAAAGAAGAAGTTGTGTTTATGAAAGAAGAAGTTGTGTTTATGAAATAAGAAGTTGTGTTTATGAAATAAGAAGTTGTGTTTATGAAAGAAGAAGTTGTGTTTATGAAATAAGAAGTTGTGTTTATAAAAGAAGAAGTTGTGTTTATGAAAGAAGAAGTTGTGTTTATGAAAGAAGAAGTTGTGTTTATGAAAGAAGAAGTTGTGTTCATGAAAGAAGAAGTTGTGTTTATGAAAGAAGAAGTTGTGTTTATGAAAGAAGAAGTTGTGTTTATGAAAGAAGAAGTTGTGTTCATGAAAGAAGAAGTTGTGTTTATGAAAGAAGAAGTTGTGTTCATGAAAGAAGAAGTTGTGTTTATGAAAGAAGAAGTTGTGTTTATGAAAGAAGAAGTTGTGTTTATGAAAGAAGAAGTTGTGTTCATGAAAGAAGAAGTTGTGTTTATGAAATAAGAAGTTGTGTTTATGAAAGAAGAAGTTGTGTTTATGAAATAAGAAGTTGTGTTTATGAAAGAAGAAGTTGTGTTTATGGAAGAAGAAGTTGTGTTTATAAAAGAAGAAGTTGTGTTTATGAAAGAAGAAGTTGTGTTTATGAAAGAAGAAGTTGTGTTTATGAAATAAGAAGTTGTGTTTATGAAAGAAGAAGTTGTGTTTATGAAATAAGAAGTTGTGTTTATGAAATAAGAAGTTGTGTTTATGAAATAAGAAGTTGTGTTTATAAAAGAAGAAGTTGTGTTTATGAAAGAAGAAGTTGTGTTCATGAAAGAAGAAGTTGTGTTTATGAAAGAAGAAGTTGTGTTTATGAAAGAAGAAGTTGTGTTCATGAAAGAAGAAGTTGTGTTTATGAAAGAAGAAGTTGTGTTTATAAAAGAAGAAGTTGTGTTTATGAAAGAAGAAGTTGTGTTTATAAAAGAAGAAGTTGTGTTTATGAAATAAGAAGTTGTGTTTATAAAAGAAGAAGTTGTGTTTATGAAAGAAGAAGTTGTGTTTATAAAAGAAGAAGTTGTGTTTATGAAAGAAGAAGTTGTGTTCATGAAAGAAGAAGTTGTGTTTATGAAAGAAGAAGTTGTGTTTATGAAAGAAGAAGTTGTGTTCATGAAAGAAGAAGTTGTGTTTATGAAAGAAGAAGTTGTGTTTATGAAAGAAGAAGTTGTGTTTATGAAAGAAGAAGTTGTGTTCATGAAAGAAGAAGTTGTGTTTATGAAAGAAGAAGTTGTGTTTATAAAAGAAGAAGTTGTGTTTATGAAATAAGAAGTTGTGTTTATGAAAGAAGAAGTTGTGTTTATAAAAGAAGAAGTTGTGTTTATGAAATAAGAAGTTGTGTTTATGAAAGAAGAAGTTGTGTTTATGAAATAAGAAGTTGTGTTTATAAAAGAAGAAGTTGTGTTTATGAAAGAAGAAGTTGTGTTTATGAAAGAAGAAGTTGTGTTTATGAAAGAAGAAGTTGTGTTCATGAAAGAAGAAGTTGTGTTCATGAAAGAAGAAGTTGTGTTTATGAAAGAAGAAGTTGTGTTCATGAAAGAAGAAGTTGTGTTCATGAAAGAAGAAGTTGTGTTCATGAAAGAAGAAGTTGTGTTTATGAAAGAAGAAGTTGTGTTCATGAAAGAAGAAGTTGTGTTTATGAAAGAAGAAGTTGTGTTTATGAAAGAAGAAGTTGTGTTTATGAAAGAATAAGTTGTGTTCATGAAAGAAGAAGTTGTGTTTATGAAAGAATAAGTTGTGTTCATGAAAGAAGAAGTTGTGTTTATGAAAGAAGAAGTTGTGTTCATGAAAGAAGAAGTTGTGTTTATGAAATAAGAAGTTGTGTTTATGAAAGAAGAAGTTGTGTTTATGAAATAAGAAGTTGTGTTTATGAAAGAAGAAGTTGTGTTTATGGAAGAAGAAGTTGTGTTTATAAAAGAAGAAGTTGTGTTTATGAAAGAAGAAGTTGTGTTTATGAAAGAAGAAGTTGTGTTTATGAAATAAGAAGTTGTGTTTATGAAAGAAGAAGTTGTGTTTATGAAATAAGAAGTTGTATTTATAAAAGAAGAAGTTGTGTTTATGAAAGAAGAAGTTGTGTTTATGAAAGAAGAAGTTGTGTTTATGAAAGAAGAAGTTGTGTTTATGAAATAAGAAGTTGTGTTTATGAAATAAGAAGTTGTGTTTATAAAAGAAGAAGTTGTGTTTATGAAAGAAGAAGTTGTGTTTATGAAAGAAGAAGTTGTGTTTATGGAAGAAGAAGTTGTGTTTATGGAAGAAGAAGTTGTGTTTATGAAAGAAGAAGTTGTGTTTATAAAAGAAGAAGTTGTGTTTATGAAAGAAGAAGTTGTGTTTATAAAAGAAGAAGTTGTGTTTATGAAATAAGAAGTTGTGTTTATGAAAGAAGAAGTTGTGTTTATGAAAGAAGAAGTTGTGTTTATAAAAGAAGAAGTTGTGTTTATAAAAGAAGAAGTTGTGTTTATAAAAGAAGAAGTTGTGTTTATGAAAGAAGAAGTTGTGTTTATAAAAGAAGAAGTTGTGTTTATGAACAAAGAAGTTGTGTTTATGAAAGAAGAAGTTGTGTTTATGAAATAAGAAGTTGTGTTTATAAAAGAAGAAGTTGTGTTTATGAAAGAAGAAGTTGTGTTTATGGAAGAAGAAGTTGTGTTTATGAAATAAGAAGTTGTGTTTATAAAAGAAGAAGTTGTGTTTATGAAAGAAGAAGTTGTGTTTATGAAAGAAGAAGTTGTGTTTATGGAAGAAGAAGTTGTGTTTATGAAAGAAGAAGTTGTGTTTATGAAATAAGAAGTTGTGTTTATAAAAGAAGAAGTTGTGTTTATGAAAGAAGAAGTTGTGTTTATGAAAGAAGAAGTTGTGTTCATGAAAGAAGAAGTTGTGTTTATGGAAGAAGAAGTTGTGTTTATAAAAGAAGAAGTTGTGTTTATGAAAGAAGAAGTTGTGTTTATGAAAGAAGAAGTTGTGTTTATGGAAGAAGAAGTTGTGTTTATGAAAGAAGAAGTTGTGTTCATGAAAGAAGAAGTTGTGTTTATGGAAGAAGAAGTTGTGTTTATGAAAGAAGAAGTTGTGTTTATGAAAGAATAAGTTGTGTTTATAAAAGAAGAAGTTGTGTTTATGAAAGAAGAAGTTGTGTTTATAAAAGAAGAAGTTGTGTTTATGAAAGAAGAAGTTGTGTTAATGAAATAAGAAGTTGTGTTTATGGAAGAAGAAGTTGTGTTTATGAAAGAAGAAGTTGTGTTTATGAAAGAAGAAGTTGTGTTTATGAAAGAAGAAGTTGTGTTTATGAAAGAAGAAGTTGTGTTTATGAAATAAGAAGTTGTGTTTATGAAAGAAGAAGTTGTGTTTATGGAAGAAGAAGTTGTGTTTATGAAAGAAGAAGTTGTGTTCATGAAAGAAGAAGTTGTGTTTATGGAAGAAGAAGTTGTGTTTATAAAAGAAGAAGTTGTGTTTATGAAAGAAGAAGTTGTGTTTATAAAAGAAGAAGTTGTGTTTATGAAAGAAGAAGTTGTGTTTATGAAATAAGAAGTTGTGTTTATAAAAGAAGAAGTTGTGTTTATGGAAGAAGAAGTTGTGTTTATGGAAGAAGAAGTTGTGTTTATGAAAGAAGAAGTTGTGTTTATGAAATAAGAAGTTGTGTTTATGAAAGAAGAAGTTGTGTTTATGAAATAAGAAGTTGTGTTCATGAAAGAAGAAGTTGTGTTTATGAAAGAAGAAGTTGTGTTTATAAAAGAAGAAGTTGTGTTTATGGAAGAAGAAGTTGTGTTTATAAAAGAAGAAGTTGTGTTTATGGAAGAAGAAGTTGTGTTTATGAAAGAAGAAGTTGTGTTTATGAAATAAGAAGTTGTGTTTATGAAAGAAGAAGTTGTGTTTATGAAAGAAGAAGTTGTGTTTATAAAAGAAGAAGTTGTGTTTATGAAAGAAGAAGTTGTGTTTATGAAAGAAGAAGTTGTGTTTATAAAAGAAGAAGTTGTGTTTATAAAAGAAGAAGTTGTGTTTATGAAAGAAGAAGTTGTGTTTATGAAAGAAGAAGTTGTGTTTATAAAAGAAGAAGTTGTGTTTATGAAAGAAGAAGTTGTGTTAATGAAATAAGAAGTTGTGTTTATGGAAGAAGAAGTTGTGTTTATGAAAGAAGAAGTTGTGTTTATGAAAGAAGAAGTTGTGTTTATGAAAGAAGAAGTTGTGTTTATGAAAGAAGAAGTTGTGTTTATGAAATAAGAAGTTGTGTTTATGAAAGAAGAAGTTGTGTTTATAAAAGAATAAGTTGTGTTTATAAAAGAAGAAGTTGTGTTTATGAAAGAAGAAGTTGTGTTTATAAAAGAAGAAGTTGTGTTTATGAAAGAAGAAGTTGTGTTAATGAAATAAGAAGTTGTGTTTATGGAAGAAGAAGTTGTGTTTATGAAAGAAGAAGTTGTGTTTATGAAAGAAGAAGTTGTGTTTATGAAAGAAGAAGTTGTGTTTATGAAAGAAGAAGTTGTGTTTATGAAATAAGAAGTTGTGTTTATGAAAGAAGAAGTTGTGTTTATAAAAGAATAAGTTGTGTTTATAAAAGAAGAAGTTGTGTTTATAAAAGAAGAAGTTGTGTTTATAAAAGAAGAAGTTGTGTTTATAAAAGAAGAAGTTGTGTTTATGAAATAAGAAGTTGTGTTTATGAAATAAGAAGTTGTGTTTATGAAATAAGAAGTTGTGTTCATAAAAGAAGAAGTTGTGTTTATAAAAGAAGAAGTTGTGTTCATGAAAGGGGGGGGGGGGGGGGGGGGGGCTGACCGCTGCTTATTGCTGATGAGGCTGCTGGGAGGCAGTGATGATGATGATGATGATGATGATGATGATGATGATGATGATGATGATGATGAGGAAGAACATACTGGATCACCCACAGGGCTCCTGTGCACTTCTAACGTGTGTGTGTGTGTGTGTGTGTGTGTGTGTGTGTGTGTGTCTGCTCCTTATTACTCATTTGGTGGCGGTGGTTGTCGGGGCGATGGCGGCCATAATGTCGACTGTGGCGGTGATTATGATGAAGAGCGCAATAACGATGAAGACTCTGGACGGTGAGGAGATGAGAGGGGAGAGTTCCTGATGCCGCGGGAAGGAAATGAATAAAAGAAAAAGAAAATGAATAAAACATCTCATTTCTCCTGCAGAGTACTTTGGAATAAACACCTTCTTTTTTTTTAGACCCGTAATATGAGCGAATATACACACACACACACACACACACACACACACACAGGTAATAAATCCCAGCTGGTCTGCTGGTCGTGTTACGGCCTCGCAGCGTCTCGTAGAATCCGACTTCGGATCAAATCACCGTCTCTTAATTCACGCCGCCGCTGATCAGCTGTATTAATATGTTCTAATCATTTCTAATTGTCCCGTAATGGAACAACCGGCGCTGCTGAACATGTTCTGAACACGCTCTGCAGTCACAAGACATCCAGATCGAGACTCGGTCGCCTCCTCGGCTTCTGGAGGGCTGATTCTGCAAAAGTACGGCTTGAAACGAACAAACCACGCAGACAGACACGCCGTGTGGGATCAGAGCACGGAAACTCTCTCAAACCGCTCCGCTAAAAGCTCCGCTTACTTTCTCCTATCAATAGTCAGCGATGATAAATATCTTTTGCGCGACAGATGTAAAGATGGATCGTGGGAAATAAACATTTGCCGTAAACTCGTCAACAGCTGTTTGAGGGAGTACCGGGACCTTCGCGGTCCCAAGAGACACTGAAGGAGGCCTCGGTTCTTCAGGACCGTGGACCAAGACTCGGTACTGGCGCCCCGGGTCTGAACCGGACCGGACCGCCTCTTATGTTACGTTCACACCAAAAGCGGTGCGAATTTCCGCGACACTTTTTCGCCTGAGTTTACTCGTTAGACTTTATGTGGTTAATGTCGCCGCATTCGCTTTTCCGCGGCGGAAAGGGGGCGTGGTTTATCTCCGTGGCTTTTCTCCGTTAAAACATCCAGCCTGGAAATAACCACTAGTTCTGCTTTATACTTGCTGTGTAAACTCCACATACGTGGGAACATCAAACTCCATGGTGTCTGGGTTCATAATATTATCCGTAGTCCCACAACAGCGTCTGAATGAAGCCGCAGTTTGATTCAACAACGGCGGTGATGATGGGCGGAGCTTCTCAACGCTGATTGGCTTTCGCAACTCGCCGTCACGCGAATGTTTCGCTCGAGTTGAGAATTTTTTAATTCTCAACTCGGGCGAAAACGCGCCCGGCCGCTTGTGGGACATTTATTTAATGAAGTAATCTCAAGTGACACTTGTTACACCTCCGTTATGCTGGCTGCTAGAGGATGTGACGTCAGCTGCAGGACATCAGTGTGTTTTTGTGTGTTTCCGTGTGTGTCTTTGTGTGTTTTTGTTGTGTTTCCATGTGTGTGTCCTCTGTGGGAAACTCCAACTGACTGTCTGTGATCGTTCTCTTCTTTCTGTTTGCTTCTCATCCGTCTGCCTCCACCTCTTTCCTCCTAACTGGGGATTTCAGTTCGGCCCTGAGCAGTAATTTGGATTCCCATAAGGCCGTGCGGCACTAGGAGTGTCTTTGAAGCCCCCCCCCTCACACACACACACACACACACACACATCTTGAAAAAGCCGTTATCCTCATATCATTAAACAGCGTTATGGAGCCACTGTGGCCTTGATGTGGTGACCAACCTTGACTCTTTGATTTAATACTCCGTGTGCATGTTGTTCTCTTAACACATCCATGCACACTCACCCTTATGCCATATGCACACACACACACACACACACACACACACACACCTATGAGCGGAAGCAACTAAACACACACACTGGCACGAATGCACACACTTCAAAGTGAATTAGGTTCAACAGACTTAACACTTAGCGGCTTCAAAGGAGGAGAGGATGATGTTTTGCATGAGACAAACTTTTATTGAACTTCATAGTTTGATGTCTGTTCTTTTCCATTTGCTTCCTCTTATAGATGTGAGGTGACTGGATATGTCAGATGCTTCTCCTCCTCCCCAGGTGAGATCAGAAGCACAATTACATCAAAAGCACTGGAACTCGTTACAGCTGGGATGTGTGGTTTTACTTGTTTACCTGTGTCAGGCTACATTTGAATAACACCGTGCAGAAAGGAAGGTTACTGGTTTCTAATGCAGGCAAATCAGAGGTGTGTCACTCCGATGGTTAAGTTTAGGTTTAAAGATTACGTTTAATCAATACTAAGTGCATCTTATTACACAGCCCAGCCTCTAAAGGGAAAACCACCCAGAGAAAATGTTTCTGTGACATTGTTCTGACACTGTAAATAAATAGTATTCATAAGATAGAGTATCTGTCACATATTCTTAATAAATAATCTATCAGTAACAATTACCATTAAGCTTCATAGGTATTACATTACATTTCATTACATTTTCAGGTATAGATATATTTCATCAGCTTTGTCAGTTTTTGAGTTGATTTTTAAACCATGGGAACATTGGAACAAAACCTTAAGCTAAAAGAAATTAAAGTAAAAAAAAAAAGGAATTAGAGCAGGCTCAGGTACTGTCGGCACACTGGAAATAATAACTTAAATGATAATGAGATTTAGTGTAGAACTCACAGGAGCATTAAAATGTAACACCGGAAGTCATTATAACAATTTATTAGAACAAATCCATTATGGAGCCTCATCCTCTGCAGCCTCAGGTGTTCAGAGAACAGGAGCGCCCAAACGACAAACGCTCACCGGAGGGAACGACTTCGGGGGAAACATAAAATGTGGGAACTTCACCGGGGAAATTTATTGCGGCAATATAAACATGAGCGTAAATAAAATGCCAGTCCGGTATGCAGCGAGGAAAGATGGGCAATCAGCTCTTCAGTAGCTGGAAAACAACCCGCCACAGAAACGCTGCTGGAGATCAACGTCTTCGAGGGGCTCGAACTCGCTCTCCAGCTTTCAATCACCTTCCATTGTGATTCTGCAGGTCTTCATATGAGGAAACAAAAACAAAAAGGAATGCTGAAAACAAGAAGAAAATAATGCTGAATCCATCCAGTAGGTGTTGAGGTATTTCAGCCTCACCGGCCTCGTATGAGACCCTCCGGACGTCCAACTAACTCCAACGCCAACCTTTCATGTCATTGTTAGACAATCAGAGCAGCTGACGAAGTACAAGAGCGAGAAAGTAGGTTGTGTGAAAGTAAATGTTGACTTATTTACCTTTTTTATACGTAACATCCGTACTTTACTCTTTAATATAGTTATTTTACATAAGAAATGTCCTTTTTTATTTTACCCAAACAATCTTTGCCGCAACCTAAAAAACGAAGTAAACCTACGGTTGAAGTTCATGTTGAAAATAGACTTTGGGGACTTTGACACTGGAGACTTTAATCACTTGAAACGATCACGTTCACTTGCAGTGTTGGTTTACTTGAACAATAAGCTGAACCGAGCTGGTCTTTCAACCCAAACCACCACCTTTCCTCCATCTTTAACCTCGTTGTCGTTTGATGAGCAGGTGCAGTCTTCTTGACTCCAGTAGAAAACCCTTCCACGTGTTGCCTTCAGCTCAATACACAACCTGAAAGAGTTCATCTCTCTCATGTGGCACCTCGCTCCTGATGGGATTAGCAGAAGGTAAACATGATGGGAGAAACCTCACATCTTTGGAGGGGGAGTAACGAGTTAGCAATGCTACAAGGGAGCTAACGCATTTGAGCGCAATCACTGTTATGGATGAGGACACATTTCTCTTTCATCTCAAATCACCTATTAATAAAAGACACTCACTGTTATAATATTACTCACAGGATTCTTTTAACTTAAACCCCCCGCTTCTAATTTGTTCTTTCATGTTGTTTTTCTCTGACAGCATCTCATCCATCAATAATTCAGCTCCAATGAAGCAACTGAGGCCACGAGATCCTCCGATCAGTGAGGTGTTTGTTAGCACGCATCAGAGTTAGTAATAACCTTAAATTACCCTTTTGATATATATCTTTCTGCTTTATTGCCGCAGCATTAAGTCAAACATAGCCTATAGTGCTAATTAAAATGTCGACAGAGGAAATAAAATAAAACAGCAACTTTAAACGCTGAAAACACCGGCGCGCTTTCACACAGTAGATCTTGCACAGGGAACCAAAAAGGACGTAAAACAGAAATGCTGTCAGTTTCAACTGCCTTTGTCTGCTGTGTTATTCCTAAAGCAGGAACTGGATGGACCCCACTCAAGGGAACCAATGATTTAGAGTTTTAGAACAATTTAAATTGCATCGTTCGAGAATGTGAATTGAGTTAAATCATTTTTTTGTGCTTGATATTCTGGTTAAATAAAGATTCAAATATTGATTTTATGGGATCGTCTAAACTCAGCCAAGCACACACACAACGTACACACAAACAACGTACACACAACAAAACACACAATGACACGTAGTTAACATTGTCAAACGACAATGACGTGTTTTAGGCAAAAAAATGATGTGTTTTAGGTAGAAAATAGATAATGGTTTGTGTTATTGTAACCGAACAACGTAACGCAACAACGTAACGCAACAACGTAGCGCAACAACGTAGCGCAACAATGTAGGGCAACATTGTAGGGCAACAATGTAGGGCAACAATGTAATGAAACAATGTAACGAAACAATGTAACGAAACAACGTAAGGCAACAACTTTATATTTGTTATTATCCCAACTTTCAATATAATATGTATTCACGCCAATCGCTCCTAACGAGGGCAAAACATGTCCACATTCATTGCATCTGTGTCTTAATGCCACAGCTGCGTTGACTTCTTTGTGAAATCCACTTGGTGCACAATGCCGGTCAAAACAAACACAAGGAAGCTTTAACAAATACCGTAAATAATTTAGTAGCTAATTTAGATAACCTCTAAATATGTTCCTCGAGCAGAATGTCCAAACAATTCGTCGTGTGGTCTCTGCGGCAGAAAAGAAAGCCGAGCAACAAGCGTGTAAAGAGCAGGATTCCTACTGTCTTACATCTAAGCCCTGCAGCGCGTGGGACCTTATTTTATTCATTTGTTGCTCTCAGCCGAGCAGCGCTAAGTGGATGAGCATACTTAAAGCGAGTCGTTCACTCTAGCAAGGACCGCTGCTCCCACTAAGCCTCGTTCTCCCATTGAGTCCCGTCCTCTGGAGCGTGATCGACAGCCACCTCACCCGGCGAGGTAATTCAACGGCTAACTCTTGAAACAGATAACTGTGTCTTGTCTAAAGCAGATGAATAAACTTCCTCCCAGCTGTTTAAGGCCAGTCAGCTGACGGCCGGGCGGACGCTCTGCTGACAGCGAGGTCTTAACCAACCTATTTTTAGGCCCTTTCCTTGAACATTCTATCCCCAAACTATAAAAGGGTGTATCTCTGCAACCACTAGGGCTTTTTGAATAATTTGGGTGTTATAATAAAAGGTACACATGTGAGATTTTGTTCAGATGTGTAAATATCAGTCTATATGTTACTGGTTAAGAGTAAATGAAGATGACACACAGAAAAGAAAAAAAAAGGTTTCAGGTCCGCCTATAAAAAAATCACTTTCAGGATGATTATTTCTTTGAAATGATGCAGCTGTAAGGTCCAACTCTAACCCAAATCATAGCTCAATATGTGAACATTCTCTAACCCAAATCATAGCTCAATATGTGAACATTCTCTAACCCAAATCATAGCTCAATATGTGAACATTATCTAACCCAAATCATAACACAATATGTGAACATTCTCTCTGCAAAGGTTGACTTTGCGCACATCTGTGGCGTTTGAATTTTCTCATGTACCAAACCATATATTTCACTTGTATATTACTTATGGTGTTCAATACATCCAAATACAGCAGTTTGGGGCTTTTTTTCATAAAACAAGTTATGATTTACAGTTTTATATAACAATCGCTCAGTCTGCCCCCCATAGGGGGGATTGGATTTTAAAAGGTTAAAGGACTCACCCGGCGGCCGCTTCGGTTTCATGACTTATTGTCGGATAAATAGTCCAAACAGCGTCACCGGTTTCCAACGCGAGAGGCTGCATATTAAAAAGTGAGCAAACAGGTTTGTTGTGCCAGAGGACGCTCCTCTTTGAAGCGTCCGGACTTCATCTTTATTGACACAGAGTTGTCGACTTCATTAAAGTCGCTCCTCAGACTCTCCGAGGAGACTTGTTTTCGTCCTCTTTCCCTCTCTGTAGGTTCTGCATTCATTCCTCACATCTAATCCTTTTTTTTGACATATTGACATATTGACATTTTTAGTTATTTGTTTTTCCTTCCTGTTTCCTTTGAAGGTTATATGTTCTTCTAAGGCCTTTTACATTTACTTTGTTTCACCTACGCAGACAAATAAATTGCTTTTTGTGCTGTCTTTTGTTTTTCCGTTTGTATTTCAACATTGACTCGTATGACTTTGTGTTTTTTTAGAGTGAACAAAGCTTTCACGGGAATGTTTTGTGATTGAATCCCTTGCGCTCTTATTCAGCAGCATTAGGAGCTAAAAAAAAAGTGGTTCTTCCTAAGACACCACAGAATACAGAAATGAATTTAACAAAAAAAGGTTGCGTGAGGTTTATGATTAAGCACAGGTGGCCGACCATGCAATGACAAACACAACATGACAGATACATGATCAGAAATAAATAAGTAAAAAAGAATATTTACAACAAACTAATAAAACAAAAACCAGTCCATTAAATTATTTACACGCGTTTTGATTCTTAACATTAAAGCATTAAAAGGTTTATAAATATGTAGCTGCAGTTGCAGATATTTATGTCGTTCGTGGATATTGTAGGAAAGCAAAGAAACACAGGAGGTTATCAACCTGATTATGATTATTAACAACATTTCCTCATGCAGCCCGGGAACACATGTTGGCGTCGTACGTTTCTGCAAACTACCGACCACATTCAAGTGACGACGAAAGTAATGAGGTAACGTAGACTCGTTACCTCGTAACCTTCGTGGGCGGAGCCAAACGAACACGACCAGTTTGTTTGCCGTTTGAAACCAAAAGTAAAAGTAAGTAAAGTAACCGCTGACTTAGCACTCGTTACGTAAATTTACGTAAGAAAAAGAAATTGTTGTTCATTTGTGCTCGTTACGTCGTTAAATTTGTTGAATTCCGTTATGATTTTAACACAAACCACGATGTTATTTTCTAACCAAGTAGTTTTTTTTGCCCGAACAAAACACTCGTTGCACAACGTCAGTGACGTGGAAACTTGATGCATCAGTTCAGAAATATTCAGCGCATCTTACAATGAGCAGACACATCCAATGCGTATTAAACATATCTGGTGTTGCGTAATCGTGGTTTATATCCAGCTGTTCTCAGACAGCGTCCGCAGCGACACATACAAAAAAAAATGAATGTACTGTAATTCGTAGATAATCCCACGAAACTAAATTGTATGTTAACCACGTGATCATGAACAAGGAAGTATAAAGACCACAAAGAAAGTCCCCCGGGGTGGAATGTCACGTGACTCCTGCACTTAACCAGAACCGCCATCTTCCCCTCAACCCAACTAAGTTGTTTCCTGCGAAGACAAAAGTTTATTTTGAAGAAATCAACGCGTGTTTTCTGGACTTTTGGTGAAAAAAAACGCACGAAAAACGAGGAGGGACTTTCTGGTCGGATCTCATAGGAACCCATGTGTGAAGATACGTTGGACATGAACATATGTACAGGGTTCTTACGGTCATGGAAAACCTGGAAAAGTCATGGAATTTTAAAATGGTTATTTCCAGGCCTAGAAAAGTCATTTATCAAAAATAAAATCCCCAAAGTGTTGTAAAAGTTATGTAAATGTGTTATATTCATGTGTTATGCTTTGTATTCTCATTGTTAGTTTAAATACTACATTTACTCACTTTTTCATGTTTACACCCAGATTTCACTAAATGTTTGGTCATGGAAATTTGGTTTTAAGACATTTTGTCAAAAGTCATGGAAATTTGGTTTAAAGTCATGGAAAGTCATGGAAATCCATTGGTCAGAATGTGTCTGAACCCTTTATGTCCCAGGAGACGTTTTGAAAAAAGGGGAAAAAGTCCACCCATGTTTTTATGGTTCCACTTGATCCTCTGAACAGGTTGATGATAATTCTGCTGAGGAAACCGTTCATGACGTATTTTAAAGTCAAGTCACTTTTGTGTTGAACGCCGTCAGCGTCTGGAGGAAGACCTCGGTGGAGATTATCTTCATCACTTCCTCCAGCTCCTCAGCTTCCTCCACCTCCGCCTGTCTGAGGAAAACAAGAGAATGGGTTGTTTTGTGGTCAGAGAGCGCCCTCTGCTGGCAGCTCAGGCGACTCACAGTCAAATCTTTTCTTTCGGACATTTCTCAGACTTTCCACCGGCTCTCAGTTCAGATCATCTCGTCGTCGTTTATGATCTCAAACTGTTTAGATTGGGACTCACAAAGAGAACCACGAGACAGATGCAGGGTTCATACGTCATGGAAAACCTGGAACAGTCATGGAGTTTTAAAATGCTTATTTCCAGGCCTGGAAAAGTCCTTGAATTTTAAAATGGTTATTTCCAGGCCTGGAAAAGTCCTTGATAAAAAATAAAATCCCCAAAGTTTAGTAAAAGTCATGTAAATGTGTTATATTCATGTGTTCATGACGTTCATTTACGCTGAGTTTGAAATAATGAATATGCTTTTAAAAGAAAGACTCAAAATATAAGCAGGCATACATACAGGCATCTATATAAATGTTTATTCTTTTAATCAAACTATTGTCTCATTCATTTGAGTCATTTAAGGTTTACTGTATGCTTTGTATTCTCATTGTTAGTTTAAATACTACATTTACTCACTTTTTACTGTTTACACCCAGATTTCACTAAATGTTTGCTCATGGACATTTGGTTTAAAGTCATGGAAAAGTCATGAAACCCATTGGTCAGAATGTTTATGAACCCTGCAGATTGTATGTTCCTTGTTGACGACACAAACACACTGGAGAGACGTCACTCATAGATATTGATTATTAAATAAAACAGGTTTGATTCTGTCAAACATTAAAGCTCCAACAACGACAGGAAGAGGTTTAAAAACACAAATGAACGTTACCTTCATGGACTGCTGCTTTCTTTCTGGCAAACACAACTCCATAGACCCAGTTTAGGTCTTTTTGTGTTACGGGACACGGGGAGTTTTCATAAATGTGTTTCATGTCACGTTTGCAGTTCACGTGGTTATTGTTTGGTTTAAGGAAATAAAACGTAGAAGAAAAAACAATAACGTCACAACGTAAGCGCAGTACATAAACGGGGAACTTTCCAAACGCTTCTCAAGTTGACGTTAGTTTAGTGGACCAAAGGGATTCGACCAAACAACTTTATTAGATTCGTCATATACACATTTGAGAAGACCTTTGGGGTTCTTGGGTTATTTCCCTCCACAGCTTCTCTGCTTCATCGTGCGTTGGGATGTGATTGAATACCTCCCGATGTTGGTTTAGTTCTATGATTTTATTGGCATTTTTGCTCATTTGGTTTAATCTTATTTACCCCAGCAATTTAATGCTGAAAATTGCGAATGGTTTACATTCAACTAAACACTGATTATCTCCTCAACACAAAGGTCTGTTTGAATAATGTAAAAGCTAAAACATACAGAAACCCCCTGTGAACTTAGATAATAAGTTAATACATGTGTCAGTGGTATATTAGTTTATGATAGGACACAGAAAAGGAAAGAAAAAACAAATATGTCAACAAAAAAAACTAAAAGTAGTTTTTTCTTATCGTAACTATATTACTGAATGCTTTATATAATATATAACATAGCTCTATATGTTTGGAGTATATGTGCAAAGTTTGGCTTTGATTGAGTGAAGTTAAGTATTTTTAATAATTATTTTAGTTCAGGTTTTTCTAGCGATCGTGTCACTTGGCCAACACTATAAATCCCCACTCCCTCCCTGGTCCCTGAACGGTCCTCGCTCCACTGTAGACATGAAGAGTCCAAGAAGGCCGTGTTGAATCATATTTAATTCATAAGTAAGTCCATTTTCATCTCATCCCTTTTGTAAACCTGCGTATTGTTCCGTCAGCAGCAACGTTCTTCTGTTGCTTTGACACAATGTGCATTAATATATTAATAATGAAATATCTGCTTCCTTCACAGAAAGTCTGGACTCTAAACTCGGTGCGTGTTCACTTCATGTTCCTTTAACTTGTTAACACTCTGGGGTCTGGGGGTCAATTTCTCGATTTTTCTCGCTTTTACATACTTTTTAAATTCCCCTTTTTAAAGTCACTAGCATATGATACATACTCATGTGTTGTATATCAAAAATTACAGAACAATCTCAGCCACCTTGGAGGAGGTGGAGGATTTAGTTTTGATTCTAGTCCAGATTCTGGACCTGGACATTTTTTTCTTTTCTTTTAAGAGTACATTTTCTAATGTCATTGGAGTGTGTTTTTGTTAGTTTTTTTTGTTTCTTTTATTTAAAGCAACAGCAAAAAGTGCCAAGAGAATGTTTGTAATAGGGACTGTCATTTCAGTTTTTTTTAATGAGGCACCATTGTCCCAAAGGCACAAGTGTAAAGAGAAAATATGACTAAAGCTGAAAAATTCAATCTTGATTTTGGAAATGTCTCATATTTGTTGTGAAAACATAACTTTACTCCGGTGGGATAGCGGTTTTGGTGATGGAAATTGGTTTATCAAAGGTCTTAGGTTCACAAAAGCAGTGGAATATATGAATAAAATGGTAGACACATGTAATGTAATGTCTAAAACCAAATGTATTATTATATGGTGGGGATGATGAGCTGTGGCTGGCTTTGCGGCCTGCTAGGTGATCTGTTGGCAGGCAGACGGACAGGGAGGCTGCTGCAGTGATGCTACATGTTGTCCTCTGGACCCTCACAGCTCTGAATCCACTCTGTAAAATACATTAATACAGTCAGTATGAGTTCACTGATAGAAAGTTAACGTGATAGAGACAACAGTTGATTATGCACCGTTCAGTCATAGACACGGAAGATAACAGCCAACACGGAACTATTTACTGACGTGCTAATCGCTCGTAGCTCTCGTCAACACACGTTATTTACTGTCTTACAAACATATAATGGAGGTCCAACACTACTGGTCGTACTATGTTCACTGTAAGAAAGTTAACGGTGATAGAGACACAATTGATTATGCCCCGTTTAGTCATATATACGGATGATAACAGCCAACACGGAACTATTTACCGACGTGCTAACCGCTCGTAGCTCTCGTCAACACACGTTATTTACTGTCTTACAAACATATAATGGAGGTCCAGCACTACTGGTCGTACTATGTTCACTGTAAGAAAGTTAACGGTGATAGAGACAACAACTGATTATGCCCCGTTTAGTCATATATACGGATGATAACAGCCAACACGGCACTATTTACCGACGTGCTAATCGCTCGTAGCTCTCGTCAACACACGTTATTTACTGTCTTACAAACATATAATGGAGGTCCAACACTACTGGTCGTACTATGTTCACTGTAAGAAAGTTAACGGTGATAGAGACAACAGTTGATTATGCCCCGTTCAGTCATAGACACGGAAGATAACAGCCAACACGGCACTGTGTAGTGACGTGCTAACGCTAAGCTATCGTCAACACACAAATGTTATTTACGGTCTTACAAACACATAATGGAGGTCCAGCACTACTGGTCGTACTGTGTTCACTGTAACAAGTTAACGTGATAGATTCAACAATTGATTACTCACCGTTCAGTCTCACAGAAACGCTGTGGCCAGCTATCTGGCCCGTTAGCTCCGGCTAGCTCCTTGTTAGTGAATCCTTCAGCTCTGAAGCTGCGCCGTCTGTCCCCTCCAATATAGCTTTGCTCAGGACTCTTTGCTTGGCACCTTCTGACTCACAGTGAAGCTTTGCACGCCTCATGTCCATGTTTAGATGCTCAGACGCGGAAGTGGAAACCATATCCGCCAGATTTGAAACCATATCTCTGTGACGTATTATTGTGATGATATAATTTTATTAAAAACTTAAACACCTGGTTTTACGCTTCGACGCGGGCGCCGCCCCCAGAGGGTTAGTCTAAAACACGACACAGATTAAACGAGACCCCGTTGCTTTATTCTGCGACATGAAAGACACATAAATAAATATTCATGAACTGCTAATAAGTGAGCAGCTCAGCTCCTAAAGCTCCAAGTGAAAGAGTTGTTCAGATTAGTGATTATAAATTGTTTTTATCACTTTGTGGCGATGGAATCTTGTTTTATGCAAAACCATAAAGTATAAATGAATATAAATAAAACACAGAGTTCTGCTTGTTGGAGAGAGAGTTGATCCTGAAAGAGAAACGAGAAATCAACTGTTGAAGAACGGATGAGAATTCACTGCTGAGACCTTTTAATGGTTACACCAACTTTGGACAACAGAGGGCAGTCTTTCCTAAATAAAACTAGCATCATGTATCCTTCTCTCTCTCTCCATCTATGCGTCTCTCTATCCATCCATCATCTATCTCTCTCTCTCTTTCTATATATCTATATCTATATATATATATGGAAGAAGAAGCAGAAGAAGAAGAAGAAGAAGAAGAAGAAGAAGAAGAAGAAGAAGAAGAAGAAGAAGAAGAAGAAGAAGATACAGGAGGCCGATGTTCGATCCCAATGATGCACTAGGACCTGACTGCATTTAATCCAAATAGATTTGTGAGGTTTAATTATTATTCCTCTTATTAGCTTTCATTTATTGGTGTTATTTCCATCATGATAGATTCACAGCTGTGCCTCCACAGACTGATGATGAGACAGAACATGAACCACCATCCTGCAACCAACAGGACCCAGAAGAAGAATGGTTTGTTTTATAATCCAGTTGAAGGTATTATTGCTTTAACATCACTCTATAGCCATAAGTTGTTACTTTTTTATCTTCTATATTTGTCTTTTAACACAGAAATGGTCCTGTGGCTCACCGGACATGCTGTACAATTAAAAAATAAAAATACTAATAATTTCCAAAAAGTCTAAATTGTAAGATGTTTTTTTTTGTTTTTTGTAACTCTGAGTAGAAAGGAAATCACAAAAAATAAGAAGTTGAAAGACTCACTCTCTCTCTCTCTCTCTCTCTCTCTCTGTTGCTCTGTCTATTTGTTATTTCTCTCCCTCTCCTCTGTATCTCTATCTTATTATATCAGGAACATTCCAGTTTGTGTGTCAGTCACCTGTTTAGCCATTTCTCTCTTTAGGGCCTCTTCAACATGTCACTGCTGCCCGTCACACACACACACACACACACACACACACACACACACACACACACACACACACACACACACACACACACACACACACACACACACACACACACACAGTCCTAATATAACTACGTTAACAATAGCAGTACACAGACATGCTCACATAGCGGCCCCATTATGTTGATGGACTCACAGCCTGACACACAGGGACGCGTACCCATATATAGCATTCGTATTGGAACGCCCCCCAGACAGCACCCGCTGTGTGGGCCTGATGGAGATGCTGTCACGGTCCCATCATGCATCTCTGCATCGTGGAGGAAACAGAAGCACAGATTACCTTTCTGACACGTTGGCGAGTTCAGCTGAGTAAGAACTAAGAAAGAAAACGCAGCTTTAAAAAACTGTAACCAGAATAATTTGGTTACCGCTGATAACGACCGACAGCGTTGATGTGGAAGCGTTTCCTCGACCGCCGCCATGTTGAGAACCGAGTGGAGACAATCACAGGAGACGACCTCCGATTCTGGAAAGAGAAGCAGAGAAAGCTGCATTCTCTCTCCTGACCACCAGGGGGTGACTCCTCTGGTTGTATAGAAGTCTATGCTTCATGTGTTAAAGCTGCATTCTCTCTCCTGACCACCAGGGGGCGACTCCTCTGGTTGTATAGAAGTATATGCTTCATGTGTTAAAGCTGCATTCTCTCTCCTGACCACCAGGGGGTGACTCTTCTGGTTGTATAGAAGTATATACTTCATGTGTTAAAGCTGCATTCTCTCTCCTGGCCACCAGGGGGTGACTCCTCTGGTTGTATAGAAGTCTATGCTTCATGTGTTAAAG
>JBAMJR010000335.1:490000-494342 GCA_038501785.1 Myoxocephalus aenaeus
TGTGCTTCATGCTGTGTTCACCACCGTGTTCACCACCGTGTTCACCATGTTCACCACCGTGTTCACCACCGTGTTCACCATGTTCACCATCGTGTTCACCATCGTGTTCACCACCGTGTTCACCATCGTGTTCACCATCGTGTTCACCATCGTGTTCACCACCGTGTTCACCATCGTGTTCACCATCGTGTTCACCACCGTGTTCACCGTGTTACCACCGTGTTCACCACCGTGTTCACCGTCGTGTTCACCATCGTGTTCACCACCGTGTTCACCACCGTGTTCACCGTGTTCACCACCGTGTTCACCACCGTGTTCACCATCGTGTTCACCATCGTGTTCACCACCGTGTTCACCACCGTGTTCACCGTGTTCACCACCGTGTTCACCACCGTGTTCACCGTGTTCACCGTGTTCACCATCGTGTTCACCACCGTGTTCACCATCGTGTTCACCACCGTGTTCACCATCGTGTTCACCATCGTGTTCACCACCATGTTCACCGTGTTCACCACCGTGTTCACCATCGTGTTCACCACCGTGTTCACCACCATGTTCACCGTGTTCACCACCGTGTTCACCACCGTGTTCACCACCGTGTTCACCATCGTGTTCACCACAGTGTTCACCACAGTGTTCACCACCGTGTTCACCAAAGTGTTCACCACCATGTTCACCACCGTGTTCACCATCGTGTTCACCACAGTGTTCACCACAGTGTTCACCACCGTGTTCACCACCATGTTCACCGTGTTCACCACCGTGTTCACCACCGTGTTCACCATCGTGTTCACCACAGTGTTCACCACAGTGTTCACCACCGTGTTCACCACCGTGTTCACCACCATGTTCACCATGTTCACCACGTGTTCACCATGTTCACCACCGTGTTCACCACCGTGTTCACCATGTTCACCATCGTGTTCACCATCGTGTTCACCACCGTGTTCACCATCGTGTTCACCATCGTGTTCACCATCGTGTTCACCATCGTGTTCACCACCGTGTTCACCATCGTGTTCACCATCGTGTTCACCACCGTGTTCACCGTGTTCACCACCGTGTTCACCACCGTGTTCACCGTCGTGTTCACCATCGTGTTCACCCACCGTGTTCACCACCGCGTTCACCGTGTTCACCACCGTGTTCACCACCGTGTTCACCATCGTGTTCACCATCGTGTTCACCACCGTGTTCACCACCGTGTTCACCGTGTTCACCACCGTGTTCACCACCGTGTTCACCGTGTTCACCGTGTTCACCATCGTGTTCACCACCGTGTTCACCATCGTGTTCACCACCGTGTTCACCATCGTGTTCACCATCGTGTTCACCACCATGTTCACCGTGTTCACCACCGTGTTCACCATCGTGTTCACCACCGTGTTCACCACCATGTTCACCGTGTTCACCACCGTGTTCACCACCGTGTTCACCACCGTGTTCACCATCGTGTTCACCACAGTGTTCACCACAGTGTTCACCACCGTGTTCACCAAAGTGTTCACCACCATGTTCACCACCGTGTTCACCATCGTGTTCACCACAGTGTTCACCACAGTGTTCACCACCGTGTTCACCACCATGTTCACCGTGTTCACCACCGTGTTCACCACCGTGTTCACCACCGTGTTCACCATCGTGTTCACCACAGTGTTCACCACAGTGTTCACCACCGTGTTCACCACCGTGTTCACCACCATGTTCACTGTGTTCACCACCGTGTTCACCATCGTGTTCACCACCATGTTCACTGTGTTCACCACCGTGTTCACCATCGTGTTCACCACAGTGTTCACCACAGTGTTCACCACAGTGTTCACCACCGTGTTCACCACCGTGTTCACCATCGTGTTCACCAACATGTTCACCGTGTTCACCACCATGTTCACCACCGTGTTCACCACCGTGTTCACCACCATGTTCACCGTGTTCACCACCGTGTTCACCACCGTGTTCACCACCATGTTTACCGTGTTCACCACCGTGTTCACCACCGTGTTCACCACCGTGTTCACCGTGTTCACCACCATGTTCACCGTGTTCACCACCGTGTTCACCACCGTGTTCACCACGTGTTCACCACCATGTTCACCGTGTTCACCACCGTGTTCACCACCATGTTCACCACCGTGTTCACCGTGTTCACCACCGTGTTCACCACCGTGTTCACCGTGTTCACCACCGTGTTCACCACCGTGTTCACCGTGTTCACCACCGTGTTCACCGTGTTCACCACCGTGTTCACCACCGTGTTCACCATCGTGTTCACCACCGTGTTCACCACCATGTTCACCGTGTTCACCACCGTGTTCACCACGTGTTCACCACCATGTTCACCGTGTTCACCACCGTGTTCACCACCGTGTTCACCACCGTGTTCACCACCGTGTTCACCACCGTGTTCACCGTGTTCACCACCGTGTTCACCACCGTGTTCACCACCGTGTTCACCATCGCGTTCACCACCGTGTTCACCACCGTGTTCACCACCGTGTTCACCACCGTGTTCACCGTGTTCACCACCGTGTTCACCACCGTGTTCACCGTGTTCACCACCATGTTCACCATGTTCACCACCGTGTTCACCGTGTTCACCACCGTGTTCACCGTGTTCACCACCGTGTTCACCGTGTTCACCACCGTGTTCACCACCGTGTTCACCACCGTGTTCACCACCATGTTCACCGTGTTCACCACCGTGTTCACCACCGTGTTCACCATTGTGTTCACCATCGTGTTCACCAACGTGTTCACCGTGTTCACCATCGTGTTCACCACCGTGTTCACCACCGTGTTCACCATCGTGTTCACCAACGTGTTCACCACCGTGTTCACCACCGTGTTCACCACCGTGTTCACCATTGTGTTCACCATCGTGTTCACCAACATGTTCACCGTGTTCACCATCGTGTTCACCACCGTGTTCACCATCGTGTTCACCACCGTGTTCACCACCATGTTCACCACCATGTTCACCGTGTTCACCACCGTGTTCACCATTGTGTTCACCATCGTGTTCACCACCATGTTCACCGTGTTCACCATCGTGTTCACCCACCGTGTTCACCACCGTGTTCACCATCGTGTTCACCACCGTGTTCACCACCATGTTCACCACCATGTTCACCGTGTTCACCCACCGTGTTCACCACCGTGTTCACCATTGTGTTCACCATCGTGTTCACCAACATGTTCACCGTGTTCACCACCGTGTTCACCACCATGTTCACTGTGTTCACCATCGTGTTCACCAACATGTTCACCGTGTTCACCACCGTGTTCACCACCATGTTCACTGTGTTCACCACCGTGTTCACTGTGTTCACTGTGTTCACCACCGTGTTCACCATCGTGTTCACCACCATGTTCACTGTGTTCACCACCGTGTTCACCAACATGTTCGCCAACATGTTCACCGTGCTCTCCGTGATTTTACAGTCAGGAGTTAAATGCTGCTGAGTCATCGTCCCTGAACCTTCACGGTTGTTTGCAGAGGGTTTTTACATCTCGGTGTAAAGCTTTGCCTCACTTCCTTATCTCTCGAACATCCAACAGGACTCTGTTATTTTGCTCCGAGGTTTTTCCGTAGCAGACCGGAGCCCCGTTAGAGAGGCTCTCCCGTCATCCGCGTAATGCAGTTGAACACCAGCGCGGCGTCTCATGTCTAAAGGAGGACCGGCAGGCGGATCTGCGTCACACAGGCTCTCTTCTTCTTCTAAGCCGCTGAGCCCCAGAACCAAACATCAGTACTGTCAAGATGTGTTTGTTGGCCGACGATTCGGTCTTCAGCTTCTGTTTCGTCAGGCGGCGACGCCGAGACCAGGACGACCGGGAGTGTTCATGAGAAAAGTATTAATATCTGAATAAAGACATCATCTGTGTGTGTCAGACGATCTGAGCTCTCAGGAGGGTTTTGGGGTTCACAGGGGTTAATATAATATTAAATTTCTAATAATGTTGTTATATATATTAAGTTCTCTCTGAAAGCAGAACTAAAACGGTTGATACAAATGTGATGCATTTCTCTATTGGTTAAGGTGGATGTGCTCAGGTTTCAAGATGTATATATATATATATATATATATATATAAATACATAAATAAATAAATATATATATATAATCCCAACAGTGTCACACTGTGGGAGGAATGGTTTCCAGTATAAATCTGCATCCTGGCTCATCTCAGTGAGTTAAATATACAGAAGATGACTTCCTGCTTTAATAAGACGCCTGAATCCAATCTGCACCTGTTCTCTCCACGGAGGCTTTTATTTACCCGTCTCAGAGCACGCGTGTTCAATCAGAGGAGACGTGTGTGTGTGTGTGTGTGTGACTATG
>JBAMJR010000336.1:0-17500 GCA_038501785.1 Myoxocephalus aenaeus
TCTCCATTTGACTGTGCACCAATGATCGTAAACCCCCCTAAACATAGATGCACGTCCCTGGATAGCGTGAGCTCTCAGGCTCCCAAACCACGAAAGAAGGTGGAGTCCAGCCTGGAAGTGTCCAGGTCTACCGGTCCCTCGGGTCCACTACAGGTAGGAGCTGGGGGACAGAAACAATCCACTGGTGGCCGCCATTTCACTGGGAAAATGTTCCATAAATGTCTTTATTCAAGCTGGGCTGGATCTATTGTCCCCCGTACGCCGTATGTTACATTCATTCAATGTGTAATACTCATCATAAAATCAACAGTAAATATAATACAAGTTAGTTTATATCTCATTTGTCCAAAACAAGAAAAACTGCAACACAAAAGTAGAATTCTACGTTATGTGACAAGAAATTATCAGGAAGTTGGAATACGATGACACATTTACAGTAAAGTAGTTATTAAAGTGCGGGACCGTGACGAAAAGTTTGACATTTTGGGAAATGCACTTATTTGCTTTCCTGCTGAGTTTTAGATGAGAAGATTAATATCACTTTCGTGTGACCATTGCCATGTTTTGCAAAAGCAATGTGCTGCTGTAGATGGGGCTGCAAAACGTATTTTAGATACTTAAAAAAAATTAAACCCCTTTTTGAGTATACATTATATTAGTGTATGTATGTATATGTGTGTGTGTGTATATGTGTGTGTGTGTGTGTATATATATATATATATATATACACACACACACACACACACACACACACACACACACACACACACACACACACTCTCTTCCATTTTTTTCTTTTAGGTGTCTAAAATACGTCCACAGCAGAACATTACTTTGCTCCGTGCTGGTTCTCCATCTAATGTAGTAAAACACTGACTATGGAGAAGAACCTCATACAAACATCCCAACATCCCTTTAACTAATGAACTGTAACAATTGCTTTGGCTGCAAAAAAATTACTGAAACAATTAATTGAAATATCAAAACAGAAAATCGACTAAATAATTAATCAGCTGTTTGCCTTTTCTTAACTCTGTGGCTAATCACTAATGGAGCCAGTCAGAAGTTCTACTTCCAAAAAAAGTACCAGAAAGACTTGTTATTGGCTCTTTGTAGACATTTAAGGTGTTTGATTTCTAAAATGATGTTTTTTTTTTTTTTTAAACTGACTGCTTTTTCTGCCTCTTCCGTATTGTGTCTCAGGGCCCGGTGATATACGCCCAGTTGGATCACTCAGGCAGCAGAACCTCCTTCCACAAGATGGAGCCAGTGGTCTATGCTGACATTCGTAAAACTGAAGAGGAACCGGGGACCCCAAAAAAACGCTAAAATAGAAACACAGTAAAGTATCAGACCTCTCTATCAGCTGCTCTTGGGAAGGGTGGAATATTTCAACAGGGACAACAAAATCGGTGCAGTTTCTCTTTTTTCTTTTTCTGTTCATCTTTTGTCCTCTGAAAGCATGATGCCGTCACATGACGGTAACGTCTCTGTGTGCTTTTATTGTGAAGGCAGGAAGAAGAAAAAAACACTCTTAATGGACGCTGCATCAGCCTTTACGTTCTCAGTAGAAAAAATACCAACGCTTTCATTGATATCATTCGTACACTCGTACACGAAGCAAACGAACGCCAACCTTACTAACCAGTGAAGGGAATTCCTCCTACTGCATGTGAACTAGCTAACGCCTGTCTGTCCGACTAACATCCCCTCATTATTTATCGATTACTCCTCCCGGTGTTTATTTTCTCAGCTGGTATCATTAAAAGTCAAAGAGCCGAAGTCTAAACTTCAACAGATACAAGTTTCTGTTATAAACACACTGAAAATTGTCAAAATCATCATGAATATAAACAATGTGCTGCCCAATTTAACTATCATCATCATCATCAGTCAACAGTTATTTAGGAATGACCAAAGCTGGGCAGACGAGCTACGATTCATTGATCTTGTACGTTGATCCAATCGATCACGATTTTTATTCAAACTAGGTGGCAAAAAAAAAGGGAAAGGTAGTGTTACCTCTACTTGTAGAAGAGATTAAGAACTAGTTTGTTTCGCCACAAAATTCTGTTTTATTTCTATAAGAGCAAAGTCTCTGTCGAACACAACAATCACACGACGTCCTGTAATGTTTAAAACAGCTATGAGCGACATCGAACAAGAATTTCTAGCCAGAAATCGTCTTGACGGCGCGTTTTAAGCAGTTTAATCATTCATTAAAGGTTCTTTATACGATATTCAGAGCATTAATTTAGCAGCAAACCACTGCAAGCTATGTAAAGATTTAGTGGAGTCCTCTCTTTCTCTGTGCTAACATGGCTGTTAGCACTGCAAGCCAGCCATGTTGAGAGTCATGTGGAGGCAATAAAAATACTCTGAATATCGAATTTAGAACCTTTTAAACTTCTTCTGGTCTGATTTTAAAAGTTTGTTTACAGGTGTTATAGAGTGGGAGGAAAAGAAAAGTTTTATAAAAGCTTTTTACGACTCTTCAGGGAGCTGCGGGAAATCTGATGATAAATTGACTCAAGTGATGTCAGTTAGGGGGCTGAAGAGTAAAATAAAAAATAAATAAAACATATCTGGATGCATGTACTGTACTGCTGCAGGGTAGAGGCTACATTAGCCGCCACTAGCATACCACCGCCCCCCCCCCCCCCCCCCCCCCCCCCCATTGCATTGTGGGTATAAATTGCGTGGAATAAAAATAGTACTCTGTCTGTCCAGCGTTACACCTACACACGTTACACTTCAAAGTTCTCTTAACATCTTCACTGACTTGTACAGTGAAGACGACCTTCCAGCTGGCCTTCGTTTTGAATCGATGACACAAAGCCGGTGCAACAGGCTGCTGCAGCCACGCTTCAGCTCCCCCGTTGGGCACTTCATAGTGATCTTGTTTTGTTTGCCTTTGGTAAACTTCGCATGCGGTCGTAAACAACATCTACAGATTGAAAACTTGGTACTCTTCAGACGGAAGAAGCCGTCTGACGTTGTGTTACTGTGAATGCTTCAGTTTTCTGTGCAGAGTTCTGGCATGTTGTCGTGGTACCTTTAAAAAAAAAAAGAAGCCTCCCGTGTGATTTTCACCTCAGTAGAACATCTGCTTTAAACAGTTGTTGGTTCCTTGAGTGTTTGTTTTTATTTGTAGTTTTATTTTATTTAGTTTTTAAGTGCATATGAACAAAGAGGAAATGCAATCCAAGTAGAGTTTTTGTGTTTTGTGTCTTTCTGCCCATTTTGTAAGTGTGATATGAAAGCATTTAAGACACATTAAAGTGTTTATCACCTGGGCTTTTTGTCAGCTTTAGTTTTGAGTAATTTAGAAATATGCGTTGACACTAAATGTTCAACTGAGGTGAAATATCTCGGAAAACTGGGAGCTAAATACACTGTTTGCATGCAATTTACTAACAACAATCATTATTATGAAAATATCCATATTTCCTTTCCCATCCTTGTATCATGTAAAAGCTCTTTTGTTGTTTCCAAACTAATGGGCCAAATATGTAATACCAACAGTAATATAAAAAAAAAGAAAAAAACAGTTCTTTCAGATGCTTTTATGCTTTAAAATGCATTCCAAATTTAAATGCTTATTTTATACAGTTTGAAGCATTTAAAAGCCACATTTATGTTCCAGTTTGTTAACGCGTGGTCAGATATTTGTGTTGCAACCAAGTCTTAATGCCTAAAGCTTCAGCTTGTGATTCCAAATGCAGTAAAGTTCCTTGTTGACCAGTAATTGTATATATTTCTTGCTCCTGTAAAGATATAGTGCTGTTTACTGTAACTCATTCCAGTGTGGTTCGGCTGTGGATGTCTTTCCAGAGGAGGAAAGCCGTTTGCTGTAGAGGTCTAGAAAGTTGGTGGCATGCTCAATCTTTTTTTTATTTTTTTTATGTATTAATTATTATTATTTGTCAGCGAACACTCCAGCGAGCGCAGTGTCAAGCCCGTCGATCCAAAGTGGCGTGAATCAAACTTTATTTAGTGTCGAAGCATGCACAAAAAACCCCACAGAAGTTTGTTTTTTTTAATCCAAAATATTTTTGGACCACATGGGGGCAGCAGAAATACATTTTCAACACAACACTGACATATCATCACCTTTTTAAAGTAGACATTTACAACATGTTCAATGTACAAAATACAATATTCTCTCTCTTTAAGCTCCGTTTTTGGTCTCCACCACCTCCTGGGGGAAACCTCTGTCTCTTTAGCTACTAAATGCTCCTCCGTGTTCACCAGCGAGTCGCTAACGGCGTCTGTCTGCTGTTTATAGTGCTGAGCAGGTCGTGTTCGTGGGTTTTACAGCGACTTATCTGAATTCGGCCGCGACCGAAAACGACGCTACGAGAGCGAGAGCTTGAGCCAGAATCGTAAAGAGAGCAAAACAAATAACTTTAAACTCACTTTAGAGCTCCGTAAAGTTGAGATTTATAAATTTGTATTTAAAAAAATATCGATTGTAGCCGCTTTACACACATCCAAGACAGAGAATGTTGTTATTATTATTAAGTACATTTAAAAAACTACTGCTAAAAAGCACGGCTTCCTTTCCTAAAGTGAGGTTGATTGTATCGGTGTGAACGTCATTGATCACGTAGACAACCTTCTGTCTGTACTGCGCTCACAATATCTACGTTACAGGTATTCAAAGTCTGCAGCAACGACTGCTTTAAAGCTCGAACTGCACCTGAAAACAGAATAAGTGAGTAGAATAGAACTTTATTGTCCTCTCCGGGGCAGGAAAATTGTATTTATCTCGCCAATAAACGCATAACGCTCTGGCATTTAGCACGTTCGCATTTAGAGCTGCAACAATTAAACAATTATGTTGATAATCAATGAATCAAGTACATTTTAAAGGGGGGAAAAAAAGTCTGATTGCAGCTTTTTAAATGTGAATATTTTCTGGTTTCTTTACTTCTGAATATCTTTTGAGTTTCGGACAAGACAAGACATTTGTTGACGTCATCTTGGGCTCTTGAATTACATTTTCTCTATTTTAGTGACCGAACTACTTCCAAAAAATTATCAACAGACGAATCGACCATGACTATAATCATTCATTTCTGACTTCAAAATAAAAGCAGAGGATGTAAGGACTCGAGTCATTCGCTTGAGAACCACAGAAGTAATAACAAGTGTGTTTGTACCAAATACCACGACAATTAATCCAGAATGAAGGAAACCTTTCACTTAATTATGAATAACTCCGGCCAATAGAAACCTGTGTTTCCCTTTTTTATTTAATTAAAGTTAGGTCTCCAGATTCAAGCTTTACCTTGTCTCAAACTCTTTGTTTCGGGGGATAAACACTTGTTTACATTCACAACTACAAAAATCTTAATTCACTCCATTTTGGCTCGACTCCGGCTGTGATGCAGACACTGTTGTCTTCCATCTTTTTTTTTCTTTTTCTTTTTTTCTTTTTTTTTATAGTTTAGTTCTTCTCCCAGTTTGCAGCATGTTATTTACGTTTTTAATTCACCAAAATCCAAACGAAACCAACCTGTATGATACCCACGAACCTTTGTACTGCTGCGTCGCTTTGCTCCTGACGCGTGACTCGTTGCAGTGTTTAGTGCTGTTGTAGAGATTGTGATGTAAACTATAAATTATGAAAGATTTCGGTCGGCGTCCTGAAGTTCTGGGCGGACGCAGCGTTCACTCCTCTCATTACGAGTCTTAAAAAGTGGGTGCTTCGTGTTCTTCGATGGTAAATAGTTGTGTGTTGTTTGAGAATTGTTTGGTATGTTATGTTGTAAAATCTGCACTATGTCTTGCAAATCAAAGACAAACAAATTCCCTGTGATTTCCTTTTTTTTTCTTCTTTTTTTCATTCATCTCCGAGTGACCTTGGCCTCTCTCGCTTTTTCTCTGTGTTTAACGTCTTTAAAACTGGAATGTTGTACATTTAGTGCCTTTTACATTTCATCAGCTAACTTGAACACTTGCTCAAAGTAGAGAAAAAAAGATAAGATTCATTTATTTTCCTTTTTATTGTATGTATTTTTTTATACACTAATATTGCCTCTGTATCCACTGTTCAAATTTTATATAAAACCTATTCCTGGCCAATTATCTGTGTTTGTCCTGATTTATGATATTCTCACTCCTTTTTGACGCATTAGACCAGTTTGGAGTATTTTCACATAATGCTGTTTGTTTTATGTGTATGAGTATTAATTATTTATCAAAATCATATTTCATGAGGAATACTGTGGTGAAATTCTATATTGTGATATTTACAGTATACAGTTTTGAACTGCATGTTTCTTTTAGCGAGTACATCATTATTTATTTTTATAAATGTATATATATATTTTAAGACTTTAGATAAGTACCGTATAAAGTGATCCGTAACACATTTTTTCACATTGATGGGCCTTTTTTTTGCATTTATATTTGAGTGTTACAGTTATTTTAAACTATTATTGATCCTAATTTGTGCTTTAACATCTTTTCTTTGTTTTTAAGCCAGTGTGCATGTGGGAGTCAGTTTTTTCTGTTTTTCTCTCCGTCACGTCTTCTCAGTGTTTATGTGGGCAGCAGGTCACATGCCATGAGAGACACCGTGTGACGCAGGTCACATGACCCATTGTTGAGTTAAAGAAATGTATTTGAACACCGGTCCTCATCGCACTTCTTTACCCGGAGGAAGAAGTCGAAACGCGTTTCTTCCCGAGAGCTTCTGGTGGTTTCCAGAAGGACTTCCTTCAAACGTAAGATGGACATTTATTGTTTTCTTTTTGTACTCTTTTGGAAACTAATCTCATATATATATATATATATATGTATATATATGTATATATGTGTGTATATATATGTATATTATGTGTATATGTGTATATATATATATATATATGTGGTATATATATATATATATATTATGTGTGTGTATATATGTGTATATATATATATATATATATATATATATATATATATATGTATGTGTGTATATATGTGTGTGTGTGTGTATATGTATGTATATGTGTATATGTATGTATATGTATTTTTTTTCTCTTTCCATTTGCAGAGACTCTCTCGGAGCTGTTTGGAGACCAGATGGGGGGCGACTGAGAACAGAAGGCTCCAGCCAGGAATCGAACCGGTGACGTTGTAGCCCTTGCTCTTTTTTCTCTTCTCCCGAAATGAGAATTGTGTTTTTTCAAACCTAAAACTGTGCTATCTCCTCGTCCACAGTTCTGATTTGATTCATTTAATTGCTAAAGTACCATAACCCTTGTGAGAAGAGGCGTGTGGTTTTACATAAATAAAAAAAAAAGATCGCTAAGTTTTAATAATTCCGTAAGCTCTTTAACATGACTAAGCAATTTTAACGTTTTACTAAAGCATTCATAAGTACCCCTTACAACCGGGGATATCAGTAAAGGACACATCCATGTAACCGTACGGAACTGTGGGAGTCTAATAAATCATTATAGATCATTTTCTGACTAGTATTAGTGTCTCCAGATTGCAAAGGAAGATTTTTTTTTGCTTTTTTGGGGCGTTCCGAGATCCTGCGATCTCATTGGTCCTCAGACTCTTCTGAAAGCGCGTCAGACGGCACATACGGAAGTAGGGGGTCATTTTGGTATCCAGTTTGTTATGGTCCAAGCAAGGATCAGGTCAAAATAGGTCATTTTTGGAGGACCGAAAAACACTGTTTTTGGGACTGAATATCCTTACTAACATGTCAATGATTGTGTTTATTGTGATTATTTAGATTAGATGTAGATGCTTTAGGTGGTAATATTTCTAAAGATGTGCAGTATTACTCGTGGGTTGATGGGAAGGCACTGAACAATACCATTTTTTTTAAACTCTGGAGCAATCGAGGAGTCATTTTTGGGGGATCTTGCTCAGATTCTTGACTTTTGATCATATTTATGCTGAAAATAAGTTTATATATATATATTATATATATATATATATATATATATATATATATATATATATATATATATATATATATATATATATATATATATATTTATTTATTTTGTTTTAAGGCGGATTCGTTAGATCAAGGACAATAGGGCCTGGTATTCATATCGTGATCATATGAGCTGTAGAATACTAGGGGTGGAACTGGTTTTAATCTTAAAGACCTCTAAAGCTCATCCTAACACCGACGTGTCAACTGTGGCTCGTAAGACGTCGTTAAACTCAGACGAACACTGTTCGATCTGTTAGCATGTAGTTTAGTTTGTTAGCAATGTTGGCTACGAGCCGCTCGTGCGTCGCCATGTTGAGCCGTCCAGAGGCAACGCAAAAGCTCCCAATGTCTCATTGTTGCGCATTTTAAAAGATAAAATAAAAAGACAATTAACTAAGAAAAGAATCGTCATTTTTACTTCGGCAGAATGAGAGATCGGCCATGGACGGTCATTGTTTGAGCCTCCTGGTGGATGATAATTCTTTTTTAATATGTAATAATATTTTAAACTTGTGCGAGTCGGTACATAACACACACAGCTGGTGTGTAACCGCTGCACTGTGTGAGTGTGAGCAGCAGGAGGCAGATTGATCTGACAGAGCGCTCGACAGGGTACAAAATATCTCGTTGTGTTACTGATTGATGACCTGGAACTACATCCCACTGGTCTCACTGGCTCCTTCCTGGAAACACACTTCTGAAACAGAAAAGAGAAACAAGACGCCAGCTGAAAGGGAAACAAAAGCTGGGAATCCCGTAAAATCAAAAGAGGGACAAATCCCCCAAAGGAAGGAAGGTGTGCATGCTTTGTGTGTGTGTGTGTGTGTGTGTGTGTGTGTGAGTGTGTGTGTGTGTGTGTGTGTGTGTGTGTGTGTGTGTGTGTGTGTTGAACACATGACACCACCAACATAAGGAAGGATAAAAGGATGGTGAATGTGAAACCAAACCTGCTACGAATGTACGAGACACTGTAGAAGAAGGGACCAGGTAAGACTACTACTATAATACTACTACTTCTGCTGCTGCTGCTTTTTCTTCTTCATCTCCTGCCTCTTCGTCTTCTTCTGCTGCTGCTTTTTCTTCCTCGTCATCTTCTTCTGCTGTTGCTGCTATATCTTCTTCTTCTGCTGTTGCTGCTTTTTCTGTATGCTTATTCACAAAAATGTGAAGTCTTTTTCTCCTGTTTTCACATGCTTGACTCTCTGTACTCAAGTCCACTTGTGAGTTATGTTTAGCTCATCCTACACTTCATTTTGGAGATAAATATGTACTTATTATTGTTAAAGTATCATTGGCAACAGTACTTTTGACCAAACATTCTCAACTCAAGGCCTACTTACGAGCTCTTTCTGGGGCTTTCGCCCACATCATACTGTCTTCTTCAGCAGCTGAAGTTTGCTCGGATGTCTTGGCGGTGGATCTGTTGACACACCAGCCTAGTAGCTTTTATGATTAAATACCTTTTTTTGGACTTAAAGTACAAAGCTTTTCCAATTCCAAAGAATTTATGGAATAGTTTTGAAAATCTAAATTAAAATGTCAAATGTACAAAATAGATTAAAAAAATTAAATAATAAGTTAGTAGAAACCAACAACAACCAACAAAAAACATAAAACGAGGTACAAACACTAGTGTAATTATATATTATTTATTTGGTATTATTGTGATATAATATACATATATTTTATTTTGTTTCTATCTTTCCTTTTCAGTGAATGAGATTGAGAAAATGTACAAAATAATAAAAGAAAAATCTTTTTTTTTTTTATATCAAACTTTTTTTTAAGTAGAGTCTTGGAAAAAAGAAGATCTGCAGCTCATTATACCGCCATATAAAATCCTGAAACCCTCAGAGTGCACAGTCGTCACTTAAGGAGGAGAAAGCGTTCACTTTCCCAGCATGCTTGGAGACATCCAGAGACACTTCAGTCACTCACAGTCTGGATGTTTAAACTGGCCTCTACTCATGACACTGCTGTTTGTTTACAGTATGGTGAACCACAGGAAAAGTCACATGATACACCAGACTCATTCCCACAGTCTTGAAAAGGATGTGTGATTTTATTTTTATTTTTTCCCCCCAACACACCCACACTTGACGGATTCTATAAATCCATCAATAACTGCTGCTGACATTTTTTTCTCTCCCTCTGCATTCTCGCTTTTCAAACATTTATCCATAAAATGCTGTTTTAGAAAAAGTTAAGATACACATGCAGAGCTTTTGAGCTTTTAAAATACCCCAAATTCCAATGGAGATTGGTGTGTGTGAGAACATCCAAACTATTTTTGTGAAGAAGCTTTAGGATTAATAGAGGGTATTTGGGGGGGGGGGGGGTTGTGTCTTCTTGATGTGAAACTGGACTTCCCAACCCCCTTATAAGGCATTTCCCTGAGAACAGTGGGAGGGCGAGGAGGGTGGGGGCGATGCAGGATATTCTCACAGGATGTGATGGCTGGACAGCAGCCGGAGCCGTGCGATGTGGAGGGAAGAGTCAGCTGAGAGCAGCTCTCTGGTTTGCTCCGTTACTATCGATCTGTGAGTGGGTGTGTGCGCTTGCTGAGGATGTGAAATCCACACGGTCAGGAGACTAGTTATTAGCCCGAAAGTGAGGTAATTGTTCAGCTCCGGAGCTTGTTGCTGTTGCACTGGTTTGGTTGTTGGGAGCACTGGACTCGCCTGTGGGAGCAGATGTGTGCATGCTGACAAGTCGCAGAGCTGGAAGAAGTTCTCTGATCCTTTTGCTTCAGCGGGAAAAGTAAAAGTACAGAAGTTACTAGTTTGCAGAGAAGATTTTACACGAAAAACACAAGATGTAAGTGCTTATTTCAGGTAAAACCTCTGTTTTTTTTTAATGTTGTTTTATGTACTTTTACTTAAGTGAATATCTATATACTTGAAAAGGAAATAAAAAGTAAATAAGATGGAAAATCTGCAGTTAAAGAGGCAGAAAAAGTATGAAAAGCTCGATGTGAATTGATGCCGTGCGTAAACTACTGCTTTTGTAATAGTCCGTAGATCATGACATCTCCAAAATAAAGTACTCGCGGTACTCCTGCTTCGAATTCACACATTCAAATGAGTATGCAAGTATTATCAGCAGAAAAGTAACTTTGTTAGATCAGCATCCGTGTGTAAGAAGCATTTTATTGTTGAAGCTGCTGGTTGGAGCTATTTTAACTACTCTATTTACTGTTGGGTAGTTTAGTCAGTGGTCCCCAACCTCTGGGTCGCGCCCCTCCAAAGGGTCACCAGATAAATCAGAGGGTCAGATTTATGTTCATTTTGGTGACTTTTCTTTAAACTATTGGATATTTTAACTATTTTTTATTTGTAAATGAAAACATGTGATAAAAATGGGAATGTCCTCTTTGGTGGAACTGCTAAAAAGTGACAAGATCACTTAAGATAATTATGTTTTAATACTAGTAATTTAATTACTATTACTATTTAAAACACAGGACTTTCACACAGGAGACAGCTTTTCATGTCCTGTGTAAAAAGTAAAGTACAAAAACCCAAACATTAACCAAGTGTTAGAAGCATCAGCTGACTTCAGATCAGTTCTCCCCTCTGGCTGTGAGGCTCCTCCACTCGTCCTCCAGCTCCACATGTGCTGGATTGTGACTACAAAGTGCGTTTTGTAACTGAAACATCAGACACTGAACCTTGAATTGAGAGTTCGGTTTAGTTGCATTTAAACATACTTTTATAACTAGTAACTATAGCTGTCAAATAAATGTAGTGGTGTGAAAATTAAAATGTTTCACTCTGAAATGAAAGTGAAAACTGATAAACGTGGTAAACATTGGGTATAATTAGGTAGAGTACCTGGAAGTCCATTTCTACCTTCAGCCAGAGAGAGTGTTGATCTTTCTGGCTGCTGATTAACAACCAGAATGTTTAATCAGGTTGTAAATGTTTAAAGTAAATTCTATGATAAACTTTGTTTTCTACATGTGTTTACAGACATCACATGAGAGCACTGTGAGAGAGCTGCTCTGTTTCTTATTAAGGTTTTCCACAAGAGTTTAGGGAAGATTTCAAAACGTTCGTCTTTAACACTGAAATAACAACAAATTAATCAAGTGAGATTGTAGAGCAACAGCTGTTTGCATTTTCTAATTGAAGAGCCCAGACTCTGTGGTTTCTATTCACTCTCTGCAGACCTTTGTGGAACCTCTTCTGGGTACTTATCATCACTGCGATGCTAATTACTCCCACATTGTCTCTCCCTTCAAGCGTACATGTGCTGTTTTTGTTTGTTCAGGGGAGCCGATCAGGAAATATTTCAGCAAAGGTTTCCTGCAAAATATAACGAGGCACAGAACTCCTCAAAGGTGACTCATCGAGGACGGCACAAAAACAATCTCTCTAAAAAAAAAAAACAACAACAATAACCTCCAGTGCAGAAATTGATCACATTTACTCGGAACTCACGGAAACGCGCGTTATCTTAGTCACTCGTTCAGCTAAATACAGTATAAAATAGAAACCTCACTATACAAATGACAAAAAAAAATCCCCTTTTTTGGTGTGTCAGGGTATAAATAGCATCATAGGTCAGCATGTCCTTCCCTTTTCGAGTTGTATCGCACCGGCATCGTGCTTCCTGCATTCATGTGTGTGTAACCCGTGTGATCTGGACTCTTCTCCCTGTGCCGCAGAGCCATGGCCGCCTTCCCCGTGCTCCTCCTCTCGCTGTTGGTCGGCTGCGTGGCGGCGTCCGAGCGTCCTCCCAGCCACCTCCCAGCATGCCAAGTCGTAAGTAAAAACTATGTGGAGGTCGGATTTGTTCTCCGGTTTTATTGCATCTTTCCTCACATCTCCAGAAAAATAAACACAGAAAAATGTGTTCATCTGTTTTTAGTTTATTCCAAAGCGGAGATAAGGCACCTAATCCATCAGGTGCTGGAGGTATTTTTCAGATTATCAGGTCGGCGGTTTATTTGAAAAACTCTCGGCCGGCAGAACTGGTTTATTGGTTTAAGCTGCGTTGCAGTCAGACCTTCAGGCTTCAATATTTGGACAGAGGAACTTTATTTGGCTTCTCTGGAAGAAGAATGGGAAGTGTTATTTTATTTTTTTTACATCTTTTCTCGTGAATCCTGTTCTAGTTTTGGCTTCTCATACAAACTGCCGTCAGAACTTGTTCTAATTATGTAATGAAGTGGAAATGTGACTTGCATCACTTACTGGAGGATTTTCTTTTCTTAGGAAAGAGCAGCGAATACATAGAAGCGGTCGGGTCTTACTGTACCTGTTTCAGAGACTAATAGTATATATAGATATATATCATAAAGTCTGTGTCTGGGTGATTCCCCATCTGTCATCTCTGGGCTGTTGCTGCCTAATTAAGGCATAAAACAATAATAATAACAAACAAACACACATGTCCTGGACCAGATTCAAACCAGTGACGTTCCAGTTCTTATTGGCTCTTCAACCTGCCCTCAACCACTGGTTCCCACACTGGAAACCGCTGCACCCGGGGGGTCCTCGGAGACGAGTCAACAGGTCCACGTGATTCATTTCCAGTGTGTAGAAATTCAGGCGCTCTATCAGCAGAAATGTAATATAATATTCATAACTGCTGTTTTTATTTGTGTATAATCACCTGAAACTAAGAATCAATGTGTTTTTGTTAGCTTAGGATGAGCCATTCATATTTGGGGCTGAATTGTATTAGTTGATATACTGGTACCCTCAAAAAGTACAGTACTTGAGTAAATATACTAAACTTTTTCTGAATGTAAGCTTTGTGTATATTTGATCACTGATAACCCCAGAATCTTTTAAATGATGGCACTTTCTTTAAAAGAAGCCAGATTTGTTTCTCGACACCTGACGACAGAAACAAGATGTTTTGTCCTCCACAATAAATCAGTGTGTTTTGTTTCCTTGTAAGCAACGAGGAATGCCATTTTCAAGATGACACAAATATGCCAAGAAGCTCCACGTACGCTGCCTCAGAGAGAAAACAGAGACGGTGACAGTTTTATGAGCTGTTGTTGGACAGAAGGGGTCCCGGGCCATGTGGTCTCAATTATAAACTGCTCTTAATAACTTAAATATTTGAATCTATGAGGGTAAAAGAAGAGAGAGAAGATGACAAAAACCATGGGTTGGCAATAAAGATATGAGGTGTATCATGTTTAAACTGACAAAGCTTTCTTTAATTTAGTTGCTTGAAGAACTAGAGATTGAGTCATTAAAGCAGTGAGTTAATTTCAAGAGAAAAGAAGTCATTTTTCTCGTTAGAACAGCTCACCATCATGAATCTCCAGCGGCCCGCGTTGCTGCCAGGAACATGCCGTAGACGCTATGAATCAACCCGCCGCGTGCTCTTGAAACATTTACGTCACGGTCAGGCAGTCTGGCGCCGTGCCCGCGTAATCACACTAGTGTGTTTTGTCTTTTGTTCGCAGGTCCAGATGGAGGCGTTCTGCAGCGAGCTGAGCCTCAGAAGTGCCCCCGCCGACCTCCCGCGTGGCGTCCAGATGCTGGACCTCTCTCGTAACCAGGTGCAGAATCTCACCCGGGAAACTCTGGCGTACCTTACCGGCTTCCACCACCTGAACCTCCGCTCCAACAAGATCCACTTCATCCAGCCGGGGCTCTTTAAAGACATGACTGAGCTGAAGGTCTTGGACCTGTCCCGGAACCATCTGAATGTTTTCGCTCTCTCAAAAATCAACGTGGGGCCCCTCACGGCCGTGAAGTCGCTCGATCTGTCGAGTAACGGGCTGTACACGGGGATGTCGGACTACTTCCTGGCGGAGTCTCCGTCGCTGGAGAGCCTCTCTCTGAACAGCAACAGCATCACCAAAATATCAGAAACTACCTTCAGGGGATCCGCGTCGTTGAGGAAAATCGGCCTCCACAACAACGTTATCCTGGAAATCGAAGACGGCGCTTTCGACTCCCTGAATCGTCTGACTGAACTCGATCTGTCCAAGAACTCCATCACCTGCATCACGGACTTCAACCTCTACAACTTAAAAGTGCTCAATCTCAGCAAGAACAGCGTGGAGCTTTTCCAAAGCACGACATCAGCGGATTACTATAATCTGCTCTCACTCGATCTGAGCGAAAACAAAATGTCTTACTTTCCTCTTCTCCCCAGAAACAACAGGCTGGAATACCTGGACGTGTCCCGGAACCGACTTCATAGCGTCAACGTCACGGGGGAGTCCGAAAAAAAAGGTGTTTTTTTATCAGCTGAGATACCTGGATATGAGTTACAACCAACTCCAAAGCATACCAGAGTCCTTTTTTTACTGCATGGGGTCCCTGGAGGTCCTGAACGTGAGCAATAACTGCCTCAGCTCGTTCTCCGTCGCTAACGAAGGCCTCCTGCAGACCGCGAGGATCATTAATCTCAGCTATAATCCGCTGCAGAGCCTGGCGTTCGGGGGGAAAACGCTCTCCCGTCGCTGGAAGAGCTCTTCTTGCATGGGAACGACCTCGCCACCCTGGAACATCGCATATTCCAAAGACTTCCGAGCATCAAACACCTGCAGCTCCAGCAGAATAATCTGCAAATCTGTTCCTCGGACCAGAACCAGCAGGATCCTCCGGGTTGCGTCTCCTTTTCTTCCGTACCGAACCTGCAGTACCTGGATCTGTCCGAAAACAACCTGAGGACTGTGCCTGCGGATGCGTTTTGCCGACAGCCCTCTGACCTTACTGGACTTGTCCTGAACCCGGGCTTGGACATGGACAAAAACTCCCTCTCTGGTCTGGAGCATTCCCTGGTCCGGCTCCTCCTGAGGGAAAACAACATTTCCAGCCTAAGCACGGACTTGTCGTCACTGATAAGTCTCAAACACGTCGACCTGTCCACCAACCAGCTGACCCGCTCTACCACTGTGGAACAAAGACTCCTCCATCGAGTCCCTGAACCTGCAGAACAACCACCTGGTCACCCTGGAGTACAGTACCATGCTCGCCCTGGAGCACTCGCTGAAGACCCTCTACATGGGCTCCAACCCGCTGAGCTGCTGCAGCAACCTGGACTTCCTCCACATGGTGCAGAACTCGACGGGTGGTCGTTCCCGACATCGAGACTGTGACCTGCGTTCGCGATGAGTACTCGGAGCCGGTCAACATCGAGATGGTGACCCGAGAGATGTGTCGCCGGTCGGGCGTCCAGAACGTCGTCGTGGCCGTCGTGGTGACGGTGTCGGTCGTGTTATCGCGTTGGCGCTGCTGGTTAAATGTTGCCACTCGAGGAAACCGAAGCGCAACCGAAGCTTCAACGCTTAATGTGAAGAAGCTGCGTAGGAATTTTATATTCGCCCCTTGGTTTTGGTGGTTTTTAAACCAGAGATGTAAGAAGAAAAAAACACGAATGCCCTGTCTGCAAAGTCACTCAAAGACTTTAGAAGGGACAATTTATCGCCTTGACTTTGGTTTACCGCGACCGTCTTCGCCCCTGGAGTGAATAAATCAGAATGTAGTCAACAGCGGAAGAAGCGACCACAATGGCTGCCTGATGGGCCGAGACACCAGTGAAGAAGACACGCGCCATATTGTCTCCTAAATCAAGACAAGAGTGCTGCAGGAATGAGTCTGAAAACCCCGGAAATGAGTCATGAACGCGTGTTTGGCTAGAAGCCTGAAATCAGGTCTGTGGTTATTTTCTACGTTTTTTCTACAATATGAAACGCGTCAGTAAATACCTCTCTGGTGACTTTCAAAATCTTTTACGCATCTTCAAAAAGGCGTCCAAATGACACGACTACACAAGAACATTTGTCCTCCTTTAGTTTAGTGGTGGAGACGTGGAGTCATGTTTGTTTTTAGCCTCACTTTAGCATCTTTTTTTTTTTTTATTATTTTTATGCTTAAAAAAAAATCCTAAAAGTGGTGTTTATTTGTGAAGATTATATGACAGTATATTTTAATGCTATAATCCAATGAAAAAATCCCGATGCCTTTTTAGTTAAGGGAACCGGTGCAATGCTAACTTCCTGGTTTGACTACAAAGATACGTCATCCCTGCAGCACTCAACAAACTGTTCAAAACAAGTGGGAAATATTTGCTTTTGGACTTTTTAAAAGGACTTCAAAAGTAAAAGTTTCTTGCAGTGAGCATCTAGTGGTTATTTTAGGAACTGCGACTTTAACGCCTTTCGGGTAAAGCAGAAGTGTTTCCTGTTTGTTTCACAAGCCTCATACTAACCAGCATACGTTTAATGAATGTAAAAGGATAAATCCACAGTAAAGACACTTCAACACTGACTCTGCCTTAAAATACTAACGGAATAGTTTGATTTTTTGGGGGGAAATATGCTTACTGGCTTTTCTTAGTCAGCGGCCTGTTAGCTTACTTTAGCTTAGCATAAAGACTTGAAACAGCTAGCTTAACTCTGTCGAAGGAACAACATTTCCTCCTCGAAACCTCACTAATTAAAATGATCTTCTTCGTTTAATTTGTAGGCAGTAACTACAGGAAGTGACTCCGCCCGGTCAAAAAACAAACAAACATGGAACAAATTAGATTTAATTGTGAGGTAGCTAAGCTAACAGACTGCTATCT